>CALSBV010000271.1:2813010-2843611 GCA_943590825.1 Bovichtus diacanthus
AGAGAGAGAGAGAGAGAGAGAGAGAGAGAGAGAGAGAGAGAGAGAGAAACATCACTGATCATCCACAACACTCTGGTAATGAGAAAAACAAGAGATGGGACTGAAAGGCTGTTTTCTAGCCCTTGAAGAAACGGTAGGGAAACCCTGTGCGTTCAGCGCCCAGGGATGGAAACATGAGCTCCACCGATGAATGAAGGGGTTTACCTGGCGGAACGAAGAACTCCCAGCGTAACTTAGGGTTGCTGGTTGCCAGCGGAGACCTGACACTGTTTGCAAACTCTATAGCGAAATAAAAAATATGTGGGTGGAAAGAAAGGAGGGAAGGAAAGGAGGGAGGGGAGTGATAAGGGATAGACAGATGTCAAAACCAGGAGTTGGTATGGACATCAGAGAATTAGAGATGTCAAATTGGGGAAAGCTTTTATTTTTCTGCTCTTGTGAGACTGTAAAGTACGGCCCTGAGAGGCAAGCGAGAGAAAAAGAATTCTGGTGATACATTTTCTAAGTCTGATCTAAATAGTATAGTAGGAAATAATTTTTTTTCCTCCTGTGTTTATGATTTAGGAATAGGTGACAAAAAAGGTTTGCCAGCTGAAAAAGTTTGGGCAGGTGAGACACAAGGCACTCCAGACGCTCTAAGCACAAGGTGTGTTTAGAGTGCAGGGTGAAATGAAAACTCACCTGGAAGAAAACATGAATGCTTTTAGTCCTATTTTCAACATGGGGTAGTGCTGCAATTCAGCCTCTTGTGGACAAAATGAGTATTACAGCAACAAACACAAAACAATTTACCTGCCAAGACTGTTTTCTCACCCATTTAAGCAGAAGGAAAAAAGTAACTTTGAAAAATGACCGATTACATTTTTTTCAGGAACTTAGAAATATTATCCTGGCAAAACCTCTTTTTACACCGGCTCTCCAGCCATAGGAGAGAAAACAATTTAGATCAGACTTCAAAAACGGATTACAATTTTTCTCTCACTTACTTGAAAACACAATCTTTTAAGAGGTTGTAATTCAGATTTAGCAAAAAGTCAAAGTGTTTTCTACCGTACTAGAATTTCAGGAACATCTTAACTTGTGGGTCAAAAAGTCAGAAAAAAAGAAGGAAACAACAAAGCAGTGCTTTGATTACACTATCTAGGAAGTAATAGTCAACCTCTTTTATAGATGTTTTTGTTTGATCTTAGGTATAATTAGCTTGTATACGGGACTTTAGTGTAAGTGCCAATTAAAGGTCTTTTGTCTGTTGAGCAGATAAAAAAAGGTGAAGCAGGAGTTTATGCACGTTGATAATAGTCACACATTATTGAACCCCCCTTTAACTCTGATTTAAACATCATTGGGTTCAACAAAACAGAAAGAGAGTCTTAGGCTATAGGGCAAAAGAGGAAAAAAGCCAGCAAGGAGGATATGCTAATCAAACTCAGAAACCAAGGAGATGTATGGAAAAGAAGCTTCTGGCTTGGTATTTGGATGAAAAGAGCGCACTAACCTGCTGTCGTTTCCCTTGGCGGGCGATATTCAAATGATCCTGGTGCTGCTGAGCTCGGTACATTCTCGCTTCTCTGTGACGACTCCTGGGAACTGGGAACAATTGCCTGCAGGGAGATTCAAAGAGCAACCGTTACATGGCCGGGTGATTGCTTCTTTTTTGTTTGTATTACTTTGGTTAGCTGCCTCACCTGTGAAGTTATTGGCTGACTTTGCAGTGTGCTGACTCCTGACTGGACAAGACCGGAGTTGTCTTCAGCAGAAGGTTCAGTTTTTTGTTGTTCTTGTTTGGCTTCTGAAAACAAGACAATTATATCACTTCTGTTTTCATATAACAACAGAAACGTAAATACACTTTCCTTTTACATTTCCATGACATGTAATGACACAAGTCTATGAGCAACCACAAGGGGTCAGTATAGCAACATGCTGTTTGGACCTGCAGGAGGCGTTTGTTGAGCTACAGCACTTGACTTCTCCTCTGGAGCAGCTACTGACTGGCTTCCACTCTTCCCAAAGCTTTCCTCTGGCTTCTGCAGCTCCTATTAAAAGGTCACAGATGGTTTCAAAGTTGAATAATGAACGAGCTTGAGGTCAAGAGGCTCATGTAGTGCATGTATAAAAAATATATAATAATTCCAGCAGATTCCAGCGCTAGTGATATACAATATGTAAACAAGTCACGCAGGTATCCTCTTACACATTTAATTTTTATTTTATCTTATCTTTCCAGCACACTAATCACCCACTTTTAATTTTATTTTCAGGTTTTATTGTAATCAACTATAAAAGATCTTAACCCTGACCGATGGGAGCGAGGTGGGCCGGCTGGGTGGGGTCGAATGCTCAATGACTTTCTTTTCTTGGACGTCCTGAGAAGCCGGTTCTGTCCCACTTTGTGCCTCTTTGGCCTTCGTTGACACAGGGCTTTCTCCTCCGGTTGAGGTGTGTGGACTGCGTGTTGGTGAGGCTGGTGACGAGGGAACGTCTACAGTGCTGTTGCAGGTTATGGAAGGGGACGCCTGGAATTGAGAAGATCCCCTTCCTTGACTCTCAGGCGTGGTGGGAACGTCGTCTCTTCCTATGTCACCGTTGACTCTGAGCAAACCGTCCGCCTAAATCACAGAGAACAGGTTGAATACTGGCTTTATATACGCTCTGCAGAGTTCAGGGAGGTATTTCAAAAGCATTAAAGGTGACCAGAAAAAAATGTCCAGACATTACCTCGCCTTGGAGTTGGTTGATTTCCCCAGAAATCGATATTATAAGTATAATATAGGCTGTATTTTTAATACACCAGCCCTGTACCCAGTATTGTATTGGCTCACTTCTGATATGTTTGACCTGATTAATTACAATGTGATCATTTAAAGATTTGGGATTGAGGGTGGGCCTACTGGTTACATTCTCTTTAAATGGATACTGTTGCTTTTTGGTTTAATTCCAAGGCATTTTGAATAGTTTATTTATGCAAAATGTAGTGCATATGAGTTCATTTCAATCTGTCAGAGGATCGTAATGTCTATCATTTGTTAATTTAGATATTATCCAGTCTTAACTTAAAATATGACTCAGGTGGATGTACATTTGGTTTATAGGTATGAAACTTGTGCAGGAAACATTGCCTGAATTTCTGCTACAATCAGGCTGTTCAAGCTCTAAATAATTTCAATAGTTAACTAAATGAATTGATGACAAACAAAGACATTTAAATAAACTCCATACCTAAAAACCCAGTGCCCTCATTTGTGCTCATTACCAGCCTCTCATCTCTGTTCGTTATTAGCTATTCATCTAGCTCACAGCACCATGCTGGCCTCTATGACAAAGAGGCACTAATGTATGTGTGAGGAGCTCCTAGTGAGCGGTAACTTAAGACACAGTGGTGGAGTTGGGTGAATGCAGGCTCTCAGTCTGCCCCCCCTCCGCCTCCACCTTCTCATCCCTCTTCTAGCAGCCTGTGTGGGCCGTCTTTGTCCGCTGGGAGCCCACTTCACATTGAGAGGGCCCTACTTGTCAACTTCTAAAGTCAATAGGGAACAGAGGGCTCCATTGAAAGCTGGGCTCCGCTCAGACTCCTGACAAGACATTCCAGAAAAGCGCTGTGCTCAATTTGGTCGGGTAATAATCTGCCCTTCCTTCCCTGCCACCCCAAAACATAAGATCTCATTTTGAATATTCCCATTTGGGAATGTTTCCAGAAGAAAAGGAAATGGATCCTGTTGAAAGTACTTTAAGCTAAATTGAAACATTACATGCTTCTTCTGGGAGGGGAAGTCTTGCGTTTTCCTAGAAACCAGCCGGCTCATCACCATAGCGGTTCTATGGCATTCTAATGTATCTGCCAAGAGAGCTGCAGGGGAATTTACCCACCAGCCTGTGAGGAGGGCAGCCAACACTGGGAAGTGACCACATGTTAGGTGGTCAAGACCTCAACCATGCCCACTGCAGGACTGTTGTGGTTACACTCACACAATCTCAATCATTTTATGTTTGTATGAAGAGAACTTCATCACGCGTAAGGAACCTAAATAGAGTAACACTGTGGGGTGTAGTGGGGAGATGACTGTGACAACCAGACACTTGAAAATACAACAACTCCACACGGCATTTGGAGGAAGCTGTGAAGCATATTTACATATTTACATTTACGAGTTAATGATGAGTGCTTCTGAGTCAGTCTCACCTTGCTGGGCCATTGATCCGCTGCTGTGGGTCGGGACTGGAAGTAAGGCTTGGGTGTCAGCAAAGGCACCGGTTTGGGCGACAGGTTTCGGGTGGACGGCGGCTCAGACGAGCGAGAGCGAATCTGAGGCCGCTGGTGTGAGGAGTCTTTGGGAAACTCCTCGACTCGCGCCTCTAGTGTAGACGTGAACTTCGGAGCCGGGGAGGACTGCTGCCGCAGATACCTCAGGGGCCCGTTGGGGTCAATGTCGAAGGGGTCTGGGGTCGTTGGGGAGGCGCAGAGGGAGAGAGGGAAGGGTGAGCAGGGAAAGGAGGGATCAGCAGATATGCTGCGGTCCAGGATCTTTGGCAACTGCAGGCGTTCCAGGACCGATTCACTGATGGAGAAACGCTGGGCATAATGTTGGAGGATGACCGATGCCTCGTCTGGAGTTCTGGCGCTCCTGTACGCGTCCCGCAGCTCAAGCTCACGACGCTCCCTGTTGAAGAGGAAAGGTGGTATAGACGGAAGAAAAAAACAAAACAGCTGTGTAAAATATGAAACAACTGATATGACCCCGTTTGATTTACATTCAAACGAAAAACAATAACAGAAGACGAAGTTTGGTGACGTCGTGGAGTAGCGTGGGATCATGGGAGTTGTTGTCTTCACCACTATTACTGTCATTGCAGTCAGCTTCTCCAGGTTAGGATTCCTTCAGTGTTCAGGACGTTTTCACCGGGAGCCAAATTCTATTATTTTCAGAGGTCTCAAACTGACCAGGTTTTAAAAACGCTGAATAAAGTGTCACGTTTCACGTTAAGAATGAGGACGCTGTGTGGTGGATAACTGCTGCTGCAAGCTGACCTACTGCTGACAGTTGCTTGTTTCTCTGACAATTTAAGATCCCGACGTCTGATGACTAAAATCCTTCATCCAGTTAAAATATGTAGTTAAAAATGTGGCTCAGAACTGCCACAACGCAGTTCTCTGTGGGAGACCTACTTAAATGAACTCCAGGAGGAGCCGCTGTCCCCTTTGTGCCCACTCACAGGAATTGGAAAGAAGATTTAATCATCTTCTCTGAGAAAGACCTAGCTTTTCATTACACGACTATTGTTTTGTACATACTTTGTTGTTTTAGCTGAATACAAATTAAACATCCTGTTTGTGTGTATTTCACCCACTTGTCCTCCACTATTTCTCTGTAGGTCTTGATGCTTCTCCTCCTGTGGGAGGGACAGATGTCTCCTGACATCAACTGCTCCATCATCTTCCTCTCCTCCTCCTTCTTGATCAGATCCTGGGAAATACTCCTCCTCCGGTTTTTCCATCGGGCCAGGTCCTGACACAAAAATAGATTGGAAGTGATTTAGTTCCAAGTGAAACAAGGCAAGAGGGCTTGGCTCAACAGCGCTGTGAGATCTGAAACATTGCGAAAACTGATTTAAGTTGTGAAACTGAGGCACAGTAAAAAACATCTGGAGTTAATGCTTCGGCCTGCAGACACACAAATCAGTGCAAATAACTGAAAAACTCCTGACATAATGGGGACAAGAAATATAAACTGAGCAAAAGTAATCACAATCTTGAAAAAAAAGAATAGACTGATAGAAATAATAACATAAAGTCAGACACATCCGAGACACTTACATCCTGCCAGTGATCGTCCTCTTCCTTCATCCTGTTGTACTGGTTGTGCATCAGTTCATGACGCACCTGACTGTGGGGCTGCAACATGGCCTCCTCCTCACCACGCATGTCGATCATACTCACACTCCTAAGGAGAGGAGGGAGAGAGACAGACGCAACATGGATCAAGAAAAACATGCATTGACATGTCACTTCCAGAGTAGGACACGGTTTAGTTTTATTATTAGATAGTCTGCTAGTAATTCTACACGTTTCCCTCGGTGCATCGCACTGTAAGCACAGTACGCTGCCGTCTTTGTATCAGTTTTCTACAGATCATGTTGAACACAGTGAAAACACTAACATTTGTATCCTGAACTTTTCCAAGACTAAGCAAAGGCTGAAAAGAGTTTGTTACAGCAGTATCATATCAAAGAAAATACATCATTCACAAAAATGATTTGTACCAATCCATCATTATCAGTAAAAGAGAATAACCTGTAACCAGTGGCTCAGTACAGATACCAAAATAAGATGACTCTTTTAAAAGAGAATGGAAAACTGCCCCTCACGCTCACCCTGAAGGTGAACATTCACAATTATTCGAAGTAGAAGAAAGTCATTTTCCTTTGGTTTGTTCTTTTGAATAATGCCATGTTGTTTTATGTCACGATCCAACATTTGTTTCAACAGGAAGTTCATTACATTAGAGGTTAAGATGCCATTTAATGAGAGCTTTGAAATATCAGCTTCAGGTGCAGGTACCTGAGGTTGTAAGTAACGTTCTGATGCGAGTGTATGAGATGCAACAACCAGTCTTCATACAGTCTCACACCTGTTACAGACAGTATACACTGGTTTTACATTTGTTCAGCAATGTCAAAGCATCCGTTTATAGATTAGAGAGAAGTCAGTAAAGCGCAGACTTTTTGTTAGGAGCATGCGTCTCATCACAGACTTAGAAAGGGTAAAATCATGATATCATTGCTTAAATAGGTTTCCTGCTCATTAAAGTCATTTAATTGTTGTTGTTTTAAGACTCAGAATAGTGATTGCCAACATACAAAAGGTATCGGGATGGACCAATACAATTTGTAGCAGGAGAGTGTTTTCAATCTAAGAGATGACAGACATGTTATTTTTATTTTAAAAGTGTTGGTCAGTGGGAGAAGTCCAATGCTGAATAACTGCTCCTCTCAATCAAAACTTCGAAACAAAACAAAGCATTTGAGTCAACTCCTGGTTAAGAATCATCTCCTGCTTCATGAAAAGCTGTTCTTTTTACATAAACAAAGGAGATTACCATTTATTTATTTTTGATTTATTTTGTAGGGGATGGGATGTTGGGAGGGTGGTGAAAAAGGTTGCGTTACATGAAACATGCAGCTGGCAGAAGCACTGAGATGATGTCGGAGCAGCACAGTTTAGTAAGGCCTCCCCACAAATACTACTGCAGGACCTTTGAATAAATCTGAGGGGAATGGATCGCTGTCAGCCAAAAAGGCAAAAAAGTATGTGGACTAGATTAATTGAAAACATATTTTCATGATATTTCACATCAACTTTAAGGTTCTGGGACATTGTTTGACAATGTTAAAGCAGACTGTCAAAAAGGTCGACCATGACACGTCATTTAACTTATAATTTGAATTTGAATAATACAAGTAGGAAAAATCTGCTGAATTGAGACTTTTTTGTTTTCCATGCAAAGAAAAGCCTTTTTTAAAGCATTGTCCTAAATCAGATGGGATCATCTTGTAACAAATGTAATGATACATCAGCTCTGACTGACCAGTCCAGTCATTTCACTCTTCTGTGTGGTTTATAAATGAACTGATCTCATACAACTCACACTTTGCCTCTTTGTGCCGGAGCTAAAGATAAACTAAAGCACTAATTAACGACATTCAGTAGAGAATTGAAGTATCACATGAGGGCCATTTTTAGAGGATTTTCTACCCTGGCAAGTGTACACTTCTGTGGAAATGCACAACATTCTTATAACGTGTCTACCATTAGAAGAACATAAAGATATTACAAATAGGCACAAATGTGACGTTTAATAAAACAAAAACAACTAAAAACTAAAAAAAATAGTTGTTGTCAATGGCTTCAAGAATGTTCTTTAAATGACTTTAACCTTTGGCAGATTTTTTCCACTTGCATAAAGAAAAATCCAATTCTAACACTCAATGAGTGATTGAAAGACTTAGTGAACCGGTTTTGTTTTGCAGTGCGGAGCAGTGCTGGGCCAGACAGCTGCGAGTCTGTAAATGGACAACTTACTGTGGGTCATCTGACACACTATGTGTGCGGCTGAATCTACAGAAGGCAGAGGGCATGGAGAGAGAGCACAACCACAAATGAATACAAGGACACTCAACAGAGAAACAAGGCATTCACTCGTGAGTATCAAAACAGTGATGGAATATTTGATAACTAGTGGGCAACATACTGAGTTGTGATCACAGCTGACCATGAGTTAATTATGACAGATTCCATACAGAATTCTTCATTAATATTTCAAACAAGTGTGTCTTCTGGTTTTGTATCAAAGCACAGATGTATGTCAGTTTCCATGTTTAATGATGATCTTCAAACCAAGCACAAGGGGGCAGTCTTATCCATAACACAGCCAGAGCAGAGCAGAAGACAAGTTTACTGCATCATTGCAAACCTAAACACTGTTAGATTACAACAGATGCATATGACAATGATCTTAAATTGCAGCTTTATCTTTATTTTCATGACTAAAATGCAAATGACTTGTAATTTGTCTCTATTTTTTGGTATTTCCTAAAAAAAAACAAAAACAATGACAGTTTCTAAGCATGACAATGCCACCTCACTAAGCCCACCCCTTTTAATTTTTCAATATTTCTTCATTACTTTTTCTTTATTTTTTCTTTTCATGAATAAAATGCAAATGACTTGTAATTTGTCAACATAACTATTACAAAAAATAAAAAAGTACATGCATCTTTTATGAGCCGGCATCCTTGATGTGGCTCTCGTGCTGTCAGTGACCACCACTTGTAAGTTTGGCCTCAACCACAAAAGGTCTTCACACAGTCTTTTTTTATGGAGCTGCCCCTGTGATGTTGGGGGGTGTGAGAGAAAGCGTGGCATGTGGTTTCTCTCCACAAGAGAACAAGGAGACTAAATTAAGAGAAGCCTCTCTAAATCAGGACCAGATACTTTTTTTTCTAAAATGGCTATTTGCCATAAGATATGTTATAGTAAAATGTCTACTTGCCATGTGTTTTTTTTTTTGTTGGAAGATGAAAGCCTATGATACAAGTGGCGCTTGTGTTAAAGCCAGTAATTTAGTGGCATTCATGGAATGGTTTATGTTTGATTATGTAGTTTTAGTTCAACGCAGTGGAAATTCATAAAAATGTAGTGTAGTTGCTGGACGGGGCTCACGTTGCTGGAAGACTGCTGTCCAACCAAGAGTTCCCTCCTTGTGGGTCACCACTTTCACTCAGCGCCCTTCCCTTCCGTCGGGCTGTATCGGTTGTGGCAGTTGTAGCGGTTGCCATGGCAGCGGGCACAGGAAGCAAGTGGGGGGGACTCGGGCTGGTGACGTGTTTGGGAGAGGTCAGCGTTCGGTGGGCCCGCTTCTCATCTCGCTCTGCGATTAACGGGACACCAGCGGCTCCCTTCCTTGCAGCCGCCTCCTCCTGCTCCATCACAGGTGGATGTTTCCCGGAGGTGATGACGGGGCTCGTTGCAGCCACGGGGGTTGCCGCATCGTTTGCTGCTAGAGTCGCCGAGTGGTGGAACAGTTCCTCTGAGCACGAGCGGGCTGGAGTACTGCAGAAAGCAAAGCAAACTAAAACGTACTGCTGCCTGGTTATCATCCTATATCATCAGACAGCACTCCTCTCTGGAGGAGCTTAAATGGAGGTTTTTGAAGACAAAAATCTAAGAAAATAGCATCGCACGGTTCCCATTCCATTTTGAGCAGACTGGATGTGAAAACAAATAGGAGTCAAATAGCCAAAGTAAAACTCTCTGAACACTCTGTCTGTCCGCCTGTGATGAACAGCTGTTTTCTGAGAGGATTATTATTCGACTATAAATTCCCAGCATGCATGACAGGGAGAGAAAGGCTGTGAAAAGGCCAGGCTTCAGTCCCAGCCTGCTCAGGGTCAGGGAAGGAAGAAAGCCTCATTTCCTTACATCCTGAGGGTGGGTTGCATGTTTGTGTGTGTGCGTGTGCGTGCGTGCGTGCGTGCGTGCGTGCGTGCGTGCGTGTGTGTGTGTGTATACACCATACAGTATATTTTTGTGTTTACCTGCTGGTGGTATGTTTGGGTTTGTATTTGGCGGGGTTTGCAGTTTTACTCCTATCATTTGATGAGAAAAGTCAAGCGATCTTGAACAGGACGTGTCAACACAACTTTGATAAGAGACTACAAAAAAACAACATGTTGATGTTATACAACCGTTTTTAAAAGAATCAACTCCTGAAACGCACAAATTCCAGCCTCTGTTTTCTTCTGGAAAAATGCAAGCTGTTACCAACTAAAGAAGCTGATATCAAAGCCTTTTAAAAACATCCTAGAAATCCCCCTTTTTCCTTGGAACGCAGATAAACACAAGTCAGATTTCCTTTGAGCATTCATTTCACTCCCTTGAAACACTGACAATCCAATCATTGCCATATCATTTGTGCCAGAAAAAGCTGGAAAAACTGGGGGTGTGACTCTAATAACTGTCCAACAGGACTGTGAATGAAACGTCTGCTGGACCAGGAAATAACACCGGATAGAGCTGGATCATGAAATAACAACAGACCTAAACCCAAACTGACATTTTTCAGGAGAGCAACCTTGTAGCCATGCATCATAGTGGACTTCTGCACAGTGAAATATACAGCAGCATTGTGTCTCGACAGCTCATAATCCTCACCTTGTTACTTGACAACAAATGTAAAATGTGTGACCCCTGGCTGGCCTGCTGGGTAAAGACCCTGTATTACTCCAGTAATGGAACTTGGCTTCATTGAACACTGAACCTCTTGCCGACTCCCTGTTATGTTGCTCTGGATAAGAACAGCACTGGGTGATGATCTGGTAATGGCAGAGCTAAAGATAAAAAGGTCTGGATGGAAACGCCAGCTGTGAAACTTTTAAACTATTTTCTACCAAAGAAACAGTCCTGATGCAAAACTGTTCACAGTCAAGTATGTGGATTACCCCGATTAACTGGGACATTGTTTTTGGACAGAAGAGCTGCTGCTGAGATCTTTGGAATTTTTTTTTTTAGTGTTTTGAGTGGAACAAATTCCGTTCACCTTCACTGTGTGGTGGTGCAGGCAGCAGTCTCAGTGGCAGATAGCTCAACATTTTCACATGAAGCTGAAATGATCTGCTAGATGTCCCTTGTGGTCAGGGAGTTTTTTCTTCCGATATGGGTGAACTGACCCTTCAATAAAACAAAGCACAGCGGCAATAAGAGTCTAAACTGCTGACTCGATTCATGGCCAACATTAAAATAATTGTCCACACATTCAGTATTGCAATCTTATAGAAAAATCTATGCAACAGCAAAGTAAAGTAAAGTCACTTCTTTCTAACTCCTCAAGTGACATCACATCAAGCAATATATCAGACTTCACCGAGCTCCCCTCTGGAGACACAAAAGGCTATTATACAACTAATTTAACATATTCAGTTGTAGTCCTCAAGACTTGTAAACGGACATGTATGTGTAGAATAGGAGGAGTAAATATGTATAAAAAAAAAAATCAAAAAAAAAAAAAAATCCACAAAATATCTTTAGAAGAATCTGAACAAATAATTTGAATTCTATGAGGCAACCTATTATCTTTTAGTTATGGTTGATTGAGAGGAACAATTAACCAGAAATGTGTCGATACAAAGAGAAATAGGCTGCTGATTTGGGGTATTGATAAAAACACCAGTCAAGGTGAAGACCTTTGCTCAGATGTGACCATCAGGTGGGTTACAGTGTCCGTGCGGGGCTCTGCACGGAGCTGGGGGAGGCTACGGGGCAGTGGCTCACTGCTCCTCCTCACGCCCGCTGCATGGATCTCAAGGCAAGGTGTGGAAGCAGTCTGCTCCCCTTCCTCCTCCTCCACGTTTTTAGTCTGGTTCACCTTCTGAATCTGTATCTGGGGTTCAAGGGACGGGCTGGGGGAATCTCCACGTGGGTCGTCTAAAATAAGGACTTCATCTGGACTGTTACATCACCCATTCACACACACCGCACACAGGAAAGAATGACGTAATCACATAGAAGCAAAGTTACGAGGATGACATGATGGACATGAGACATGGAGCACACACATGTGGGGAACATTAGGGTCACACACAAGACGTAGAGGGAGGCAAGAGGGAAAACACCATGATGGGTACAAAGGAAGGAGATGGAGGAAAAAAAACAACAGTGATGCAAAATCAATTAATACATGCATTTATACGTGAGAAGTTAACAACAGGGGGAATGAAAGACAGCTGAATAACACACACACACACACACACACACACACACACACACACACACACACACACACACACACACACACAACTCTACTTTATATGCACCCACTCGCAGCTCTTTTTGGACATGTAAACACACCGGGGAAAAACTAATTAGATTGGGGATTAAAGATGGCTTTTGATTAAATATCTTTGATCTCCTGCTGCTGCTACAACAAAATAATGCTACGTCCAAACCTCAAAATGTTATTCTTCAAAAAATACTTCCATTCGCGCGCGCAAATCTGAAGCTTGTACAGTGAGGGGCACTGACAATAAATGCTTAACAGAGTAAACATGTGATACCAGCGCTCTCGACATGCCAAACCAATACATGCCAATAAAACCCATCAGATTTGAATCTGCCTCTTCTAGGCAGCATATTTCCCACTTCGCTTTAATCAGAATCAGAGCCAAAGAAAACGCACATCCGACCTCCATCAGCCACTCTCATATGTACAGCACGGCACAAAGAACAATAATCAACAGAAACATTAATCTGCAATTTGACATGAGTGACACCTTCTCTTGCTAAGTAATTAAACACAGAACTAAACAAAAAAGATGTTGGCGAGTATTAGTCAATAATAAACAGCATATTGTTTTTTTACAACATCTACATTCTGCCAATCTGATCAGTTTTATCAATTCTGCAGAAATGCATACTTTTTGTACAAAAATAACTTCATGGTCTACTTCCTACCATGTTGAATTTCTCACGCTAACGTGAACTCACAGAACATGTTGGAAGGAGATTAGATCCTCATATAGTGTTGCTGCACATTTTCTGGTCAATCTGCACTTTCAGCAACAAGCAGAAATAGGTGGAATTCTCTAAGAAATTGCATAACAACCTTTAATTTTATAGGTTTCATCTGCAGCAAAACAATTTCCAGCTAAAACAAGGTCATGGTTGTACAACCTGTCCCCAAATGACCAGTTTTTAATACACTTATACTTCTCCTGATCGTCACCAGCAGCATCCAGGACCAAACACCTAATGTAATAAACACAGTTGCTCTGCACAACTACTTATAAAAAGAAACCTTGAATGTTCAAAGCTTCTACTTAAAAGCCAAAATGTAAAGTGTTTGAACGTTGGATTTTTTATTTTCTAACCATTTACAGACCTTCGACGTCATAAAATCGAAGACTTGAGTTCATTTGCACAGAACCGCATTTCATTATATTAGTGAAGCTTTACACTGGTTAATAACAAGACTGTGTTGAACTTGATTTCAACTCTACCTATCAGATTAAAACTCTGTTGGTGCAGGAATACACTTACTTTATCAGTTTCCACTTGCATTTAAATATCTAAACGACCTAAAATAAATGACACGCTAGCATTTCCTCTGTATTGTGTGAGTTTTTCTTCCCTTCCAATTACTACAACAGTTCGACTCACCTGAATGGTCTGTCTCCCCCTATAGGTGAAGTAGCAGTACTCCAACTCTTGCGTGCTCCCTCCTCTTTATCGTTCTTTTTCTTGCGGAGCGGCGTGGGCACATATCCACTCTGGTTGCTCTTGTTGGGCAGGTACTGGTTGAAGGGCATGGCGGTTCGGGGCTCGCTGACAGACGTCCGCCGTGCCGACATGTCATCCTTACGGACGTCTGGCATCTTCCTGTGGGGGGGACCGTCGGACTCTGAGTCACTGCCGCGGCCTGTTGAGAGGAGGAGACGAGAGGAATGAAGGAGTTTATGAATGGTGTCACAGAGAAATCATCAAATCAATCAAAGTTCAGGTTTGCAGATGCATTTTGGAACTGGCTGAATTGCACATTACCATTCAATATGTTCCGTTTAGAGAAGAACATCAGACATTATAAAAGCCATTATGATTATTATGACTATTATTATTCAGCAGCTACTGTCAAGGAAAGTGCAGCTTCTTTTCATAATTTAGAGACGTGAAGGATGAACTAATTCCAATTAGAGGGAGACTTATTTTCTGTGTGCTTCGCTAAGATTACTGGAAAACAACATAACTCAAAAAGAAGTGGCGTCGTATTGTTGTGTTACAATTAATGTTCAGATTCATAAGAGATTCAAATTGTCACAAAACAACAAAGAGATGTAATAAACAGCAAATTACTTTGCAATTCTCTACACCATTAATTTTCCCATTTAAAATCCTGTTAACCTATACTGTGGTTACACAGCAATCAAGTGGATTTGTTGCACTCCTGATCAAGCATGTACATGCAACATCATCTCTCTGATATGTTCCATTAACCTTCTGAATAATATGTGTTAAAAAAAGTAAAGAAAAAAGAGGGAGAATAAATCAAAAACTAAATTGAGCAGAGAAAAAAGTTGATTGCAGAGTCTCATAGTCCCAATACAAATATCAATCCAATTTACCCCCAAGCCGTTAGCTACATCATATACAGACTTACAAAACATTAAAGTGCTGTTCCAGTGTTATTATATGCAGTGCATTCCAGTGGCTGAACATAAATCAACCCCAAGCAGGTTGAGGCCCTGTTTTTATGAAACAAAGCAAGTAACATAAATCATCACAAAATGTATATTGTGCAGCTCCTGCTGACTAAATTCTAGACTACAGTTCAGAAGAATTCACTTAGGATGCCACTTTGTCTGTATCCCATTTGAAACACATTGTCAGCTCTTTAATGTCAGTGGCAACACCTGGAGCTGCAGAAGTGCATCGCTCAAGGACTTTCAGCCTTGCTTTACCCAAGGTCTCTCAAAATTCCTCTCCAAGATGCTCAGCACATGTGCTACTGGAATTCCCCTTGCTGTAGATGCAGGCAAACTCAGGCTATGACCTCTGAATTTAATGTATATATTTTCCAAGTACAGACCCACAATTTCAACCCCATCTAAACCGTCTTCCCATATTTCTGATCGGATCCATGTGGCTGCAGCTGCAGCTCTCAGTGGAAACAAACGTGACATTTTGCACTTGTGTAAACCTCCCTTTCTATCAATAGACTTCTTCTGTTTTATGTGGTCTAACAGATTGACAGATCACGGTCCAAAAGAGGCCTTGAGGTATCTGCACTTCCAACAATGAGTGGTTCAATTATGACTCTTAGCCCATCAATTGGAAACATGAGTGACTCTACCATCCAAGTCTATCCATCCTTAAGGAACAACACATGTCTTTATGGGGTGATCTGCTCTCTCTGCACATATGGTAACACTGAAGCTTAAGGGAAGCTTTATCATGGGTCAGTGCCATACTGTAGCAGAGCTTCACAGAGACATATTTACATCAATAATCATCAACATGCAGTAATACGACAGGAAATGTAAAAGCCAGAGTCCACTTTAATATGCGTTACAGTAACTGGAAAGCAGGAACAGCATTACAAATGAAGAGTGATAGTGATACCCTCAACATTTTTAATAGTATTAAAGTGAAAGAAAACGATGACACTTTCTGGGACAGCATTCACGCTCTTTCCAGTTTCTCTCATTATATGACACAGATCTTTTTAGTCAGAATGGACAGCAAAAGTCTGGAAGGAGTTTTAAATACCGAGTGATCTTGATGAGATGGGAAAGTATCCAGACTGAGTCAGCAGAAGATTTGTTTCTGATAGCCGGGTCCATTTAGAATCTGGTTCCCTGATAGTTAGATTTCTTACGCTCCTCACTCTTATCATTAGTAAACAACAATGTTGAAAACACGTAGGAAACGCGTTTCCCAGCCAGCATTGAATATCACGTGCGGCAATTAAAATCAAACATAAAAGAATTTGGATTAGAATCGATTCGGCGTTGATACAGGATTTGATAATATGCTATCAAACCCCGACCTTTGTCAATACACACCTCATCATTGTTTGTTGCACATGGCAGCTGGACTGAGAGAGTAGTAGCACAAAGGACAATAAGACAATGCAACTGAAAGAAAACTCAATAGACGAGTTGTTCAATTCGCTTTAAACTGCAAGAAACACAACTTAAATGTGTTCAATATTATTGTGTGCGGGTGCATTTTCAACCTTGCTGTCCATTCACATCGACATTGGATGTGAGTCGTGAACAGATATAAGTGATCTAACTCATCTGGCCATGGAGCCATGTGATGTGACAGCAGTAGTATGAAAACATTTTACAGACTGTTATTTTAGAAAACTTGTGGGCTGGACTTCAGGGCAAAGAAACCCTGAAAACGATCTCAATGACATAACTCAGCTTATTATTTCAAACAGCCTTTGACTAGCAATGGGTGTTTCCCTGCAAAAATAGAAATAGCAGAGGACAGGCTTTACTACAAGAGCACCAGAAGCACAAAGTGTCTCATTTATCAACACTGTATCCATCTACCAACAACGCCCAAAACAAAAGAGCATCTGCAATATGGATTCTCATTCACAGATTGAATTAAACCCTTCTTCCTGTCCCCCAATTACTCTCAGGGTGAAGTCACTTTACAGAGCTGAATAGTGAAAGGGCTTTGTCTAAAAAGGTCAGAGCAGGAAAAACCTGGCTGGGCAGAGTTTGTGTGCATGTTAATAAATGGATGCTCTTGTTCTGAGTGTACTCAAAGCTCCCCATGATGGGGTGATTACTGCATTGTTATCCTGTTCTCACTTCTCTAGTTTGTGCCTCCTGGGTCTGATCTGAACACTGATAGTATGAAACCCTCAATAACAGCATGGGCTTACAAATATAGACCTCGACTTACTAACCTCTCTATCCTCCCATGCATGACTGAAGCACAAAGTGCGTCTGACAGCAATAAATTTAAAAGATTTAAAGGAAATTCCAACTTCAGATAATCTGTAGTGTTCAAAGCATTTCAGGAGTCACTGTGAAAATGTGCTGTCATGTTTTTTTTTTTTTTTTTGTAAAGGCCACTTCTCGAGCATGCCTCCTCCTTATTTAAAAAAAAAAAAATAAGAAAAATTAGTGAACATTTTTGTTGACTTTTCTAGAATGAGAGATTATGTCACTTTGCATAAGAGGTGGGCGTATGAGCAGCTTGACAATGTGACTAATCAGCTGTGGGTTACACATGTTGGTGGACACATTGATTGTGGTAATGCTGGTATAGTAGTAGTAGTATAAAAGCTAGAGGGTTATGGCAGCTTTGCATTCTGGTCTATTGAGAAGAAAACTTTGTCTCTCATTGCTGCAATGAATTTCTCACAGGGCTGCACGATATATCGTTTCAGCATCGCATATTACCATTACCTCAAGCATGTCATGCTACAACTTTTTTTTGCTGCTTGATAAAAAAGGAAAACTCGCACGGTGCTCATTTTCCATTACTTAATCCAGTGTTTCCCATTAAGTATCTACATTAGTATATATTGAGAGTGGATTTTCCACCCTTATTTCTGAGGAGAAAACATCAACATGCAGCAAGGTTTTTAGTTAGTTTGACTGTTGGTGATAGCAGCGTAGACTTTGGAGACAGGCAGTTTCCTTTGTACTTCCCTCCAAACAAACACAGTCAGACAGGATGCTTGGCCTCACTCTGTGTTTTTCCCACATGCAGTTCAGAGATGAAACGTACATTAAGCTTTGTACCGACTTCTGTAACTTTTTATGGGCCGTCATTAAAATTTTAAAAAAGGGACAAATTCAAATAAAGTGCCGCAATGAACAGCTTTCAATGACAGCATATGGTCGGCTCGGCATTTTAAATGCAGCCAAACTCTACTTTTGACTCCATTTCTGACTTCATCACAAAACAAATTGGCAGCTGTTTGCAGTTCATGCTCGTCTTGGAAAAACTTATGTTAAATTGTGACGCTACCATTTTGGATGCATTCAATTACATACGGTTATCTAAACAAAAACGTATTATAGACTAATAAACAACTAAATATATAAAGATTACACACCTACAGTCAGATCTTTATGTCTTTTCTGTTTTAGTATTGGTTATTCTTTAGTGTACTTTCCACAGGTTTGTGTTCTAACACTAGTAGTCTTTGGATTGAGGCAAAACTAGAGAAGAAGGTGTAGAAATCAAAGTGAGAAATACCCAACTGTACTTCATACAACTTTTATTAAAGTAGCTGGCTGAGTGCATCAGATGCGCAGCACAGGAGCTTGTTTATATGACAACAGTCAGTCAAAATAGACTGAAACAGAGGGTAAAAAGAAGGTAAAAACCATCATACTTTAATTACCTTGTGAAGTAAAACTTCTGCACAGCTTCTAATCGCCAAGATATTTTTTAACCCAGGAATTCACACTTCGTTCACTTCATGAGATGAGTTAGTCTACCAAGTTTCAACTATTAGCTTCACTATTTTGAAGGTGTAAATTCCGTCCTTTGTCCTCACACTGAAAGCTGGAAGTTTTGTCGTTGCGGACAAATCAGTCAAGTGTCGGATCAGAAACCACTTCGAG
The DNA here is from genome assembly GCA_943590825.1 of Bovichtus diacanthus. Classification (NCBI taxonomy): domain Eukaryota; kingdom Metazoa; phylum Chordata; class Actinopteri; order Perciformes; family Bovichtidae; genus Bovichtus; species Bovichtus diacanthus. Next base: position 2,831,656 of record CALSBV010000271.1, read on the forward strand.
CCATCATTCATAAAAACACACCTCTTTCTCTTTTTTTGTCTCACATTTTCAGGATGATTCATCTCTTCCTCTGGCGCTAATGCGGTCACTCATCTCATTTCACACTTCAAGAGAGTTATCAAACAACTGTAGTCCAGGACAACAGGCCCAAACACTCAAGCACAGAGGATGTCAGTGGCAGAGCTTGAAAGCCTCACCGACTGTTTCGAGTTTCAAGTTTATTTAATTTATATAGCACTTTAAAAAGCAAACAGGTTTTGGACCAAAGTGCTTAACAAAGACAGAAAGTGGAGAGAAGAATGGTGCCATAAACACTGCGAGACTGCACGCTTTGGACACGCACGATGGCCGAGGCTCCTATTCACTCACATACATACTGTGCACAAATAGATAAACGCACACTGATGCAGAAATAGATACAAATGACTGTAGAATAAAATGGAATTACGGCAACATCTTTTTAAAAGGAGAAATTAAGAATCCGAGAAGAAAATGAAGAGAAAAGATTTTGTCTACAGGGGAGGATTTCTTTATACTGTTATTTGCCTTAAAAAAATGGAATTAAAGGAAGCAAAGAGGAGGTGTGGGGGGCAGTTAGCTCCACAGAGTAAAACAACATCTTAATATCAGTTCCTCTAATCACAACTACCAACATTCATATCTATCTGATGCTCTTAATCAGAGCGACCACTGACAGGGTTCAGTGTCTCAGTGTTCAAACAACAAGCCTCTAGATATATTTCCTCTCAAAAGGACATAGATCTGATGTGTGAACAACAAATCAAACCCTTCTTGCCACTTTTATTTTCATCAACTACATCAGAATTTTTCAGTGTTTTCCTGAGGGCAAATACACCGAATTTCTTCTCTTTTACGTCACCTGACACAACTGTCATGTTGGTGGAGCCTAAGTCAACATTACATAACTGAAATGTGTTTGAAACAAAAACCGATGTGAAAGTTATTGTAGCTATGCCTGAGGATGTATGCGAGCAGCTTTTCAGAAAGGAATATGAAGACTTGTGGCGTGCATGTAGCCTTTTTTCCTGGATTTGTACGATAACAGACTGTCGACATGCACATTTTGACCAGAACAAAAACAGCAGCTCTTGTACGGAATTTCTTCTCTTTCACCAGACATATAGCTGTAACTAAAATGAAACAATGGCCTTCACAACGGGCATCGCACTGAGATCATTCCTTTTATTATCTCAAATAGCCTTTGACTAGCACTGGGCGTTGTCCTGCAAAAACCCAGGGAGGAGAACAACAGGCTTTATTACAGTAGCACAACAAGGACAATGTGCCTCATTTATCTATATACTATATCTGATAAAACAGCCAAAACTCCATTATTTCCCTTCCACAAGACATATGTGGTGGCTAAAATGACACAGTGGCTATTGATTTAACCTGCAACCTGTAATTTGAAGGGTGGTCTAAACACAAGATCATTCTTTACCATCAATTCAAACTAGTGTTCGATGTGAATATGAAGAGTATAACGTGTGTAAAGAGTAGGTTTTTTCCTACCATCGCTGCTGCCGCGGGGGACCAGAACGTCCGGCGACGGGGTCTGTCGTGAGCGTGAGCCGAAGGAGTCCAGACTGTCGAAGGAGTCCTCACGGCCGTGGCGTGGCGGGGAGAGAGAGTCGCTGCGCTCAGAGTCCCAGCAGTCGATGTAGCCACTGTCCCGGATGCTGCGTATAGGGCTCTCTGCCTCCTCCGCCTCCTGAGCATTTAAAAACACATGCCCAGGTTATACCAAATGTACAAATTACCGTCAAATAAATACAAAAGGAAAGATAAATAACATGTTGTGCAAAGTACATCAAGGAAACTTGTCTGGTCAAACCATTTCTGAAGAATTTGTTTGTGTCCTGTCCCCCCACAAACATCTCACTGTAAGTCCTAGATCCACTTTGTTTCCCCTTCCTCTTTTCCTCCTTCCTCTCTACATTTTGTCATCTTTGCTTCTGCTCAAATACCTCTCTATCCCTCTCTCTTCACCTAAGATACCCCTCCCTTTGTCTGTCTACACTTGAAACATGTCTATGCAGCTGATGGAAGGTGGGGAAAGGCCTTTCCTGTCTACCAAAAGACTTCCTGTTCCTGACCCCTGGACCGTCTGTTAGGCAACTCCCAAACCTCTGACAGACTCGATATTATGGCGGCTCCACTGCCCAGGATTTCTGTCTCACTTATCTCTTTGTGCAACATACATTCAACTTCATGAAGCACTGACATTGTACAGTAAAGGTGCGTTGCTCAGATGCGTGGATGGGTGTAAACATTTACCTTAAAAGCCAGTGACCAAAGTTCAATTTCAGGTCAGTTTTTTTGTTTTTATCTTACCACTGCCAGAATTAATAACCTACCTTTACCCAAATTGTTGCCTAAACCTAAAACCTAACCACAAATAGTTTTGGCTTTATCAGGTCAGGTTTGGACAAATCTAGCAGAGGAATATTCCAAAACCATGACAAATAAGACCATCGGATGGCTAGATACCACGTGGGGTAAGTGAGGTGGTTTATTTTATCCTAATTTGGGTGAACTGACCCTTTAACTGACACATTTACCCTGAGTTGCTAACAGTAATAGCGCAGATAAAAGTGCAGCTGATCACACAATCACCTGCTTCTTGCATTACAATCATACTTTTTTTTTTTTTTTTTTTTTTTAAAAGGTTCCGTTTCCATTTCACAAGCATTAGAAGTGAACTGGAAAGAGCCAATTTAATTTATAATGTGTGCACCTGATGTGTTTTCCTTGATTTTCAAAATTCATTTTATTATAAATGTCTTTTTTGTTTCATAGAAACGTCTCTTTGTTTTGGTCAGTAGCAACGTGTGAACATCTGGGTAAGTTATTCTGCCGAGTTGGCAGAGATTTCTCAGTTTTACCAGCAAAGGGACGTCACATTGTGGAATAAATCGCATGGGGGTGACATCATGGTTATGAGTGGTTGTCATCGTGTGTCTGAATGCGTGTCTTGGGGGCTTGCTAAGGCTAACTTTTCTCTGTTTCTTTTGTGTCAATACAGAGGTAGAACCAGATCAAGATGATTGACACAAGAGCCCAGTTTGAGAGAGGTCACCCCTGGACTTCGGGTGGGGGGTGTAATACACTGCCGGAGAGAATTTCTGAGAAGTCTGTGTGCAGTTCACAAACACATACTCATTCAGTGCATCCTAAATATGTGGTCTAGTATAATTTGTTGTGTTTTTGTCAGGACATTTGGTTACTGCAGGGATCAAATCTGTGATTTTCTGCAGGACAGCCTCTCTCCACCCCTTATACCAGCTGTGGTTGCTAGGAGATTTGTAAAACAACAGCAGCAGCAACAGCTGACTAAATGATCCCTGTACCTTAGATTTAGATTTTCACGATATTTTTAGGCCTAGACGTTACTAAACACGACGGAGCAAACCTTTCGCATCTGTGACAGCAGGCCCTCAAACTCTTTCAGGTCCAGCGTGGGACCGTTGTAGGAGGTACAGCCGTTGGTAGCACGACCCAGCCAGTAGATGGTGATTAGAACCTAAAAGTAAAGAAAAAATACAGTCAGACATCGTGATGAGATGACACTTGATTCTTTAAGAAAATAAAAAGGACAACAGTGCATCTCAGTGCCAAGTGAAAACAGATATGTACATAGTTAAACTGTTCCAATCAAAGGTTTCATTTGTCGGCACCATCTTCATTCTTATTACGCTTTCTTGGTCAGATTCATTAAAGAAATAATTCATAAAACATCACACACGCTATACTGCTTAAGTTATGACCCTTTAGATGTTATCTTTTCATGAAACACTAACAGAGAGAGAGAACTTGTAGGCTTGTTGCTAAAACAACAGCATCACACGTCCTCCAGTGATCCTGAGTGCAATCTAAAATATGAATTCCTCACTGCAGTCAAAAGTCTTCATAATGCTACATTGGATCCAGACTTACTGTCCACTAGACTGTCCTGACAAAACATGACATTCAAGGTGCATTGAGCAAATTAGTTTGAAGCCTGAGTTGGTTGTTCCAAACCAATGATAAGATTACAGAACATGAGGCTATATTGTATTTCATACAGTATATTGTTTCTCTAAAGAAAATTGTTCAATTCCACTAAGTGGAAATACAGTATGTACATGTAGCAATGCAGGCCAACATATAAAACATTTCACTAGAGTGTGAGTAAAAGAGAATAATACTTTGTCAGCTCATGGTTATATTAAAAGCAAAAGTTTGAAACCAATCTCCACTCTGTTCCTTTCACTTTTCTCCCCACAAAGCAATACAAGCTGGTTTTCTGGTCATTACAATTTCCGCCACCTCCAAAGAAGTTACATGTTAGCTAATGTGTCCTGAACAAACACGACAAGACTGAGCCATTGTTCTGACCCTGAAACCAGTCACAGGCACCTCTCCTGCTACAATACAGCAGCCCTTAAGGGGCTTATATTTGCCTGTTAGCCCTGGGTGCATAAATTACCAGGTCAATCTCATCTCCTTCCAACACAGTAACCCTGTAAAATCAGATCTGAAGGAGGGTGTAGTACCTCTGCTCTGACTCTAGCTTGTAAGCTAACATCCTAAAGTAATGCCAACTGAGAAAGTGAAGCTTGCTGCATTCACTGTAACTCCCTCTGGAGTCAGCTAAAAGGCTAAAATGCAGAATGTACAGATTGGCTGTGGCCACAGGGAGATCACACAGAGCTGCACCTTTAGCACCCAGCTATATTTACTGTGTCCATGTCAACCGGCACTCCACAGGGATTGCTTTGATAAGGAAACTCAGCATGGCTTAATGTGTTTATTTCAGTCATACTGTCAGTGTAAACACACTCTGCCGCCGTTCAAACACACTTGGAGGAAGAGTAAATGAACTTGCCTGCTGTTCAGAAGAAGCACAAAGTCTTTTCTGTGTGATTCTCTGCTGATTCCTTAGAGGAAATTCATCTTTTTAGCCAAAGTAAAGAATTAGCCTTACTAATAGGGATGAGGCAAAAAAAAAAAAAGCCTGAGTGCACTATTGCTGTCTTTTGCCATGTGTTTTTGGCGCGATTATGACGATAAAAAAAATATATACTGTAAATATATATATATATATATATATATTGTGCAACTCTAAGCAGCAGTATTACACAACCGAGTCATGTTGCGAGCTACGTATTTCTTCCTTTAAGGGACTAGAATATTTGTTTCACAGTTTGAGCAAGATGTATACAAATGAATTATTAACAGCTTAGTTGTTTAAGAGGGAAAAAGACCATATACGACTGGTATCGTTATAGACAGATAACAGCGGTACCGAGCCATCCTTACTTACTAAGATGCAACACTACAGCCAGTTCACAAGGGATCGAACCAGAACTCTTGTCAAATGTAGATCAAAACTACTGGTAAAAGACTTGCAGTTTTGGCATTCGTCTTTATGTGAATTACATGCACATAATATTTCATCTCCCCACAACACAGAATACCGCTAATCTACAAGAACTGTGCTAAAGCAACAATGAACCTGCTGTAGTTATGCTTCATTATCTGCACACTTTAGCACCATAAGCAGCAGAGTTTACTGCTTCTGTGTCATCACCAGTGTAATGATAATATCTGTGCCAGCTCCCATTGGAAGTGGGTCAGCACCAAATGTATTGCAGTTGCAGACTAGTATGCTTTAAACTGATCTATATTGATCCCAATTGCACTAACTGAATGGGGATATATGATTTAGACATGCAACACTAAACCTATAACAAACAACTACAAACACAAGGCTACAGTAGTTCAGAGAAAACCTGTCAGTGGAGTTTTGACTGACAGTACATTTAAGACAGGCCTGACAGTGAAGTAATGCACAAATGTCAGACTCTCTTCGCCTCTTCAGTTTCAGCAACAGTCTGAACTTGCAGATGTGAACAAACCTGACAGAGGTTTCGTCACGTCTTTGTTTCATGTGCACACACACTTAAGTGATGCAAACACAAGGAAATAAATGAACCCCAAAAATGCACGATGTAAACACAAACACACAAGCGCATGCAAGTCACAATCCACAGACCTGTGTACACAGATTCTCTAAACTAGTCATCACATTGCACACATGAACAATCAGCCCTTCTTGTTCACACCTGCGCTGCTAAACGAACATCTTGTGACTCCAGCGATATTCCACCCATACATGCAGTGCCCTCGTTTTACCTCAACATCCAATCTGCCAAACAACACCTTCATCAGCAAATCAGCAAATTCTTCTTGCTGCAGTTCCTTCACCTCTTAATATGTGATGTGCTGCAGAGACAGTTGCTATCAAATCCCAGTCCTCAGTCTGAGTCTGCAGGGCAGATCCATAGTGTGGCAGCAGGTCCTGGCTAAAGCCTTTAGCTGCTGGGAGTTTGTGGGCTGTTTCCTATGGCTGCTAATGTGGCCGAGAGTCCCTCTGTGTAGTCAGCTAAATGAGCTAGCAGGCCAGCTCTGCAGCTCGACACATTTACTTGTACAGTGCACAGCAGCATCACAGTGAGAGGGAGACAGGGGAGGTAGAGAGAGAGAGAGAGAGAGAGAGAGAGAGCGAGAGAGAGAGAGAGAGAGAGAGACAGGGAGAGAGATGGGGAGGGAGAGAGGAGGGGGGGGCACTGCTCTGACTGCAGAGTGGGCAGGGCTAGCATTATGTGTTCTATTTCTTAAAGCAGCATTAATAGAAAAAGAGAAGAAAGGGTTGAGGTATATTTGAACAAATAGACAACACTTGGGACTGTAAAAATAGATCATTAGAAAGGAGACAGAAGAACAAATACACAGAGAGGAGTAGGCTTCATAGGAAGAACTAAACTAGATAGAATATGCGGAAAAAGATAGCAGTTATTAGTGGCATTCAAATAATTAGAAATGAAACAAATAAAAGAGTAAGGATGGATAAAACTTACAATACTGGAGTAAGTTGAGTAAGAAAAAACAGAAAGAATAGATAGAAACGACAAATACATAATTATAATAGGAAGATCAAAGTGGAGTTGGAAAATGTAGAACAGACAATCAACTAAATATGTAGAGCGAAAAGATAGAAGAGATGGAACAAATGCAGATGGAGTGCATGGGATTGATTTGGTGGAGAAGATCACATTGGATAGATAACAGTAAAACAGGCAGAAAAAGGTAAAAGATAGAACAGCTTCAAACAGTAAAGCCAGACTAGCATACTTAGAGTCGGTAGCATTTTCTTGGAATAATACAGTACTGCACAGAGCTGACTGTCGAGTGAACAGAATTGGAACAGACATGATAAAAGCAGAGGGTGACAACCACAGCACAAACAGAAGCACTGGAGCATAATAACAGTTTACATCCAAACATACATTTAGCACTACACAAATGATCCCACTGAAATCCACAAGTATCACTTACATTCTTGAGTTTTCGGCTGCAGTCGGTTCCCCTGGGAGAACGAGAAAGAGAGGAAGAGAGCGAGTGAGAAATGTACTTCTGTATTTACTGAACTATCTTACATACAAATAACAGCAGACAGCTTTTAAACCGACCAAACTCCCACAGATCCAAGCAAAACAGCAGCAAAATACAAAACTTATTGAACATACATTATAGAGGAATCTGCAGTGAACCCACACAGGGAGAACAAGCAGACTCTACACTTGCTTCTCTGGATCCAGTTTGTTGTTAGGTGATGTATTTATTTAATATTTCCAGCAGTTATGTTCACATGCTGCCGGTATGACTTCAGCTATCTAAAATAATGGAATATAAAAAGGCAAGGGTGCCTCTAGATTTACCATTTGGCACCAGCAGTCATCATTCACAAAGACACATTCAGGAGACAGATGACACAGTGGTGGCCACATGATTTGACTGCCAAGTGATCTCTGGGAGGTGCCTTGCAGAAAAACCACAGCAGTGGCCATTTAGCGCCACATATGTTGCCAAAATGAAAAGATGTGGATCACCACTTGAAGCTTCAATTTAGGCTAAGAGAGGGAGACATAGCAGCACCAGAGAAATATACTAAAACACACAGACAGACACACAGGTACGGCAACATTGAAGGACTAAAATCTGGATTTCTATTTAATAAAATTCCATCGTCTTTCTTTTCCTGAACTTTTTTTTTTTTAAATAAAGTGATGTCACTCCTCAACTATGAAACAGTTGCAACTCAAAAAATAAAGCATAATAAATTCTGAAACATTCCCAAAAAACGCAAGAAAAGTTGAAAGTCCTAAAAAGTGTTCTTAAGACAGAGCTGAAGGGAAGACCTGCCAAAGTCTTACTGTGAGAGTATCTAATGTAGAAGCCTGGTCATCCTCAGGCTTCAGCCTGGATTGTGACCAAAAAAGCTCTACATCTGTGCTCCGGCGTATTGGGTTAAATGCTCTGCAATATAACCAAGTGCCTGCCCAACACCAGGCTTACAGGAGATCAATACATTCCTAAAACTGATACTGGTTTGAAAAGGAGCCAATGGAAAGAAGCCAGGCTGGGAGGGATGTGACTTCTCTTTATGGTGCTAGTCGTGAAGCGGCTGGCTGCAGCGTTACGCAGGATTTGGTCAGCAGGAAAATATGATGGTTTGAATGTTTCCCTCATTATCTAACAAATCTTGATTTTTATGGATATGACGTTTAGTTTACACAAATAGCAGACCAACTTTACAGAAACACTTATTATCTATTGAAAGCAAATTGGCATGTATCGGTAAAGGATTGCTTTACATGGAATACTTGTTTTCATATATTGAAAATAAATCATCTTTTATGGAAAACATGTTGCCTTTTATACTTGTATGTAGTACACCTAACAGAGTCGAATCAACCAATAGCCTATGTACACATGACACGATTGATTGAGATTTAGGAGCTAAGCCTCTGTGACCTATATGATTACCCATAATACCCTTCTCTGTGTAGGTTCGTAGAGACGTTTACATGCATCTTCAGAGAAGCATAATTCCATTATAAAAGACCATGACTATACTGTAAACATTGCACTGTAGCCATAACTACTGGGGATCCAAGTAAACACACAAACAAATCTTGGAAAACAGATAATCGTGTATGGCTACAAAATAGCTTATAAGGATGATGTAGTGAATCACCTTGTATGGGAAATGTATTTCCTGATATGGAAAACAGAACCAGACAAAAGCCACGACAATTTCTGTAAAATGTAAGAGTATCATTTATAGAATGGAGAAAATGATGAGCATTTTGTTTTATTTCTGAACTCTCAGTAAATAATGAGACTGTTTATAACTCGTCTCCAAGGCCTGAGGGTCACGAAGCCTAAATCACTCAACACAGAAGTTACACCCAAGTTTCATGGGTTTTCCATGACAGCAGTGACCTGAGAAAGAGAGGCTTGAAATGGGAGGAGAGGATCAAGGTGAATGATCTGTAAACCCTCCTCCTCCTCATCATCATCGTAATCATCATACTCTCTGTCTGTCAGCTGACTAAATAAACACAGAGACAGGTTGCTTTTCTCTGCTGTTACCTTGTAAAACACACATTCCAGTATTAGATCATATTTAAGGGCATATTTAACCCTTTTCTTTTCTGTCTCTCTTCATTAGTCAGTATCCATGGTTTTATTCAAACAGAAGAATAAACATTAAAAGATGTACAATTTCAAAACTGCTGTTTTATAACCATATTAATTTTGATAAAATAGAATAGCTATGGGTTATATTCACACTATTAATTTATTAATCTTAAAAAATATAAATATGATATTTTACGAGAGTATATTCAACAGCAAAATTAGTAATGACATACATTCAAGGGAATTATGTCACTTTTGAAAAGACTGCAACAATTATTTGTTTGTTAACACTTTTACAGGATAAATGGACACATTTTATGAATAATTGAATGACCAAAATATTGTTTCTATTCTACCCAATCCTTTAATGATTAGAAAGGGGAAATGTCATGTCAAGCAAGGTTTTACTAATGAACAAGTGCAAACCATTACAACGGGAATGGATTTGTTTGTTATTACAGAAAAGTCTAATCCGGCCATATGTATGTATATGTTATTTTTTCCAATCTGTCAAGAGACGTCCCAGGCAGGCTCCATGTTGTGTGATGGGTGGTTCAATTATTCTTGCTGTTACTATTAAGACGTATATTTCTTTTAAATGAAAGCATTGAATATGTTTCCAGTACTTGCGGACTGTAAAGAGTAGTAGTAACTTCATACTAATCAATATTAATAAAATCCTGAAGGGCTTGTGTGTTTTCATATTATTATTTCTACCCAACTGAAAACACATTTAATTTGTAATACATTTTTTGCAGCATTTCAAAACTTTTGTGTACAATTTGCCAGACGGCTGAATGGAAACACGGCTTCGCTCTCCTCGACTCTGCCTGGCAAAATATCACTTATCTTGGAAATCGATCTGATTCACACAGAGGAACAGGAGATATTTCAGGCCTGAGCTCATAGTGTATCAGAACCTGTCTGTCTTTACGCCTCCCTGTCCAAAGCTGTTTCCTAGATGAGTAAACACCTGTCCAGCGAGTCATGAGGGAGAAGCACCGAAACGGCTTCCTGTCATGGGTACAAGCTGCAAGAAAAAAGCATCCTGTACGACAGAGCGTTACATAACTGGAAACAGCACAAGGCCTCTGAAACAATAACTCCAATGTTTCCTTTTCTGCCCAAATATTCCTGATGATATTAGTTCAGTATGAGAATCATCTCCTAAAGAGGATCCATTAAAGCTACAATGAAGTTTTGACTTAGTTCCGTTTTTTTTCTTATTCCATTATGGTAAATGTTCTGCATTTATTACAGCGCTTTTCCAATCTTTGCGATCACTCAAAGAACTTTACAACACATCAGCATTCACCCATTCACACACATTCATACAGAGTCAGAGGCTGCTGTACAAGGTGACACATGCTCATCAGAGATAACCATTCACACACACTCACACACTGTTGGCCATCAGGAGCAATGTGGGGTTCAGTATCTTGCCCAAGGACACTTTGACATGCAGAGGCTGGGGATTGAACCGCCGATCCTCTGACGGGTGGACGACCACTCCACCTCCTGAGCCACAGCCGCAGGATCGAACCCCTCTTTGATAATATCAAAACAATTCTAATCATCTGTTCAAATTGAAAATATATTATATAATATAAAGAACATATTCCACATGTGCAACAGGCTGTTCCTCGTGTTTAAGCGGGGGGTATTCCTAACTGCAGGAGCTACCGTAGCTAGCTGGCTAACAACAGGATTCTACGAGTTACAAATTACACAGCTTTTTAACACTTTGTCATTAACCTCCAACAATGTCCTTGCACTCACTGTAGCCAAGCAGCCTCTCCCCTTCTTCTCTGCTGCATATTACTCATTTGACATGCAGTTAAATAAACAAGGATATAAATAATCAGTATTTTTTGAATGAGAGATCAATCCTACCCGCTCTCTCAAGCTGGCTGGACATTGGAGAACGATTTCACATGTTAGTCTGATTGACTTCGCCTTGTTCAGAGATCAATTTGCAATGAGCAGTGAAGTTGTCTCGCCCCGTGCGTCATAGGGAAGAATACGGTATGACATCCCGTGTGACTGCAGACAACATATTTTAGGTTGGGCTATGTGGGTTGCATTTAAATTAATCTCAACAAAATGCACATTAGCAAAGAATTATTCAAAATCGACAGCCTTTAGCTTTAACAGATATTGTGACTTTGGTTGGTGTCCTGACACCCAACAGGGGACAATCCACAGCAGCACATGCCACACGCACACGCACACACACAGTATATCTTAAGAACTACATGCACTTGTCTTTGTTACCAAGCAACACAGTAGGAGTCATGGTTCAGTGAGTGAGTGTTGTATTTGGACGGAGGCCAGTTGTGTCACACAGATATGGTATTGTTACTTCACTGACACAGGCTCTACAAACTTCCATTGACTCTCAGTTAGT
>CALSBV010000271.1:2845831-2879712 GCA_943590825.1 Bovichtus diacanthus
ACACACACACACACACACACACACACACACACACACACACACACCTCATCAAGGTCATATTGGACTTCCAAATAAAGGGCTTTCAGTGTAGTTGCATCAAATTAATATCAGTTTATTGGGCTCTATTTAAGAATATTTTCCAGATCCCAGAAATGAGTCGTCACTTGTGGAGCAATAAGGGACCCCTTAGGGTAGGGAAATTCTGTAACAGAGACTCAAATATATATATTCAGTATTCATATTCAGTGTGTTTGAATACTAAAGAGCTGAAAAAGTGGAAGATTGAACTTGCTCAATAACTGTGTCCATCAGCTAGCGTACCTAATCTTTGCTTGTTAAAATTAGAGTTACTGGCTAACAGTGGAAGACAGCAGTCAGCCTTTGATGTGTTTGCACAGTATGAGGTTTGCTATAAACATGCAGCCCTCGACCCTCAACTACAACATGCAATCTTCAACTATAAGCACTTTGAAGAGATTTTTTTTTTTTTTCAGAGGCAGGCCCTCAGGAGCCGTTTGATAAGGAGGACCAAGGAAACCATATTTCTAAGAGAATTCATCAAAAAGAGAGCACTTGAAAAGTTTAGCCAGGGGCTAGATGGGGATCTGGTGGCGTTGACAACAACAACCTCAACTATCACAGAGCAACTTCAAAACTAACTTAATAAACAAGCCAACAGACGTTTTGGAGCAACTTCCATAATGGCATACGGGATAATATAGTGGGTGTTTAGAGTGAATGTGTCTTACAAAGTGAGCATAGCTTTGTGGTGATTTGCAGGTCACTGCTACAGGAAGCTGGGCGTCTACCGCAAAGACATGACTGACAGCTGAATGTGTTTGGAGAAGGATTGGGAGGTAGGAGATTGACTCAGACACAAAGCCCTTGTCCACTCTGTCCCCCCCAAAAAAAATCTAGTCAAATAAATTTGGGCAAAAATTATAACCGTTGTGGAAATAACAACACTATGGTAGAGTTTAAAATAAAGGCAAAATGTGCACAGACGAAAAACCCAACCAATCTAAATATATGTTCAGAGTCTTAAAATAATAAGGATTATTTTTTAACCAAAGTTTATCAATATAAATTAGCAGAAAGTAAACCGCAACTTTCTGAGGGCCACATATTCCAAATGACAAAATGACTGGCAGTGCATATGATGCTGGTTAGTATCATGTGTGTATGTGTGTGTGTGTGTGTGTGTGTGTGTGTGTGTGTGTGTGTGTACACCCTACCTACATGTGTAAGAGTGTGTGTGAAAAAGAAAGAGCTTGGGTTTCTTTAAACACAACCCTCATTGTAATCAATATCTGACTACCACGATAAGACCACCAAGGTTTCTCAGGGAAGAGGATCAGTGCCCGCGCCCTGATTTTAGACCTTGACAGAATCCAGAGAAAATTGCCCAGGATAAGGAAAGAAAGCCACTTGGGTGTCAGTAAGATACAGTATGTTATGGATTTTATTTTTTTTCTCCCTTCCAAGGATAACACCCAAAAATAAGACAAGAGTAGCGTGAAGGGTAAAGCCCCAGCACGCTGCTCTGTGTTCTTAATGTACTGGCCTATTGAGAAGACACCTGCTGTATGTGCTGCATGTATTGTTGTGAAATTCTATAGATTCACCAACACACACATAGACAAGTAATATTTGTGTTAGTATGCTTTTCTATGCATTCTCACTCAATTCCACCAGTGTATCAGGCAATATTAACTCACTGCCGTTATATCAGTATGGATGTTTGTCAATATGTAACAAAGAATTGCAGCGCAGAAATACAAAATTAGTTTGAGTTGAATTGGAAACAGTGTTGCTCTTAAGTACATTTTTCAACTGCAAAATGTCCTGCATGTCGTAGTCACAACTCTTTAAAAAATTTATAATTAGGAGATCCTTGTGAAAAATGTTTAAGTAATGTGCTTATTTTTAAAATGTACTTTCAAGCGATGTGTCGTTACATGTGAAAAAACAAAAAAAAAAGGATTGTAGTATTAACCTAAAAAAATCCAGTATCGGGACAGACTATAGTACACACACTCATGTTGTTTCAAGATTTCTGATGGTAAGAAAAATGACTGACTGCTTTGGAAAGCTCTCACTGCACCAAGGGTAGCTGAATTATCTCAAGATACTAATGACGCATACAATCCCTCAAATGAATATGAAAACTGAAAATCCCCAAGGATGGAATTACAAGGGTTTTACGCAACAGTTTGAATGTTGTTGTTTTTTTACATGCACGTCACGGTTTCCCTAAACTTGATGCAACAACACATTTTTAAACATGTGAATTACTACCATTCAACTTGAAGGGCGATCTCCACTGCGTGTCTGTTTACATACCGTAAAACATGAGCATACCAGTCGACCCAGAGACGGCTGGGAACAGAGCACGCAACAACCAACCTGTTCAGACGAACACTGAGCCACACAAGGCCGAGCTACCAAAGCACCGAGGTAGCTGCTCTAATTACGAAACAGCCAAACCTCCTCAGAGACTCATTTTCCCATTAGCCCCCAAACAGGAAGAGGAAGGGGGAGTAGCCTGTGTTTTATTACGATGGTCAAGATAACAGCAGACCCCTTGTTTATGTGTTTCTCGCCTCTTTAATCACAGCCAAGAGGAAGACAAATCCCTGCAAAGCCACAGGAAGCTAAGAGACAGAATTATGAAACTTTCAAGGTATAGAGTGTCATTTTGTTTGGCCTGGATAAAACCAGCCGGTGTGATTTTTCTTTTCCCTTTTGTATGTTGCCCTCAAACTACTACTGTAAACATGTTGTCTACAGTCTGCCAGTCAAACATTCTTATTTGTTTTTGGCTGCTTTTAATGATGTTATTACAATTAAAATTTCGCAACTTATCACTCCACTAAATGCCTTGTGAATGTCAATAGTTTTCACAGCATTTTGTTGATCCTTAGAAATGTGCCACTGCAGCCTGATGGATCTACAGCAGCCCTTTAAAAGCCTTGAAACCACTAAAAAGACGTTGCTGTCAACCAGCGCAGATGAACTGATAAGAGTCCATTAGGCTACAAATAGAGGAAAGTTAGATAAAGCACAGTAAAGAATGCAAGATGGTACCAGAAGAACAAAAATAACATAAAAAGCAAACAAAAACAAAAGGTGCAACAGAAACTAAATATTTATGTTCAAGCACAGATGACAACCCTTAGCTCTGGAGTTTAAAAGCCCTAACAAGATAATCAACTGTTATTCTAGCAGTGATTGCAAGGTGGGAAAAAAAAAAAAAAGCCTGTAAAGAATGTGGCTGTGTAATTATCCGCCACTTGTAAAAAGCCAGAGAAGGCTCATTGGCAGCCATTAGTGACGCTATGAGATAAGAAAAGCCATTTCAGCCCAACTCAGACTTCCTGTTCTGTTCTGTCATGCTGTGATTCAAATAATACCCAGCTGCCCTTACACTTACTGTACATACCACCGTCAGCGACTGCTAATCACAGCAAATGAACGCAATCTTGAATTCAACCTCCATCATGTTATGAAGGAAAGAAAACATCCTGTCAGTGCAGTTTCATTTATTGAATCAGGGCCTGTAGTTGATATAAATGATAAAGCCTCATTTTCCATAGTGTTAATTTTGTCAGCTATTTTTTTTAGACCTGTGTCAAATGTCCTTTTTTTGTTAGTTTTTATCATATTTAGTCAACCTCATCCTGTTTTTCTTTAGTCACGTTTTAGTTGACCAGAAGTCTGGTCATCTTAGTCTTATCTTAGTCTAAGAAAACCGTAAGTAATGCAATATAGATTTAGTCAATGAAAACTGTTGACATTTTGGTTTTAAGTCACTTTGTTTCTGTCGCTGTCGTCCTGATATGGTGCGTGCAGCACAGCACACAAAAGATGCTGTATTGGAAAATAAAAAATATATTTTTAAACTACATTTCTGGTAACAGTATTGCTCGTTGATATGGTCACAGTTAACGTTTAATGACGTCGGTGCCGTCTTCACATCATCTCAACGAACATATTTAGAGATAGTATTATTAGAGATATTGATTTTTCTATTTACATTTATTTATTTATTTATTTTTTTTAAATGGGAAGCGGGATGAACGACAAATATTTGCTTTAAAAACAAGTTGAAAAGTGGATTGTTAGAGGAAAGAAATCTCAGTATGTGGCCAAGTAATCATTTAGTGCTGCTACACAGACCTATCCAGCCCTCGCAGATACAGGGTTTCCAATCCTAAATACAAAGCTTGATTCTTAATGTTTAATTTTTGTACTGTAACATGTTCACTTCATAAGATCATCAACAAAATACCCACAATCTTTTTACATAAACAGTCTTTCAGACAGCAGTTAGGAATACAACTGAGAGCTACTGTAAGTTAACAAGGACCGAGAGATAGAAGTACATTTAGCGATAGACTTTCAGTGTAGCTGTTTACGTGCCGGTCCTGGTCCTGAAAGGTCACTTTATCCAGATCAAGGTCTTAAGTTGTCATGAAAGGGCTCCACTGTATTGCACTGTACTCTACTCTGAAATGTATCAGTGTTCAGGTCTACTGAAATTCAAAGGCTCTCATTCAAAGCAGGCAAACTCAAGATTTTTCAATAAAACCACCGACAACAACGTACATTATTCAGTTAAGGTGTTAGGATCTGGAAGCAATTTCTTCCTGCTCATATGAAAAAAATACTTTCTGATGGTTTTAGCAAATTAAACAAACTTCGTATAGTCAATGGAAATATAGTAAATGATATTGGCACATATGCTCCTGCAAATATTCTATGATATGATGAACAGTTTTTGTTTTTTACAGAAAAGGATTTTACAGATGATCTGTGTCACTGCAAAACCATCTTACTGTACAATAAGTCACACACGGCTGCTGATGGACGCATTGTCTGTGAGATCCTTTAGCTGCAGGTATTTGTAATCTAACGTAGTTGACCCACTTGCTACTGTATAATGCATGTCACATAATTACTGTCAGTGTATGTCTGTATTACAACTATTATTATTTTTCACATCCTAGCCACTCAGTCCATATGGAGCAGGTTGGATAGATATTTATCACTACGACGAAAAATAAATCGGGCAAACTGCCAGAATTTTACAGTCCAAAACATACATAACCTGAACAGACATACACCAACAATGAAGTTATAAGGTGACGTAATTTATATGAGGCGCCTGCAGTATGACAGGGTTGGTAACCTTTCGTTCACCTTTCTGCTTTGGAAAGCTGCACACGCATACGGTACAGCACAAAGGAGTGTCTTGGTGGAAATGCTGTCAGGTTGAGTGCGGGTAGAGGACTCACCAGGCCAGCTATGGGTGTTGGAAGTCTGTTAATTTTCTTCACCAGGCCGGGTTTAATAGAGCTCAGCAACCTAACAAAAGACACACAGGGAGAAAGACGTCACAAGGTAGATTTAATAATAAAAACAAAAAGCATAGTCATGCCTTTAGAATTTGTTTTCATGACAAGTTGTGATGAATATTCTAAATGATGCTCGGCAAAGTAAGTTCAACCCAGCTCATGCATATTGAAGTTACTGCAGGCAAGAGATAAAGAGTGTGTGAAGCTGTGTGTGTGTCTTTAGAGGAAAGAGGGGGGACAAAAAAGGGAGAAAGAAACATTTTTGAGGGTCCCACAGTGGCGCCTGGATGGTTTATAACGACACAGATCCTAAATCAGAGTGGAGAATCGGTGCGTCTCCTTCCACCCACTGGGAGCAGTTAAATAGTTCCAGTACACTTCATATCATAGTGAACTACACATGTGAAGAGGTATGTCCTTCTGCTGTCATCTCTCATTGCAAATACACAAGAAGGAATGTTTTTTTTTTTTTTTTTTTTTATAGAAAGTTACAGTATATTTCTGCAAACTCAGCCAGCATGTCAGTCATGAGCAGGCCACAGTTTCAGAGTTCCCCCCTCTTCCTCTCTTTGTCTCCAGTTTCTTTCTTTTGTGAGTTTTCATCAGAGGAAGCACTGTAATGATTCTGCCGTGCAAACGTAAAACCCACTCTTTGATACTCTTACAGTATTAGATATCAGCGGCCCTGTGATATTGATGGCATTCCAGCAGGTATTTTGCAATGAACTGCTGTAATTTACCTCTTTTGTGAACTCTTTTTTTCTTCAGCTTGCCTCATCTACTTCAGCTTCGCTTAGAGACTTCCTGCTGCACTGTATGTTTCCCAGAATAACTTTCAACAAACCCAAGAGAAGGTAGTTCTCAGTTCTACATACAATATGTGTAGGTGGGGAGAGTGGGCAATGGCAACAGTAAAGGCAATATTTCCACTCTTGAAAGATTAACTGGAATAAGAATAATGTTACAGTCTGCTTTCTTTTTTGTTTATTCACCCCCCCCACCAATCTTCTTCTTCTAAGATGGATTTCTCCCTGCATGATCGTTGAGCATCCGTACAGTACATCAGTTAACGCTTGCACACGACGGAATGTCAGGCTAAAGATTAAATCACACAGACAAAACCCAAAGATATTACATTTCCAATCATATAAAACAAAAAAAAAAGTAGCAGAGTTTCAAATTGGGCAAGCTGGAACCAACAAATGTTTCAAATGATTAATTATTTATCAAAATAGTTAACAATTAATCGTATGATGACTGACTAATCTATTAAACAAATAATTCTTTCACCACTAGTTGGTGATTGTAACTAGAATCATTTCCATGACTTTTAAAATCTAAAATCATCTGCGTGTTTTCATTATTTCATTGTGTGACTCACACATTTAGAAAGCTTTAGCATGGCCTGATTCTCAGGACTTAAAGTATCTTTTTAATGTTTCATGATATTCAGAAATTCCAGAAGAAAGGCTTTTAAATTGGGTATGATGTCTGTATTCACAATATAGGGTGTAAACATTGGGTTGTGTAACTCAACTTAGCAGAAAGGAATGTGGAAGAAGTGTGTGTGTGTGTTTTCAGTCTCATTTTAGCACCTCACCTCATTATGAGTGGGCAGAAAAGAGTTCACTGTATCTCACGAGAGGAACATTTAAAAGGACATCAGTCTCTCTGATCACTGGACCAGAGTGTTGCAACAAATGAGTGCACTTCAAGAAAAACCTGATGTTCTTCTTATTCATTCAGAATCATATGTGCTTATTCTAGGTTGATATAATATCCATCAGGGCATTATTATTCTTAAACAAACAGATGCTGAGGAAGGCAGAGCACACAACTATATAAATGATAAAAAAAACTGGACATTTAATAAAAGAAGAATGCAAGAAGAAACATTTATGAGCACTTGCTTGACCTATTTGTGAAAATTGTGGTTACGACCCTTCATACTTCTACTCTCAGGACTGAAGCCTTCTTTACTGTCACCATGGAAAACAACATATCACGTCAATGCTTAAAATACATTTAAAACAAAGTCAAATTAAAAGAACCCATATTTCACAGTCACTCAGACAGCAGTAAGAAAGCATCTTCTTCAGGAAGAAAATAAGAGTGACGACGGTAAAAGCCAAAGAGACAGCTAAAATATATTTACTAAAGACAGTC
This sequence comes from Bovichtus diacanthus, assembly GCA_943590825.1. Lineage (NCBI taxonomy): Eukaryota > Metazoa > Chordata > Actinopteri > Perciformes > Bovichtidae > Bovichtus > Bovichtus diacanthus. The sequence continues at coordinate 2,853,355 of CALSBV010000271.1, forward strand.
AGATACAAATTAAACTATCGTCAAACTTACTCGCATAGCAGTATCCCGTTCTCCAGACCTCCTCTGAAGTCCTTGTCACCAAAGCATCTTCCCGTCACAGCCTACAGAGAGAAGCAAAAGGGAGCGAGTTAGCGAAATATAACAACCGCAACAAAAAAAACTGAACATCAAATAATCAAATCAGTCTCTGAATCTGAAGTCTAGACACACAAGCTCTCCTAGGAAACCACGAAACAGGCCCAAAATCCCTTTACCAACACTCCTTTCACGTCTTTTCTTCACGGTAAATCCTGCGAATGGTATGGAGAGGTGCACAAAGAGCTGCGGCCGTATATCAAGTCCCTCTCTAGTTAACAGCGCTAACCACTAACAAGCTTGACATAAGCCGCAATCATCCTGACCAAATGGCTCTGGCCGGCTAATGTGTTGTGACAGGGGATTTATTGGGTAATAGTTACTCAGACCCTCTGAGGAGGAGAAGCTGCCTGTTGGCATGCATTTGCATGACTATACTGTACATCTTCAGGCATGTGCGCTTTTCTTGGACAAATATAGCAAAACACACATAAAATGCTTCTTGTTTGATGCAAAACATTTAAGTGCGCACAACTCATGGCAGAAGATATGTGCAGCTTCCAAAAACCTTTCAGTCGCAGCAAAGCTTATGAAACTAATTTAACTCACATTGCTGTTCTTTTGCGTTCAGCCTCCAACTAAAGTGTTGACATTTCACATTTATTTATGCGAGGACATCTCATTAATGCACTGAAGTCCCATAAGAAAAACACACAAAACATTTCAAGTGCAAACATAAGCAGCAACAGTGAAATAACTTTCTCGCATTCCCAAATATTGGCTGTTGCTGTTGCTTTTAGGACCAGACCTACTTAAATCCATTTATTCTCACAAACATTTTGTCATGAAAAAGGGGGTCCCCTTTGGTCTGTTGCTTTGGAAGCCAAAACAATTAAACGATTAAATTTTCTGAGTTTCTTTTACATTTAATTGCACAGCTGTGGGAAAAAAAAAGTGAGGAGATGTAGAGTGTCTGGGTTGGGTGTGTGTTATGTGTCTGTCAGCTTCTTGGCTTGTCGTGGAGCCTGGACCCGTTACAAAAGAAATGGACTGCTGTGTGTCAGCGAGCAGGCCGACAGTAGGCCTCATTTCTGCTGCTGGGGGGGCACACAGTGAAGTGTCGAGTTTGGTACTCGGGACTCAGACAGAAAGAGAAGCAGATAAAGATGGACAAACAGAGAAAAGAAAGTAGCACAGATTCCCCCTGTATAGTGACATTTAGCTATTCAACGGGACTATTCTCTACTGAACCCGGCACCAAGTGTTTGGTGTGTTGACAGCACAAAAGTCACGAGTGTGAGGCCTAAAAGTCTGCTGAACAGTACAAAAATATGGTCCAGTAAAGCCATATTCTATGATTACAGTTTATGGACCTGCTTTGGAGAAAGACAAAATATTATTTGTTGAATTAAAACATCTAAGTGGCACACTTCAATGGCAAAGAGGAGACTGCTCAAAGGGAAGCCTCCACGCACGTAAAGCTCAGTGATAAACATGTTGTATTAAGTTTGTTTAAATCATGAGGAAAAACGCGTATTTGTGTTTTTACAGGGGGCTTCGGAGAGAGCCAGGCTAGATATTTCTACCACTTCCAGTCTTCATGCTAAGCTAATCATCTATAGGCTAGTAACCTGAGGAAGTCTAACAGACTAGTTAGCAGACAGAAGATGTTGTTTGACTGCATTTTTTCAGTTAGCAGCCACAGCAGTAGGATAATTCATGGTAATTATCTTCCTCCTGGCTTACCTCTTGCCTTTTCCACTGGGCTTCAGGCTGAAGTTACTTTGCCAGAAAAACTTCTTTGGCTCGGACACTGAGGTTTAACGTAATCAATGAGATTAACTCTTACTCTAGATCTGCCACTGAAAGGTTTGTGAAACAAAAAGTTAAATTTGTACAACTACACGACAGCAGACTGTAGATCCCACAACGAGTTAACATTTTTGTTTTTTCTACATACAAAAATTACATTTAAAAATCTTAAGTTCCATAATAACATTCTTTAGTCTTGTATGCGAGTGGATAACATGCCCAGGTCTTCACTGTAAATGCATATAGAGTTAGTACATTACAGAAAAGCGTTTCCTGGTTTTGTTCATATTCTGATCTGGGTAAAGATTCAGTGGCCTACATACTTTTATATCTGCAGCTTAAAACCATCTGCAGTTTAGTAGATGACCTTGATTTAGGAGCCCCTCAAAACATGTGTCACATGAATATTAGTTCTCGTCTTGCTAAAGATGGCTAACCTTTTACTGCTTTGACATTAACATACACAGTCTCTTGCAATACAGTAAATATAGTCAGGTTTTTGTTTCTTGCTAAAAAGGAAACATGCTGGTTGCTGCAGGGGTTAAACCTGTGTGCTATGAGTTACAGAGCTGTCGCTCTAATAACTAGGTCAGCTTTTCACTAACCTTCTCATTGAGTATGAGTGCATGGGAAGATTAAAGTGTCACACCACCTTCACACGGAGAGATTACAGTGTCACCATCTTTGCAGTATGAGGGCAGAGTGCAGCCAAGTGCAGAAAAAAAGAGGCAAGGACAAACACAGACTTGCTATTACTATTATTAAAGTGAAAAACGTCTGGAAAATGACATATGGGGTTAAATTACGATACAGGGGGTAGTGTAGGAGTTCTCTTATTTTGAAACACAGAAAATACTCACACTCATGAATTCAGAAGAGAAAGAAAAGACAAGCTGCATAACAATCTGTATGCATTTGAAAAGGTAATTGAATGGGCCTCTGGTCGGCACAAACCTCCAGGTGGAAAGGTTAGAGGTTAGGTCAATTAATATTATGTCCTTTGGGGTTCATGCGCATTAACATAAATTACATTCGACTCTTCTGGCTATGACAAGGAAATAGCAGGGATTATGTTTTTCTCATTATCTTGATGCTCAGCTTGGCAGTGATTGCAGAGCTGCTAAGTACCTTGATTCATGTACATCTGCTGCTCCCATAAGTGTCATCCTGAGCTGAAGTGCACATGAAACTCCTGACGGACCAGAGGGGACCCTTAGTTTGAGACAACACACATTTGGGCAACGTGTTTTTATTTGAGCAAATGCTGTTTGGAAGGGTAACACACATGCCCTGGCCATACTAGACTGTTCTTTACAATTTGACCGGACGCTCGAGCACTCAGTTACCTTATCATCAGGAGGCTGATTGGCATGTGGGTTTTGCATCTTGGTAGAGAGCATTACATTGCTGACTAATAAAACATCCCCAAGAAGCTTCTTCTACAGGAACATTACATCTTGAGGTGGCATCTTTTGCATGCAAGGTAAATGGTAAATGTACTGCATATAGTCTACCAACCCCTTTATAGCGCTTAATAACATGTGCCAACATTCACACACACATTGCAGTCAGTGTGTTGTTAGCAGTATTGAAGAGGACCACACCAGTACCTAACTGTCAAACCTCAATTATACCTATTTGAAGCTGATGTACTTGCAAGATTCTCACTGTTTAGAGTCGTATCCTCATGATTGTTTGCACTTATTGTAAGTTGGTTTGGACAAAAGCGTCAGCTAAATGAACTGTAATGTAACTGGACCCAAGCTATCTGGCCTTCAAACTAAAGTTAGCTGTGCACTTTTCCCCAGTTAATGTCCGGTGGCTCATCCGACAATCTACAGTGCAGGAAACCACGCGTGTTCAGGTTTGTTAGATAAGAAGGTGACTTTAGCAGGAAAGCTCATTTGGATTGTTGTTCAGAGTGTGTGGCTCTTCTGCTCTGTAGCAGGCTTTTGTCTGGCTCAGTGTGTCTGTCTGCTCTGCCTATGATGGAACAAAAAAAAAAGTAAATATAAATCACTCCCTTTTGGTTTCTGATTTTCTTTTCTTTTCTCAAAGCAGAACCCAGGCCAAGTGATTTACAGAGCACACATGTATGCTGTGGAAGACAAGAAAATGCAATTTCATTGCAGTTGGACTCAAACAGACACCTCAATGAAAAGATGCATCCAAAGAATGCTGGAAACTTCTGGATCTGAACCGTGTTTTCAACCTGCCGCAGGGTCATATGAGGGGACTCAATTGGAGTGTGTCAAGAGGAATGTGTCGCCTTTGTTGTTTTCAGTGGAACTTCGCCTGCATTATTTCACAAACAATCAAACGATGCCGGTTGTCTTTTTTCCCCTGTTTTAATTTCCTTCCCTTTGAAAATTCTTCCGGTCAAGACCAAAGTCATCCTCATGGATTCACATGGAAAGAGGTCATCACTATCACTTTGGAATCCCAAATGAAAGGATGTCTACAGTATTTTGGTTTAGAAATGTATGAATGAAGTACATTTTGCTTTTGCCGAAAACCTGTTTCCCTGAGAGAGCAGTAGTGTGTGAACCTATTTTTTGCTTTGATTAATTATAAAATAGAAAACCCAATGAAGTTGTAGCATGAAAATTCCCAGGAGACATTGCTTTCATGTTCTGAGAGATAAAACATCAATGTGATGTAAGGAGACTCCTCTACAGTCAAATCATGTCTGGCAGTGGAACACAACTCAAAAGACAATTTAGTGAAATATTATCGCGAAGAAAAATGCAATTTTACAGATAAAGGATACAGATGAAAATGTGGTACTGCATATTCACTCAACATAACAGCCAAATCAAAAACTTTCCGTCAAACAGCGATCAAGTCTGTGACTGCATCAGTGCTTTTATATCTCCCCGTCTTTACTAGCTTACTGCAATCCCTCCACCCTGGGGGCCATCCAATGAAAACAGATATATTGCATTGCAGCAGTTATCTCAGATGCCCTGTCCCATATTAACGACTAATAATTTAAGGTCGGAGACAGTTTGGTTTCCGTGACTTCAGGATGTAAAACTCTACTTACTTTAGGGCCCTGAGGCACAGTGCTATCAGTCTGTTAAAGACTTGACAGCTGTTCGCTGAAGGGCTGGTGAACATAAACAGAGACATGTGCTCCCAAGCCACACGCCTGCTTTGTAGCAAAAGCATTCTTTCTTACATGTAGTCTTAAGTGTGTTGCATAATCCTGACTGAATCCTACACGTCCAGGTTCAAGAACGTATGTAAACACGTATTCTGGCCTTCATCCAATAATCTTGTTAATTCAATTTGGCAAGAGCGCTTAATCTGTAAATGCTTCTGCTTCCAAATAACAGTACAAAAACAACAGTGTGCACCCTGGTCATTCAGTAATACAAACTTTATGACGTGAGCAGGGGGAACAGAAACAAACAGTACTGCTGAGGCATGATTTGTGTAGTCTAGAGTCGCCCTTAAGCAAGAGACTGAACAATGAACCACTCAAAACTGTCAGTATTGCTGAACCTCAATCAGCTGTTTCATGACGAGACACTGCTCTGGAACAGACACACCGACTCACCTGCCAAGTTTTTATAATCATAGAAGAGATTAAAATCTTGTCTTTGGTTTCAGAAGAAACAGGATTTGATGGGAAAAAATGTCTAAAAGACAAACAACAGTATTGAAATTGGTAACGTCTGAGTCTCCATCGGCCTCTGGCCAGGGGGGTCAATGCATGAAGCTTGAACAAGTTCAGCCAAAGGTCAGGAGTGTTATCTGCCTCCAGTCAATCATCCAGACCTTTTTATAAGCTGCCACCACCGCAGGGATCCCCTATTGTGACTATGGACTGTCTGCTCTCTGCTCAATGTGTTGGCATGTGAATGGACTGAGGGGGAGTGGGGAGTTGGAGGGGATGATCTGACGTAGCACCTGAAACATAATTACAATAAAGGTTGAATACAATAGAAGTTTGAGTGCAAATAAAGTCTATTTGAAGTTTTCTACATAAAGTAAAAGATATAGTGTGAAGAACAGGTAGCCACATAAAATGTAATCTGAAACGTTAAGTGACTAATCAGTTAGTCGATCCCCAGAAAAGCACATAACGAGATATGTTACAATGTATGTGCTGTACAACAATGATGTTACACACTCTCCCTTTCAGAGAGTGGACGGAGGTGCTTAAAAAGGTATCTGGGGCCAATGTGGGCCTGGAAACCTGAATAGCTTGTGTATCTTTCTCCTTGGTGCCAGATTTCTGCATGCATCATGTGGTTTCCTGCATTGGCAGAGGTTTTAAGAAGATTTGGGCTAATATGCTTCTAAAGCCTGCACAGCAGATCACTACTAAATCACCACAATCAGTTGCAGATCCAACCATTCACCATGTCAGACTGATTTGGAAACACTGCCGCCACGATATACAGTCAAGTATACAGTATAGTGTAGTAAGAGCCAGAGGGGTGATCAGAGAAGCACATTCACACAGTCGAGAGCAAAATGTAAGTGAACTCTGCGTGTGTGTCGGTTAATAAAATATCACTAGTCAAAGATTCATGGTTCGTCATTGGGCAACACATACGAAAAGCATTCACTCACCCATGCGCCTACAAATCAGCACATCAGCGTAGACATTTGATGTCAGTTTGTGTTTACAAGAGGCTGACTACAAAACACCCAGACTGCTTTAAGAAAGCAGCTGAAGTTTTGAATCAATTGAGTCGAGCTGGAGCCGCTGCACAGGCCAGAGACAATGAACAAGAGAGTATTATGAGACAGGGATCATCACAGGTAATGAGAGTTAATCGAGTATAATTGGAGTATTATACAGTGGAATCTGCACTGGACCGCAACAGTCAGACCACGGCTTCTGAGGGGAATATTTAGAGACTGATTTGATGACAGAACACTATTTAGGCTCAATCTGTTGTGATCGATGACAATGTTACATAGACTAAAACTTGTAATGGCTAACATCTTGAGACCACCACGAAGAACAAGAATAATAACCTCTGTCAGATGAAAATGACCAAACATTAATTTAAAAAGCATTCTGCTAAAAAGAGAAAGACGGCATGAGAAAAATGATGCGTGGAACAGAATGTTATGCAAGATCTTTGTGTTTGGATTACCACAAGTTTACTCTTCACATGTGCCAACCACACGCTGCAGGCAGCAGCAATGAATTATGTTGATTTGTAGTCATGGAGAGCACAATAAAGGGAAAGGAAGGCATAAATAAGTGTGCTGTTCAAGAGTGGAGAACAATCACTCTGAGCCGGATCAGTTAAACACAAAGCCATGACACTATAAAAATCAAACATTGTTTGTAGAAAAAAACATTTTAAGTGAACACTACAAGATTGTTTGTCAGAGTTTACACTGTAAACACGTTTTACAACAGTTTACAGTGTACTGAAGTCTCTGTTATAACACATTTTGAAGAATGAGGAGGGACACGGCTCAGCTCCTGATCTCCTCCTTATATTCATGCATCTAAAACACAAACCAACAGATACTTTTCTATTGTTGCTTTCTCATTTTAGTCAGAAAATGACAACTGTTCCCAGGCACATGGAGGATCCTTGGGAGAGTCATCTAGCGTGGGAAACCTTACACAACCCCTGATTACTCATGTATTGCTCCTACTCAGGAAGACGCACTGGTTTCATATGATCATGATCATTATATTTACATGTGAGACTGTAGCCGTCAGCTGACACTCACCGGGAGCCGTTTGAACTGCATTAAATTAATATGAACGCCAGGTACTTCAGTAGTTCAGGGTGCTTCAATATGACCAAGTTCGGGATGAATAGATGGACAGGTGTGGGGATTAAACCCTCAGCGAACAGTTTCACTCACTAAACACCCTCCAGGCTACATAAGAGACATCAGAAAATAAAGCTAAATCTAAACGCCACAAGCGTCTTCTGACCAGGCCAGGTTGATGTGAAAAACAGACATTTCACTTTATATATTTATATTATTATATAATATTTGGATTTTGATTAAAGCTCATTGTTGATCAAATTTGCCAGTAAATTCCCACCGAGGCTTTCCACTGTTCAGCTAAACCAAAGCAAAAAAACAATTTACCTTATGCAGAACAGAAGTGGTCCAAAACACATTAAATACATCTCCAATCAGCAAAGAACTCACCAGCAAACTCACTGTAATGACACAAACATTTGAAATAATACAAAAATTAAAATGAGTTACATGCTAAATTAGAAACCGTGAAATAACTTCCCCCCGGGGACTGCAGGTCTGTCTGTCCGCTGGACCAGCCTGCATGGACACATTTCCCCAGAGCGGAGCTGTTTTCGATGTCACACCTTCTTCTCTGGAGAACGGCCCACTGTCTGTCAACTGATGAGATCTGAATGAATGTCCGTCTATTGTTTGTGTTCACACTGTAAATCTGGAGACCACCCAGAAGTTTGGTCCATATGAGGCTGAATTCTATTAACTTCACCACGTCATGATAGACCTTTATTTAATGGATGAAAACGTGCCACTATTTTAGCACAAACTGAGAGCAAATCCAAGAATAGACAGTTCATACAGTATATGCTCAAACGAAAAATGCAACATTAGGTAGAGGATAGACAAAATAATAATTGTAGACAAACTTTGAATGACACAAACATCCCTACATCCCTACACACACTAGTACTAAAGTACTATGGTTACACTTTTGACAATGTAGTTAGTATTTGTTGTGTTGAATGAGATGAATTCATCTCATTTGATTGCAGCACATCTGTATCTGGGCTCAGATGAACTGATGCCTTTCAGCTGCTCTACTCGTGTTGCTTTGAAATGTACATATCAAAGTGCTGATTGTCAGACCTCATTTAAAGGTGACATATGCAGCTTATTATCAAACAGCCTAATATGACACCGCTTTGTACCATTGTTTGTTATTGTGATTTCATCACCTCATAGTTACAGTCTCGTTCTGTTTACATAAATCTTTCAACTCTTTGAACATTAGCTGATGATCTACGGATTACAGTGTTGTCAAAATTGCAATTAAACATCTTCGTAAAAGTCTAATTTAATTTCTACGTAGACGGAGCTGTTCTGGAGACATAAAGTCTTAATATTATAAAGCTAACAAAGTAAATTACTTTGAAGATTCAGTTTCAAGCAAACAATAGTGAAATATCAGAGTTACATTATGGTTCTCTCTGACATGCACGTGTTGCATAAGAACCATTTCAAACTCAATTAAGCCAACCTCTTTCCCAATTTACAGTATATACAGTATGGGCAGGAAAACAATTGTTCTATTCAGGGAACAGCTCTCAATCAAAGCCAAGAGTCGTGCGTTCTGGCTAGCCTGTGTTGATAGGACTGTTAGTCTTCAGTGCTGATACAATCCAGGTTCTGTTCTTGAAAGATTGACACTGATGCTGTCATAACACTGATCAAGATAACATTTAGTTTTTGTATGCAGCTTAAATTAAATAAATTTTGGTTTAAAAAAAATATATAAAATCTACATAAAATCATCACTTTACTGTAATGCAGCCTTTAAAACCAGGAAATAACAACACCTATGCAATATTATAATATTACAACGATATCTAGTCGTCTTATATCACAATATCGATATAATATTGATATATTGCCAAGCCCTAGAGTAAAAGATCAAACACTTCTCAAAAGAAAAGAGAGCCATGTGACACATATATTGATATATTGCCACATAAAAAGATATTTACAATGCTTCAATGAGACACAAGTTCAAAAGTCAAATACAACTCTGCTTACTTTGATCCTTTGTCTCTTTTTGTCTCTCTCAGAAAGGGAGTGTACCCTAATGAAGAAGCGACTGCTAATTTGCTCGTGACATGTCATCCAAGTATGTTGTGAATCACCTTTAAAAGGGTCCTCGCGAAGGTGCATTCTTACTCTTTCCTACATCAATCAAACCCTAAACCCAAAGTGTCAGTGGATGTCAAGGAAAGTTAAACACACAATGTCAATTGGGAACCATGCGAGCAGTGCTGTCAAAATAAAGTAAGAAACGTGCTAGAAACGTTTTTGTCCTATTTCACAGTCCCTGGAAAGATACAAAGTTAACATCTAACTTCTGCTATATTACCAGCCAACTATATTCCTAAAAAAGGTACAGTGAGTATCATTTAAACAAATTACTACGACCGTAAAAGTTAAATTAAGATGGGTATTAAATAATATGCAATCGACTGAATCAAATGTCCATACATCTAAGGAGCTGAATGTCTGCACTCTATCACAAAAAACTTAAGAAAATCTGACAATTCATTTAATAATTCTGAAGAGAAAATAACTAAGGGAAGCAATGCCAAGAGACAAGATCATTAAAAAAAATTGAGTGACAGTTTTCTTTTACGAGAGGGAATCGTTTGAAAATGATTGAGTTTGAATGGCCATAAATGATGTAATGCAATGTATAAAATACGTCCGCAACATGTTCATTTTAAGTACCAAAGTTTTTTTGAGACTCCAGCGAAGACAAAACTTTTCTTCTTTGTTTTGTTTCAGTGGTTTTCAATGGATTTCCTTTGACCCTTGTTGGATTTCTAGGTTTGGTTGTTGTTCTCCACTTCCTTTCACATGAAATATGAAAAGATGAATAGACTCACCCAAATGTTCACATGAACTCATCGTTTGAGGAAGCTCAAAACTAAACAAGGAGGTCGACTTTCAAATGTTGGGAATGAAGTATAGCCGTTTCATGTCAAGCTGTATATTTTTGTCTACACATTCTCCTGTTAAACATTCTCACTTTAAAGACAATGCAGATGCAGTGTTCAACGCTAAGACAAGAGCTAGTATTTCAACAAGGACATATCTCTGCAGGTGGAAAAGCAACAGCATCATAGATATATTGAAATGTATTATGAAACAATGAGGACAATAGGGAATTGTTATTATTTTTTGTGGCGCGAAGAAGTAAGAAATCAAGAATAGAGTTAAGATATTTTACAAGGGATGTATCAAGAGTCAATGGAGAACATATTTGAGCTGAGAGAAGATTTCCAACTCAAAGAGAACAGAGACAATAGGGAAGTGATGAATACAAGGTTGACATGGTACTGGTTCCTGTGTACGTCTGCAGAATGTTATTCGAGGAATGTTGTATTTCACATACGTGTCTCGAGAACTATCATGCGGTTAACTTTAAAAAGACTTTCAGACATTTAGATATCAAATACATTTGAAAAAAGGTTGAGTCACACTCTCATAACATACTACAAATGTTATGCTAGGTATAAATGATATTGCTTGATTGACTAAATAACGCTTTTACTAAGCAGTGTTTTATGCTTCTAGCTGTCACATAGTGGAAATATCTCTGCGACCCTTCTCGTGAGATGAACAGCTCTGACCCAGTTCCTCCTCTGGTCCAGCCCATGTGTTCACAGACAGGTTTCTTCTATTGCCATTACGACCATTAAACTGCGGAAGTGCTTCTTGATCACGGGGTGCTTCAATTGCATTAAACTCCTTTTAAAAAGAGAGACAAACTCTACAGGAGGAATATAAACTAAAATAGTTTATATTCATAAGAGGTTGTAAGAAATATCTTACAATAAATCCAAACTTAACTCACAGCATACAATGTACTGCATTGTCTATCACATTGTGGCATTGACTAAATGAGGCCTAAACAGTTAAGCAAGTGTGTGCCACACACTCCCACACGGCAGCCATTCAAATACCAGACAGTGCCATTTCTACTCAAGCTTGCCCAGGGCTGTTGAATATTCAGCCTTGAGTAGGGCCAGGTTGGACCGCCAGAAGCACCAAAGTAGTGCAGAAAATCTCAGAAACTTCAAAAATACAATGCAGTTTCTTACTTTGCTAACAAATACCAGCCTTAGACTATGACCTACGATGTAACATACAGTGCTCTTTGCATTCAAACGATACACCTGGTATTTAGGCTTGCTTCTAAACTTGTTTTTCCTATGAGCTTAAACGATTCGAATTCCGACGCCCGTTTCCTTCTTTACGCCTCCCGTTCCCCTCGACTCTTGATAAGCCCCTCTGATTAAACAAGCCAAATTTCCTGAGACTAAAATGGCCTAGCCCTAAGCTAAATGTTAGTATTCCAGCCAGTCCGTCCCATTTCCACCCTGATTAGATGATGGAACAATGTTTGGGTTGTGGATTAACCCCACTCCTGGCCCCCATTGGCACTACTCCCTTCCACCCCTCCCACGTTTTTCTCCCCCATTCTCTTCCAGGTTTGGCGGGGACTTGAGCCCCCATGAGGGGAAATGAAGGAGTATTTAGCATGTGGATGGCTTAGCAGTTGTCCGGGATAAAGGAAAGGAAGGGGGCTAGGGCTGTGTATTGGCAAGAATCTGGCATTCGCTATATAGGCGATTTTTTAAATAATTTTTTTGGAAAACTGTCATAATATAAAGAACACACTCACATATTTATAAAAAATCTGTGTTAAGTTTACCTCTTTTTTTTTTTTTTGCATGCAATCAGAGCAGTGGAAGCTGACTAAAAGGGACCTGTGTTAAAAAGGACAAAGGAAACTCTGACTCTGAGGGTCACATGTGGAATAGGGTGCAGGGCGAGGGAGGTTGAAGTTGATTACTTTTTCCTGTTTCAGCTGCAAGGTGATGCTGACAATAGTGACTTGTCCGCCAAGTCATTTACCATCTCTGCATGCGAGTGTGTGTATGAGTAGGAGAAGGAGTGGGGCTGGAACAGTTGCAGTCACATCATTTTATACGTAAACCAATACAATACTAGATCCAAAGTTTTGTGTGTGTATACAATAAGCAGGAAATTTACAAACCAAGCCATGACAGTTAAGCTTCTGAAAATTAAATCTAGATAAATCATATAATAGCCAACGAAGACATAACCAATAGTTGTTACTTGAATAGTTTATGTGATTCAGCTGCCTTCAATGAACAAACACACGTTTTAGATAAAGCTTAGTTCTACATTGTGAATCATTCCTATTATCCTCCTGTAATTCTAAATGACAAAGTACTTTACTTTGTCATTTACTGCAGCAGATATCTGTAAACTGACATTCAAATAGTTTTAAATGTAGAGATGCCTGGAAAAACACAGGTTCACTTACTGGCATTTGATGCCCCCGATATGCAAAACATGCCCTCACGTGCAAAATGTTAAGAGAAACAGGGATATATATAATTATCAAATATTATCTTTTTGTCTGGAAGGACTAATCTTTCATTTCTGGCAATGTACATTATGGCTGTACGATATTGGAAAAAACTGACATTGGACTTTTTTTTCTAATGCGATAAATATAGCAATATTAAAAAGTAGAGGAATATTCATGTTAAGGAGATGTTTCATATACGGTTCATTATGAAACTGTGGCGGGCCTACCTTAACTGTAGAAACACCGGACTAGTCATGAAAAATAAGAACCATACAGGCTTTCCTTTTTTATCGAGCTGTAAAAACAAATTGTAGCATGACATGTTTGAGTTCATTTGGCGACATTGCACATCCTGCGATTTGATTATTACGTATGTGCTCGATGCCTATGCTGCAATGATGTATCGGGAAACCCAAATATACAATATAGATATGTTCCAATTCATAACTGAAAAGTACGAGAAATAGATGTTAAATGAGAGGTTTGTGTTTTTCGTTTGTATTAAAAAGGCCTGTCAGTGTGATAGATTTAGGTGGGGGTGTAACTATCTTGGATACTGCACATCTGCATCATGGTTTGGGCCTCTAACGTTTTGAAACCCTCTGATCTCCATGCAGTGCAGATCTGCCACCAGGCAAGGAGCTGCTGCGGAAGGATTGTGGTGGAAGGAAAACTGTCTGATCTCAGCAACAATGTCACTTTAGAGGACCAGGGAGACCAGTTGGGTGGGAGAGGGACACACAGGGCTTTCATTATGTCGCCCCACACTGGCTTAAAAAGATATGTGTGAGGGGGAATGAACCTACAAACCCCTCCTCTCAGTGCACACTCCAGGGTCTACTGAACTTCCCTCAGTGGCACAAATGCCACCTCTTCAATTTGAGCCATTACCCTGGGTGTGCAGTTACAAATCCCCACTCTACTAACCCAGCTCATCTCATACACAGTTTCATTTTAGTGAAATTAGACACAGGAAGTGAAGTGTGGGGCTTCAGTTGATCAAACACAAAAAGACAAGTAGTTCATGATGGACAACTACTGTCATGCATGGGTCATGTGACCTTCAGGTTACAAGATAGCCCTCAAACACCTAAGGCCCCTGGGTATGTCTACGAAGATCAAAAACATCCAACTGTGGTGCTTTCTGATTTTACACAATAACCAACCCATGTAGCCCACAGAAATACCTTACCATACCATACCTACCAGAATTTTAGTGACAACCCCCCTCAGCTCAGCAAGAACAGAAACAAAGAGCCCCCGTGTTGACACCAGCTCTCTGAGCTAAGCTTCCTAAGCAGCGGGGCTTTTCCAGGGGCCTCCACTAGTCTCCAATATCCTGCCTGCTACAGTTTCCATGAGGCCGAGGGCAACATCCAGCCAGCGGCCACACTAGGAGCCACAGTCAGACAGACAGACAGACAGGCAGACAGGCAGACAGGCAGACAGGCAGACAGGCAGACAGGCAGACAGGCAGACAGGCAGGCATGCAGGCAGGCAGGCAGGCAGACGCCCGGTCTTGACCTGCTGGGATGGACATCTGGACGCCAGTGCTGGATCAGTCAGGTTTTAAAAAGGGCTTATATTTAACACAGGGGCTCATTTAGAGTTTACCTAATAAACATGTCTACAATATCCAGAGAAAATCTTTGAGCATTTATTTATTTTTCTTATTAGTTAAATATATGAAATTTGTGTAAATGGCATGAGTTTGTGAGAAGTCTTATTTCCATAGGACTAGTAATATGAGGGTTCTTCATGTAATTAGCGTATTTTGATTTGTGGTAGACCGATGAATCAGGTTAATTAATGCCATTTTGAGATAATCAGCGCTGGTCGATGCCTGCCCTCATGAGGCTGATTATTTATTTATTATAGTATTTGACTGAGCAGACAACAGGGAAAGTCAGTGCACTAACATTGTTTATTTATTATATTTTTTGTTAGTTCACACATTTTCATTGTCTCTTAGAAACAAGGAGATGCTGCTATCTGCTAATAATTGCTGTTGTTCAGTGCCCAAAAGCTGTATTTAGTTTTCATTCATACTTTTCTTTTTTTTCTTTTTTGATTACCTGTGGACTTTTTTTGTTAAATAAGTGCAGTTCAGACCACGTGCAGTGTTTTGTGTATAATCTGTTATATTTATCAATTTGATGTATTAACAGATGCAAATAAAGCCCCACAAGAATATATCGGTATTATATATTAGCCTCCGTGCTCTCTAAATATCAGCATCAAAACCCTCATCGGTTGACCACTCATTTTCATACAGCCTCAGCATTACAACACGTTACCATGAGGAAAAAAGCTAAAATCATCAACGAACGAATGTAGACTTTCTTAATTATAGAAGCAAACCTTGGAGTTGAACAGAAATGAACATAACACCCACTTAGCTGGTTCCCCTTTTTCTTCCTGCTTTATTACAGAGTACAGAAATCCCACCAAGGTCAAAGTACAATTTGTGTTACTGGGAGTTTAATGGGACTTGTGTCTTTATTGGCATTATCACGAGACCTCTGTCTTCACCCAATTACTGCAGGTACCGAATTAGCATCAATGACAATTGCTGCAATTATTTTAAATCACTGGATGTCCCCAGCTAATATTAATCACATGGAAACAGAGTTGCAGCTTCAAGCTCATTGAAATTAGTGAAGTGTTATTTTCTTGGCAACTGAGCAATAAAAGATCTGGCACAGTGTGCTCGTGAAGTGCTCCATGCTCAGCACAGTATCCAGGCAACGGACGGGACGATAAGAAGTAGATTTATCATTGTTGTTTAAAAAGAGAGGACTGTATGACAGCCAAAACAAACAAAAACCCTTCAAAACTTTCAATGTGATAAGATTCTGTGTGCACGCTCATACATGCCCTCCTCTCTCCTCATTACAAAGCTCTGTCCTCAGCTAGGCTGTGCTAAACAGGAGCTTCACTGACATACTGTGTCAACACAGGAGCACAATGCGGGTTAATCAGCGTGTCTACAATGGCTTCTGCTCTCACAAGTGTTGGACACTCTTCGGCCGGTGGTGTAATCATGCTGAAATATCCACTGCAGATATTTCTGCTACACTACAACTCAACACTGATTCCATTACAACTTGGTTGCCATTACACCTTCAACAAAACAGCCTACTGGCGTTCCCAAAATACAAAACACGTTAGGAAGTTATCAATGTTCAGAAATATTTAGGACAAATACAACGTAAAAACAAGAAATGCACAGACAAATGGGCTACGTGTGCTTCAAATTCATTTTGTTTATAACTTATTTTCCAAACTTTCAAAGACATTTCAAAGTTTTTAACAACCTACTTCAAAAGCCAAAATGTATTATAGATGGTTGAATCTGCTTATGAATCAAATCACATTATTCAAACTGCATTTTAGACATGGTTGGCATTATTAGTGGATTTAAGATACAGGTGTACCAAGTCCAAATGTGTAAACTGTATGTGTACATGCATATTCTGTATTTGGAATACTGAACCAAAACCCTAATGCACAAAGATGAGTTAGCCAACTAAAGGTGTGTAATTGCAAGTGGATTCTCTTGGATGAATGCTATCACTGGAGGTTACTACAGGATAAGTGAGCATGTCAGACAAAGCTACAAAGACTTTAAAGCTTGTAAATGCCCCCTCTATCTCATATTATCGACTCAAATTAAAATTGGAAGGTAAAGGAATCCATGTTCCTTGACAGTTTCCCAAGGCTAAGCCTCTCTGTCACCCCTGGGAACGTGGGCATCTGTCAGTCCAAGTTAGCACTGAGCTCCCATTAGGAAAAGGAAGCATGGAGCCAGGATTCCTTACCCCAAATACACAGAAATCCTGCCATTGTGCCTCTCCCCAGGGGATGAGGGATTTCAAGAGAGAATTCCAGGACCAATACAGTATGATCCAAAGACAACAAAATAACAGACTTCACTGTTGAAACTTCAAAGGTTACAGTAGGAGAGAGATAGTGTTGATCACCATGCCACTAATGTTCTCTCAATCCCCTGAAATAGATGGACTAAAAAGTATGGAAAATGTGTTAAAATGCTGTTGATCTAATATGGGTAAACAGTGTCTGTACTGTGGCGATAATTCCGCTTGTGAAAATTGTAATTTAAACAGTCTACTTGGGTTGAAACAATTATTTTCAATTAATCTGCTGACTCATTTCTTGATTAATCGATTAACCTTTTTGTCTATGAAATGTGTGAAAATAGAGGAAAATGACCACAATGACTTCCCAGAGCTCAAAACTGACAGATTCAAATGTTGTGTTTTGGCCGACCAACAGTCAAAAATCTAAAGATATTTGTATCATTATTCATAGAAGACTGAGAAAACCAATAAATATTCACATTTGAGGACCAGTTGCACTTGTTTTTTTTGTCATTTTGGCTGATCTACACTGTCCAACTATACAGTACATTTCCAGCTTTGACATACGGGTATGAGTATTTAAATAATATTTATACATGTATGTCAATATTGTACACTTAGGAAAATAACATTAGTTTTATATCCTTACTTTGAGATATTCGAGTCATCTGTTTGAGAAAGATTTACGGATGTTATTTGCTTGTTTGTTTGGTTGTTTGTTTGTTTGTTTAGGTGCATGGACAAGATTCTCCAGTTACTGTATATATAAAAAATAAATCACACATTTTCAGAGACACAAATATTTTTACTGATGGAAATAGTTGAACTGCATGAAGACACACAATAGTGACTGCCAGGTTGCTGATTGGTTGAATGAATGCCTGGACGAGATGGAAGAAAATGAAAGTGCCCATCTTTCATTCTATGGTATTCTTATTATTGGAAGAGAAATATAGATAAATGGCAACAATGGCCCAGAAACAGAAATTGAAGTGCTGTACAGAAACTGAGGGCCATGTACTGTAATAATCCATGTGACAAATGAGAAAGAAAAAAAAAACACAATGACCCAAGAACACAGCATTGTGGGATTGTGAGCTAAACCCTAAAAATGTTCAGAAGCGTTAAAATGTAATACTTCTAAGCAGATTTGAAGAGGAATTCAGTTCCAAGATCAAGGTCTAATTTCCAATGTAGGATGATGTAAACCAATAGCCTACACTCTTTTACATAGTAGCACTTAGTCACATTACTCATAATGCCTACACACGCCTGTACAGATGCTGTGAGCAATCTGAGATGGACCGATGACTGATCAGGTCAGGCTCTAAGGATTAACATTAGTGCTGGAATTAAGCTTAGAAAATAGACTTTATTTGAGTTAGTTTGCAAAGTCTGAATAGTTTCACAACAGCTTTTACGCCTAAAATGTGGGAAGGTGCATTGACTGAAGCTTAGGCTTTGCTTACATTGCATAAATTGCTTAGTGGCTGTTTGAATAACTGATTATAATCAATGACAACATTACCAGTCTATTGCTGAGTGAGAGCACAAAGTGAAAAGGAACATTAAATACAAAGTATCTCTGAACGTGTTGGTTTATGCACAACATTTAATCTTTCTGTTCACCACTTTGACTGCATTTAGCTAGTAAGCTTAATCATAGCAAAATACAATTTCTACAGGAGACGCTATCCTTACAGTTATCAATATGTGATGTATATTGCACTCTTGGTGCCATTTCTGTGATCTCTCAACCTGTCTTGTTCACTTCGAGATAAGTGAATTCCTAGAAAGCCTTTCAACAACCCCCCAAGGAGGGGTCATGACTTCCTTCTTTCAGCTCTGGGCTACATGTGAAGATGGGAAAAGCGATAGACACCATAGTAAGAATAACAGACAGGCATTTTCAAGTGAGAAAGAAAAGCTGCATAATGTTGAGATAAATGTTGCTGTAAAATTAGTTGTCACTCATGTTTGCTTAATTCTTAATTTACCTACTGGGACAACTAAAGTGTGATCTGATCTTATAATCGACCCAGATAAATGAAATACAGTACATCAACAATAGCAGCTTTTTTAGTAGTGATTCTAGATGTTTCCTTTATATTTTCAACGTGGCAACATTACAAGCAACCACTAGCAAGAATGCTTCCTGTCATCCCTTTACTGATAGTGTCAAAGTTTAACTCTGGCCACCCAGGGGAGCCGTCATACTCACCCCACAAAAACAGGGAGGTGCAGCTGGCTAGATTAGTCAGGATTAGAGTTTATCCACTGCTACTGGCAAGCTGATGGGGATAACAGCACTCAAGAGACCAGTACTGCAAGATAAGCCATTCCACTGTAGGTATATAGTTGACACTCTTAGGTAGAGAGACTTGCAGTAAATAAACGGCTGGTGTTATGACCAAGGACACTGCACCAAACGTACTGCATAATGGCAACTGCAACTGGAGAGATCAGAATAAGTGAATATGTTGGTTAAGCATGGTCTCTAGTAGGCTATGGTGCATTCCAACTGCATCTCAAAGAGCCCCTTTTGTTTTCGATTCAGTTTCCTACTTTGACTTGTTATTATTAAATTTGGGCCTGAAAGTTGGCTCCTTATCACAGATCTGCATTCTTGCAGTGTGTGTGTATATTGGGTTTGTACTTCAATGAGAATTGCTAAATGTCCTGTCACAATAAAATTGTTGCCAACGTTTCACAAATAGCCTCCCTGAATTTCAGGGCTGGCGGGGGTCCAGGCCTGAAGCAGGCTGTGGAGACTTCTGCCTGCTGCTGTCGTTACACAGAGGCTGACCCGCTGCAGTCAGAGAGTACAAGTCAAACACATGCCATTAAGCGGATGCTTTTATCCCCCTCACAGTGATTGCTTGTCTTTTTAGCACGGCTGGGCCCAGTGGAAACCTGAATCCTTCACCCTGGCCGTGGCAGTGCCAGGCTGCAGCCACAGAGCAACAAACCAATCACAACTCAAAGTTAGTTTAAAACTGGTTGCCAGACTTGTAACTAGCAATCAGCTTTTGGTTGCCAAATCTGACAGAAGGGTTGCTATGTTTTTTTTTAATAGTTTGTAAAAGGTGGTTCTGTGTAGTTATACCGATATTTATATATATATATATATACACACCGAGGGAAAAAATGCATTTTCATTCATGTCTTTTTTGGTTGTTTCTCTCTCTCTCCAACCTCTGCCAAACCCATGTAAAGCTACGCATTAAATGTCTTTTAGTCAGTGACTTAGCTGCACCTAAGGACTCCAAAGGTATTGAAACATTAGCATACTAAAATTTTATTGCAAATTTGCAAGATAACACAATAGTGATTAAAATTATAACAGGCAGAGAAATTGCTGTGTGTCCTCAAGCCTGATCATATCTGCAGTCATACATTTGAGGTTTTGTTTGGGTTCTTCTGTCCCACTTCTGCTACTGTCTTGTGGGTATACACTTAAAAGTTATCGCTTCACTTTAACACTACACTTCTAATGAAGTAAATCGAGTTACAGCTGCCTAGAAGGACCATGCAAAGCAAAGCAAGCAACAGTGAAGGAGAGGAACTTGACCCTCACTACATGGATGTGAAATGACTTATTTCTGAGAGAAAGAGAGAGACTTTTTAATCTTCTTTGGTTATCTCGTTACCTCGCGCAAAGTGCTTTGTTTTAGAAGTACACTGCCAAGAGAAGGATTGTTAATCAAACAGTACAGCCAATATGATGGTGGCCATTATCTCAGATTTTCAGTCAAAGAGGTTAGAGTTTCTGGACAGCAGGTGGAGCCATTTATGGATTCAGTCATGGTGGTTTTATTACGGATTACCCAATTCTTGTTTCGTATACCATAAAATACATACCTCACACACAGTACAGAACAGTAAACGAAGCAGATGTACAGTATATGCTCTCACAAGGTACACGTTGGATCAGTGCCGTGTTGCATCAGTCAACATTACAGTAAAACATTGTTTTTAATGGAAAAATATTTCATATTATTAATTTCAACATTTTTCTCATGCTCAAGCAAATTCGATTTCAGTTCAATGGTAATTAACACTGGTACAGTAGTTTGTATGAGGTTAACCAGTCATTTCGAAAAAGTAATAAAAGGCAGAAAAGGAGGCACAGTCAATTTTTGTCTCAACTCCCCTCCAATTTGAACATGTTCATGCAGTGAGTGTAGGTGCAACAGATGCTGTCAGAATAATTCAAAAGACAGCTTTACTACTTAACATCTGCTGAAATGTACAGGGATGCAGTTCCAACCCTGTCAATTAAACTTCAATCTTACTCGTGACATCTTTGACAAGTGCAGATGGATAATTGTACATCATCAAAACATGCAACTAGTGACAAGACCACCTCAAAGAAACGTGAGAAAAAGTAAGAAAGCAGACGCTTATTCTCATGCAAATAACAGCTAATGGTTTTAGCTGAATACTAATTCTAAAGAGTCAGGAATGGAAGCAGGAAGGGGGAAGGAACCTCCCCCTTCTCTCACTGCCATCTTGAATGACCAAAAAACTAAATTTAAAGCTTTAGAAAGAAAAAAAAAAAGCAAGAAAAAGAAAAATAGAAAATAAATTCTACTAGCTAGCACTATTGTGACATTAACATGTTGAAGTCTATATTCTTGTTTGTTTTGTTACAATATTGAAATACATCCTGTTGACCGCAGCTACAGAGCAATTCCCCTCTGAAATGAGAGAAATACATTTGTGGCAGCAATGCTGCATCATGCAGCCTTGTCCAGACAAATGCCAGTCAGCTGAGGGACGATTGTGTCACTTTCCAGAGTGTGGTGACAGCATGCATTGTTGTTGGGGGGCGACCAGCTGGGGAGCTACGTGAGTATGTCTGTCTGTGTGTGTGTGTGTGTGTGTGTGTGTGTGTGTGTGTGTGTGTGTGTGTGTGTGAATGGGATGGGGATTGAGGGGCGCAGCAATGCCAGGGTGAGTGTGCATGTGTATGAGACCGTGTATGAGACAATGAAAGGCATCCCACTCAGTTCTAAAAGCCTCCATTCATGGAGGACCTGAGTCATCTGGTTCTCTGCAGCGCCAAAAAAACTCAGACTTTTATCTTGCATGAAGACAAACAATTTCATGTTTGGTTGAAACAACAGAAAACATCTTTGTACGAAACAAGGCAAGAGCTTAAGTCCTCTTCCTGATTCAAGGTACTGTCACTTTTCATCCTCAAAATGATTCATTTGGCTGGAGCGGCTGTCATACATAGAATCCTGACAAGAGTTTATTAGTGGACCTAATCCAGGACAACCCAGAGTTGCAGTCTTACACACTTCCCTGCGCTTCCATTAGTGTAGTCATTTTTGCTAATGTCAGAGGGTGTCGTACGCTGTACAGATTGTAAAGCTCCCTGAGGCAAATTTGTCATTGGTGATATTGGGCCAAATAAATAAAATTTGATTTGATTCCAGGCAAATAACAAGTAAGAGGCTGTAAAGTCAAATATAGGCACACAATGGCAATGCTGAGATTTAGTAGGCATACTGTTTACCATCTCATCTTAAATTAACTTATTAGCATGCTAATATTTGCTTATTAGAAGTAAATATAAAGTACAGCTGAGGCTGATGGGATGTCATTAGTTTGGCAGGTATGTAGTCATGAACGCAAAGAGGCTGATGATGTTAGGGGACCAAAGTTGGTCAAACAAACACAGGACTTACACCCTGGAGACTGCGGTCTTGTGTTGAACCAAGAGTCAAAGTTGACTTATTTTAACTTACAAATGTAACTTAAGTTACGTAACAAACATACTTATATTAAGCCAAACCATGATCTTTTACTTAACCTAACCAAGTAGTTTTGCTGCCTAAGCCCGTTTTGTTTAATTAACCACATGTTTAAAATTGCGACTGCGACTGATACAGGGTTGCAGTAGTGGACCGAACGACCAACATTGCAATCTTTATAGTCCTGGTGCTAGCAAAATGGCTAAAACCTCAACTTTTTGTTCATGTATAATAGAAAAGAGCCAGCTAAGAGCGAGAAAAAGTCAGAACAGTCTTTTTTCACAATACAGTGTCACACTATTGCTGTACACTATTGCTGTCATTCAGCCTGCCATCCTGTGCAGGTTGAACTTGCTCCCTCGACAGTCAGAAAGAGTCCAGCTCCCCAGTGCCCCAACTGAAACTAGAAGAAAACTAGGAAACCAGCTCAGGCTGCATGACCCAATTAGAAACATCCCCTGGACGATGGAGAAACATAAGTCTCCATCCTAGCCATCAAACAGTCCCGTGTGCCAGCTAGGAACAGCTCTGAATGCTGCAAGATACAGGAAGTGTGAGTTACACCTGGGGCAATATGTTTTTTAAGATTCCTTATGCTCTTTTTCAACAGAATATAGTGTCAAGGGATGAAGACAGAACACTATTTGCTGGAGGGAATGGGATGGAGTCTTCCATCTGGTATAAGAACTTAAACTTATAACCTTTCAGTCAAAAACCCACAAAACAATCCATAAATCTGAGTTGAATGGGAGGCATGCAAAATGACCCACATCGTCTGTGAATAGGGGCAATCAATAGAGTGATGGCAGATTACATGAGAGAAGAGGTTTGGCCTGTAATTATTGGCAAAGATTAGAGAACAGGCTTGTAACGGAAAACCTTGAATGAGTAAGATGAGAAAATCCGTTTGGAGGAAGTGAGTATTTTGTGGACTTTAAACAAATCCCGAGCGGGGGTGGTGATGGTTAGCGTACAGAGCAGATTTCAGGTATGGCTTGCCGTCTTCCTGTATCTACTCCACAAAAGCAAAAGACAGGACGGAGAACACTTTTACAGAGTTCTGTGTGTCTGTTTCAAGGTTGGTGACTGCTGCCTAATGAAAAGGAGAGCAGATCCTTCAAGTTAAACTTTAAAAAACTTTCATTTAATGGTTAGTTCAAAAGAAATATTATTAACTGAAAACAACTCCAGGGCTTTTCGGACATGTTGTGGCTTTCATGATTAAGTAGCACAGCAAATTGCAGGAAGATTACATAATAAATTCTACTTCAAGAGTGCCTTGGAGTGGCTTTGTTTTTCTTTAAAAAGAAATTATTAATGGCAATGTCTTAATTGAAGCAGCAGAAGTTAGGGCAGAAACCAACAGAAGGAAAGTTTCTCCAGCTCATTAGCTTTAAATTTGCCCCTTGAATGTTTAATAGTTATATTAGGACTACATTTATGATTCTTAGAATTAGAGTCAGGATGCCGACAGCCTGACCTCAAGCTTGGCAACACCCAATTTACTGTTAGACGCAGCCACATTGTAACGTGTGCACTACCTAAAAGAAAAAGCAATTTCAGGCAAAAAAAGTAGATCTATGTCCACACAGTGGAAAGGACAGAACGTTGAAGACTATGTAGATGAAAAACATTCATATTGCAATCTTAAGCCTATTCTACTGGTTGTAATGCATGTCGTTTTTAGATCAAGGCATTCTCCACGTGTTTTAAATTGACTTTAAAATGCCTAACCCCCCTGTCCTCACAGTAACATGCTTTCAACATCTGTCAGTTATGTTTCTCTTCAGAGTGAGCATTAGGTGCACTGGCTAGTGTGACAAGTAACAACAATTGTTAACAGCTTCCCTGCAGAGTGTAGCTGTGCAGCCCTGGCACACTGCCAGCTGCACCTCCTTTACTCTGGTGCTTATTGTGTATTTGTGTGTCGCACTGCAGTTTGAGTGCCAGGCTGCCTCGCTCTCTCCTCCTTGTAAGGTATTTCTCTCTTTCAGTGAATGAACACACAGACCTGACAGTTGAACAAGATGAATATGTTCAGCTTGTCACAGACAGACTTGTAACATCAGGCACTAACAGACAAAGCCAGAAAGTCAAAGGGACACCCAGACTGAGCAGCTGATGATCTCCATTCGCTCGTTAGCGGTTTTATAATGCCATCCTCTATTCATCCAAAGGTTTTCTATACTTCTTATCCACTTTAGGGTCCAGGTGGGCTATAGGCTATCTTAGCATGCATCTGGTGAGAGTACATCCTGGACAGGTCCCCAGTCTATCACACAGATAACATGTAGTTATTTATTACTCGGTATGGCATCGTTTTGTACCTTCCTATGTAAGATCAACTCATCATGTGACACGAGAATCCCCCAAGCCACGGCAGTTTGTCAGTAAGTCTTAAACCTATTGTTAAGCCTACAGGACAGTCTCGTTTAAATAAAGGCCCGTCTTGGCCAAACCACCAACTATACGCCCTTTGGAGAAAAAAAGAAGAAAAAATAAATAAATCAGTGACAGTGAGTAAGAATATACATTTTGTAAGAATACTGTTTGTGATAAATTGTCCTCAATCTAACTGGATAAAGTTGTTTTCACTTTATTTGAATATATTTGGTTGTGAAATGAAGTAGCTGCAGATTTTACTAGATAAGTGAAGCCATTTGAATTTTCTTTTCCTACCTGTTTCGGAAGAGCACATTTCTTTTTTTGTCCTCTTAAGCAGGTTTAGCCTTCAAATATCCACTTTGGCGTTATTGGAAGTGGACAGCAGCCAAAAAATGAACTGCTTAATTTGAAAGCTCCTTGAGATGAAGGGCGTTACATAAGTCGGCCACAGGTAGGACACACATGGACACCAGAATGGCTGATGATCGGTGATGTTGCCTTCAACATTAGCTACAGAAAATATGAAAACAAAAAAGCAACCGAGGTCATTATTTGCTAAAAATGTCACTGCCAATATGACACTGGACTTCCAGAAAACTTGGAAAAACCTTAAGTGGATTCATATTGCCTTAGTGACAGCATGAACACAAATGTACCAGACATGCAAACATAGAGTGGGACAGGGGTGGGTGGGGTGGGGGGGTGTACTCTGGTAATCCACCACATGATCACCCCTCACCCCAAACATGCGTGTGCTCTTAAGGACCCATCTGGACTCAGACTGGCAGGCATCATGGTCTTAATACATGGATATTTGTTTGCACGTCATGGCACTCTTTACAAACTGTCCGAAAATCATATATGAAATCTAACAAAACTGGAATGTGTCGCTAGACTATTTGTGTATTACGTGGTTAAAATAGTAGGCATATAGGTGTAATAATGACATGGCTTAATTCTCTGAAGCATCTAATCCCCTGTTCTTTCACTAATGCCACTGTGTCAACACGCCAGCTCTTTTCCCTGCTTCACCAGGAGAAGACAGACGGCTTCTGCTGAGATTAAGAAGATCATAACCACAGGATTAGTGATTGGCATCTTACTTTCAGGGATTTCTCATTTGTGTGAGTGACTGGGGCTGTGTGGCGCTGATTTGTACAGAAGAAAAAAAAAGGAGGCGTCTTAATCAAACTACAGCATCCAATTTTGTATTGCACTTGTATCAGCAGCAGCTCAGCTGAGCAGAACATAGATGTTTATATTGTCCATCCATCCATCCATCCATCTTCAACCGCTTATC
>CALSBV010000271.1:2885129-2897888 GCA_943590825.1 Bovichtus diacanthus
TGATATACAGGGGAAACCTTTTTTTAATAGTTTTTTCATTCTGCTGTTGATCTGATATTTAAATTAGGTTACAAACACGGGATCCATAAGAATAACAGTGGACCAATACAATGCTGCCACTGACTGCGGCAAATGTCATGTATGCAGACAGGCCGATGGCAGTCAACAAGGCGATTATTGGTCATTAACGATGTTCGGTGCCTCATGATGAATCAAAAATAAAACAGAAATATATTCATGTTAACTGAGAAAAACAGGAGAAAGTTGGAAATACAATGTGTTGTGGATTCTCTGCACAGACCACAAAAATAACCTTCAAAATAGACTACAACTAACAATTAATTTAAGTATAGATTAGTCTGCTAAATGATTGTCTCAATTAATCATTTTGTCTGTAAAAATCCCGAATAATGCCCATCACCTTTTCCCAGAGCCTAACAGTTTAAAACTAATAGTATTCAGTGTTATCTTAGAAGACTACCAAAACCTGTAAATATCCACATTTAAGACGCTTGAAACAGGCATTTTTTTGGGGCGAGCTTATATTTTAAGGCTTATAGAATATACCCGAAAATCCAAACATATTACACACAGCACTAGTGACAGTGATTTACCGATAGGCCTATGTGTGGTACTATCCGCAGTGGAAAACGAAGCACCTGGTACGCAAAGTGAGTCGCGTTGCCATGCAGTGGAAACGCAGCATTAGAGCTGCATACTTGTGATCAGATCAACAAAGACTCATGTTAATGCCATGTCCGAACAGGCCCAAGGTCACAGCTCATCAAGATTAAGAGGACAGAGCTCAATTATTAGTATAATGTAAATGAGGGACGAGTATAGTTGGGACCAACAGCCCTCTCCTGTACAGAGGCCCCATAATCCTTACCAACGCCCAGGCTACTAAAAAAATCACATTTTTAAGCCTTTATGTAAACCTACAAAGCTGTGACTGCATTCCACCAACATGCAACAGATAATGAGCCAGTCATCAGTGTTGTGAAGGCTGACAGGAGGACAGCTCACTGCAGGATGACAGAGTCAAATGCAATGGGGGCAGGCAAGTGTCATGATTGAAATTCTCCCAGAACAAAACCTTGTTTGTGTGATTATTGTTCGCCAGGCTCGCAGTGAGGCAAAAATCCATTCCACATGATGCATTCATTGTTTTCAGCCAAACAGGCACCAGTCCCCACAGCAGTCACAGCTACTGTACAATGGCTCTCACCAAAAACAACTAAATGCCTGCTGCAACATTTAGGAGAGTCTAGCACAACTATGTGCAACATGCTACTAAGGATATTACGGTATTACGGAAGTTAGGCTATATCATACGAGATTCAGAATGCAACTTTCTATTGTGAGGGTAATAATGTAGTTATTAACGTTTCAGACGCCAGTTATTAGAAATGTAATATTACAGAAAACTAAAATACCAATAAATTCAACATATGACAGCAGGTACATTGCAACCGCCCACGTTAACTTCATGAGAATATTGTTGTGAAGATTTCATCAGAATCTGTGTCCAATGATTGCAGTTAGTCACCTTTCAACAGGTGACGAAGCAATAAAATCAAACTGCGCTTTACAGGAGAAGACGCTGCAAATACAAACTGCAAAACCAGTAACTTAGGCCACACAACGACAACAAAACACCTGCGCGGAAAGGGACGCAAAGTGCTGAGGAGTTGGAACAGTGTTCGGACTCTGCGCTTGTGCTCCGTGACTCACCTCTATCCATGTCTGCGCCTCCTGAAACGCGGAGTCTGCGGCCGACGCGGTCACAGGGTGATGCTGATGAGACTGTCCGATGTCTGTAACCGGACTTGCCATTGGCGAAGAAGCTCTGCCCTCAAAGTATTAAAGCCTGTTAAAATGTGTAAACGCAGCTCGGTTTGGCGTTATTCCACCAGACGTGAATTGTGTTGGTCAGCCTCTTCTCCTCCGTCTGTTGTAGGTGTTGCAGCTGCAGCAGCACCGGCGAGGCGAGCGAACCAGTTGCTGCTCTTCAGTATCGCTCCTGTTGGAGTCTGTGGACAGACATCAAGCACGTCAGAGTCACTCACAGAGCTTCCGGTGAGACCGCTCAAAATAAAAGCTTTAGTTGAGGAACATACTGCACAATTGCGGGGCATTTAAATACAACACAAATACTATTCAAGTGGGACAATAAATGCGGAAAGAGACATAATTGCTGTCATAACATACCTGCGTGGCAGATTATCTCAGCTTTTTCTAACGTAACGTTAGCTGAAAACTGGCCGTAAACTAGCTTAGTTTCGTCATTAGCTTAACCTACCGTTAGTTAGCAATGTTACAGTTTAGCTTGGATTAACTTGGATAATATTCCATTAAGAATGAGTTAAATAAGACTACACTTTGAACCATTAAAGAGTAGAAATGACTCGATAATTTGAGGACGGTAGACATTGGATAGAGCCATAAGAAAGTAACGTTAACGTTAGCAGGCTAATAGCGTTAGCAAACAGTTTGCCTATCCAACGTTCCAAGTATAAACGTTAACGGTGACATGTTGTGCTTCTCCTAACCGTCATTTTTTTTTACATTGGACACTTTTAAAGTTAACTTACACTAACATTAGCTGGTAACTAATTAACATTACATTGGAGACATATCTAAACATTGGTGTCTATTTCTCAAAGATTAGTAGACAACCTACTGCTGTTTTGAAGACATTTTTCTAACTGGAAAAAATATATATTCCAATGGCTTCACAATTGAATTGGTGTTTCAAGTTGTAGCTTTGTTTCTTATTGAGCATTTTTGCTCAAACCAGAGACGGTTTAGCATATTTGCTAAATCTCAAGACTAAAAGAAACCGGAAGTGAATGTGTCTTTATTTTGGCGGTACAAATACAACTCAACAATGTTCGTTTAGGGAACAAAACAGTGAGGAACTTCTACATTTGTAAATAACAATCTTCGTTAGTGTCCAGCCTAATATTTTTTTGCTTGATTTATTTGGAAATGTCTTTAAAGTAAGTAAGTAAGTAACTGAGTAGTTAGTGAGTGAGTGAGTGTTTCTCAAAGTTGCCTTTTGCCATACAGTTAGCTACAGACCCGTTTTCCGAAGCTACTCTCGTTTAAAAAATAAAAAAAAGTGTATGACAACTAATGTCATTATTTACAACTTGTAAAGCTGTTACCTGTCAGTGTTATAATCCTACTTCCCTTAGGCTTCCACTCCACCAGCCATTTGTGAAGGCTCTTATTTTGGTTGCAAAGCCGCTTTGCTTCCGGTAGTAATCTAGCTGTCCCTGGCTGACTTGACGCAGCTGGACTGACAGGACTACTTGCAAGCCGCAGTATGATCCACTCCAATGGCCAAAAATAAACAGAATAGCGCGGCTCCACCACCTGCCAATGAGGGCAGCAACACACTGGGGATCTCATACCCACTTTCACAATATGGGGCAACTGAGAGAGCAGAGAGTTCACTGATTTAGAGCAAAGGCAGCCCAAAAACAAAGTGGAGTTCTCCACCACTGATCATGAGGATGAGGCAATTAACAATTAACTAAATTATAGCCTTCTATTTACAAAATGTCTTTATCTGTGTTGATTCATCTATTTTCATAGCCCTTCCATCAGTTTGATTCTGGTACAAATTATGGTTTGTGGGATTTAAGTTGAGAACTAAGTTTTCCTCCATCAGGCCTGTACACAAAGATTAATAGGCCTAATGAAATGGTCGATGTAAAAATCTATACCTAGTGTGGAAAAAGCTTTTTCTATTTTGCCCCATTAATTTTGTTTTAAAGAAGGCCCGAATATGAACCTCGTGTTGAATTAGAAAATCCATCTATATCTTAATGGTAAATTCAAATTAAATTTACTCTAAATACATTTTAGTTCTTGTCGTTGCTATTTTGGAAGACAAAAGGGATCCTCTAGCTGGCAACAAAACAAGAGAACACTGGCACTTGAACCGCAGGAAACAGCCTACATAATAAATCACAATCAGGGAGATTTCTCAAAATGAAAGGTCACACACACACATAATCTCCAGTTCAAGGCAATATACAAAACAACATTAAAAAGCTAGTAATTAATGAAACTGCATCCTGAACTAAATCCACAGGCTTGGCGATATTGTTACATCTTTGCTGACCTCTTGTGGAATAATGCAGCAGTACTTAATGTTGGGAGGAGGTGCTTCAGGTGTGTACTCACTCACTCAGGTTTTGATTTCCTGGATACCAAAAACAGTTTAGTGGTTTCCTTTCATATGATCTCCCAAACATATCTGTGTGTAAGAGAACATCCCGCTTTGTGTTTCAGTCGGCCGGCGGTTTCCTTTGCTGCTCACCTTCTTGACTTCAGTGACAGGCCCATCTGTGTTTGACAGGACGCACTTTCGTCTGGCAACGCGGCAGTTTGGCAAGTATTACACCTCTACTATGTTATTGCTTCTGTCTCAAATGTCAATTTTCTTTTGTTTAAAATGTTTTTATAAGCTACTGGGATATTTAGTATCCACATTCTTCCAATTTTAAACTAAAGACCATTGTTGTAACATTGCAATGAAGATGCAGTAGCCTATAAATACAACGACAGTGCCTACTAATAAAGATCAAAACATGGACAGAAAAAACAACTTCTTGTAAATAAAACGTTGGCAGAAAGGATCTATCTTTCTGCTTTTTGAAGAAGTTTGTAGCATTGTTTGGTGTGTCTCCTCTGGTTGTTGATGGTCTTCAGTGCATGTAAAATGAGGTATATTTATGGAACCACAAAGACGTATTTATTTATTCAGTGAAAACACTCGCTGTAGTATTTGATTGGTAATTAAATACGTCTCATGACTTCTAGTTTCCTACATTTAAAAGGATTTAGGAATTGAAGCATGTTTACAGGCTCATGCCAACATTAGTACCATAATGTATCTGCAGCGGGTGCCACTATTATTATTTTTAATAATAACTATAAATGATTTAAATCATATATTGCTTAATACACAATCAGATAATACCTCATTGTCATGGCTGCCTAAAACAATCTGCTGAAAATAAAGATGGTTTTTACTTTGACCTATTTCTTCTTGCACAAACAATAAGCCAGGAATCAGAGGTGTGATTTAATAAGAACCAGAACAGATCGGCCAAAATCAGAATTACAATAAGTGAAATCTATGCGATACCAAATGTATGTCACACTGCTGAGTTGATATCACACTATCTTCCAGTCATCCATAGGTTTCAGCGGTTCTTACTGTCTCCTTCGCAGCTTTGAAATGTGGCTCATGGTCGTTTCTGTCCCGCTGCTTCCTGCCATCTTCCTGGTATCCAGTCGTTATCGTGTCAAAGCTGCCGCGCTGTGCCATCAAGCTCTGGCCTGGGCGCTGAGGCTGCTGCGAGGGAAGGTGTGTGTAAGGAGCACCCACGCCTTCGTGTTCTCCAAATGCACCCATGGCAAAGCTCACAGCGTCCTGGAGACCTTTGACCTTTACGCCGACACACACCCCTCCTTCCTCATCAGCCCACAGATGGGTCAGTATGCATTAGTATTACTTTGTTTACCAAATAAACTGCAACACTGGGAATTCAGTATTTCATTCGACTGTGCCACGTAATTATTCTGTATCAGATTACGTCTAACTGAATATCTATAGGCCATTCATCACATTATTTTAATAATACACCACTTAAAGGAATAGTTTGGATGTTTTGAAGTGGGGTTGTATGAGGTACTTATCAGTAGATGGAGGTTGGCATGACCCCAGTTTAGAGAAACAGACACCGGCACCGATAGACAAGCAACTCCCTTGTTCTTTAAGGTAAAATTACAGGGTTTTTTTCAATGGAGTCTGATGGCTTTGGCGATACCATAGCTAACGGCTTCAGGTCCTTGTCGGAAACAGACTGTATCTCTGTATCACGGCAAGGTAAAGCAGTGAAAATATTTTTAAAAATAGCGTACACTGATATTGATTTTTTTTTAAGTTGCTCTTTCTTTTAGGGGGCTAAAAAACATGTTGCTGTCGGCCCCGTCCAGAGCAGTACATTGCTTAGCATCCGTGCTGTAATTCATGTCTATTTCTCTGAACTCGGGGCGTGCCAACCGACCATCTACTGTAGGTAACTGACTATGGATAAGTACCTCATACAACCCCACTTCGAAACATCAGGAATAGCCCTTTAACTTTTTTACTGTTACTGTATTCTGCACACGGGTGATTTGATCGAATGAATTAGCTATGGAAACTAATGCTTCCTGTTTGGAAATTCATGTCCACAGAAAAACAAATCATGCTCTATGTACAAAAAAAAATCAGTGTTCAGGTCAATAATAAGTCACACATATGAAAAGGATATGTCGAGTCATCATCAAGCCCATAAAGGAATCATCAGCGCCCCTGTTCCCGTCATCTCTCCAAGGTGAGGCATTGGATGAAGTGGTGAGGCGCGTGCGACCCTGCAGGGTGCTGGAGCTGGGGATGCACTGTGGCTACACTTCTGTCCGCCTGCTGCGCCTGCTGCCCCCTGCTGGCAGGCTGATCACAGTGGAGCTGGACCCTCTCACTGCAGAGCTTGGGGAGGAAATCTTACTGGTGGCTGGCTTCAAACACTCCCAGGTACACGCCCAGGAGGAACTTTTTACTTTACTACTTTCAAATAGAAGGGGTCTGAGATCAAGTCTGTATCTCAATACAAGTATCTTATACTTTCTCCTCTCTTCATCTTCTTCATTCTATATATTCCTTATAATTAGGTTCATAGGTAGCTTACTCTGCTCTTCATACTTAGTTTGGTTTGGTAATTCTTATATTTTTTTATTTTGCTAAATATTGCACCTTACCTCATCTTGTTGAATATTGCACCTTAATATTGCACCTTACTCCATCTCTGCTCATCTTATTTAAAATGTTTCTACAATATATATATATATATATATATATATTGTATAAAACATTTTGCACTATTTGTACATTTTTGTAAATTGTTTGCATCTTATACTGTCTCCTACTGTGTATTGCAACTGTTGCACAACAATTTCCCTCGGGATAAATAAAGTTCTATCTTATCTTATACTTATAGGAATTATAATTGATGATTTTCTCTCATTTAAGCCTCACATTTGGCAACTGGTTGAAAAAACTGAAGTTGGGTTTTTATGTTAGAAACAAGTCTTGCTTTTCCTTGGAAGAGACTGGTCTCATTGGGCACATTTATAGTGGTTGTAAATGACTTGGAAGTTGACACATCTGTTGAAGAATGTCTCCTGTCTTATAATTCTGTCATTTGTTCTTTGTTTTCATTTTTAAATTATAATATGTCTGTTTTTATGTTACACTCTTGAAAAATTGATTTTTAATGTCAATGAGTCTCTTACTCCTGGTTAAATAAAGGTTAAATAGAAAATAAAATACATAATTCTAAAGGCAAAGTGAAAGTGATTCTAACTTGTCTTCCTGTGTTCTTCTGATTCTTTGCAGTTCCAGGTGCTGACATCTAGCTCAGCTGAGGCCATCCCAACTTTGCGTTCATTTCTTGATCTTAATCAAGGGACCAGTGAGGGTCTCAAGCTGGTGCTGATGGACCACGACCCCCAGCAGTACCTTCCAGACCTGCTGGCTCTGGAGAGAGAGGAGCTCCTCTGCCCCTCTGGCTGCTCCGTCCTTCTGATTGACAGGAAGCAAAGAGATCTCAGAGAAATCCTGGGTCACATCAGAGCGCGGCCCGACTGCTACTGCATCAAGGCAGAGCTTCAGTTCATGACGGAGATCTTCTACCAAAAGGAAAGCACAAAGGTGGATGGCTGAAGACGACAGGTAAAGATGTGGGTGTGTGCTTTCAGTTTGTCTGGAATATACCAACCAACAGTGTTAAATATTTCGTCATATTATTCCAGAAAATTGAAGGATATTTAAAATGATTTTCTACAAGTTTGTCAAACTGTTGTTGTTTCGTCTTGGATGAGAAAATAAAAAAATGTTTAATTTATATCATATCATGTCACAAAATTGGTGTGTAAACAGTATTCATGCTTTCAATGACTAATTTATTTGAAATATCTGAAAGTATGGATGGAAATAATTCACAGCAGACAAGGAAAGTATTATATCACATATGTTTTATTATTTCTGTTGCCTTATCATATATGGCCCCCAAACAAAAACAATAAAACATAATGACAGCAATAAGAGGAGATACAAAACACTTCTTACCGTATGTATTATGATTAAAATCTCAAAGCTGCTTGCACATTCACAACAAAAGAAACAAAGAAATCGTCTGGTGGTAAGGGTAACCACTCGATGGCGCTCTCTGCTTTTTAAAAGACTCAAACTCAAACATTGAACTGGGTTTGACAAAGCAAGCCTTTAAAGGGGAAATGCCACCCATTTTAAAAACATGCATGATATTCCTGCACTTCAGGAAGCTTCGCTTTTGACACAAACAGGAAACGTAAATACATTTTATGTGTCCTGATTTATTCATGACGAAGAGGCTGATCCACAGCAGACTTGTTTTGACATGTGCATGTTGTGATATTTACTTTCAATACCCCAATGTCAATGTTTACAATTACAAATAAAGCATTATTGGGGAAATTGCTCCCAGTCGTTTTCTTCCTCCTCTTTCTTGCAAACATCAGCATTCTTGCACAAACTGGCCCTAATGTCTAAGACTCAGTGTTCAGGCGTGCGCTGCATCTTCAATGAGGAGAATCACTGTTGTCCTGTGGGCAGAACTCAGACGGAGTTTTCTGATTTTGCCTCTAATGGCACTGCTGAGGCTTTCATAGCAGCTGGAAAGCCATTACATGGTTTAGAGACAATTTAGTGCAGCATTTAAAGAAATAATATCGGTGCAAAAAAACACAATTTAATTAAATGCAATATTTCCAGGAGCCTATGGGTGAGTCTAGACTCCAGGTCGTTATTTGTTACACGACAGCGGGATGAATGCAAAACGATACAAAGTTAGAGAGTTTACTGCATTTGGAGAGAGACAGGTGGAAAAGGAGAGTAGAATACCAGTTACTATAAATCAGACATGGATGTTAAGCAATACATGGTCAGGGAGGAGAGCTTTGTAAATCCGTCCTGTTTAACCGTTCATTATGAATGTCTCCACAGAGCTAAACAGGTAATGGAGACGGACAAATTTGACGAGATTCATGAGTACTTTATAATCTCATAAATTGATCATTATTTGCACCGGAAACTAGATTACAAGCATATGGGATATTGTCTCCTGCTCAACTGGTGATACTTCTTCTGTTGTTGAGAAGTGCAGAAGTTTTAAACAGCCAACTGATTAGTATACAAAGTCAGTCTCATAATCAGCATCAAAATACAACGACTTTAATTCCAAATTAAGACGTGTACCATTTGGAAAAAGGGGACGCCCACTCTGAGGAAGTAATTGCCTGCATGAAAGTCAAAGTACTGAATATTATTATCGCTAATTAGCAATCTGGAGCGTTTCACTTCGAAAATAGCAACGTTCAGTTTGGATGTAATCGTCTGTGAGGAATTTTTTTTTTCATCCGCTAAAAAGGAGTTTTGCAATTTATGTTTTGGAACGAAGGAAATCGTGTCCTGATGACAACAAAGAGTCTTTGGATTCTGTTTTCTGGCAGAGTTGGTATTCTTTGTGAATATTAACTGGAAGCTTTTGAATCAGTTTACCAGTTTTTGAGTTATGAAGTGATATTCCCATTTCATAAAGAAATACAACATCGTATTAATGACAGTCATTTGACTTAACTTTTCTCTGTGAACCCGGAATTAGATTTGCATAAGTTAACATATTTGTTGTTGCATGCAGGTTTTGTATTTCTGTTAACATTTGTGTTGATATTTACATATTTGGCTGTATTTTCCTTCAACAAACGGATGACACTCATACGGGCAGGCGTTTAGGAGACACTAGCAGAATCACAATCATTTTAGCTGTACGCATCTTGTCTCCACATGGCCAGTATGGGAATGTAATTACACAAAGTAGACCAACTGTAATGATTGCGCATTAGCTTCCAGAGTCTCCCAACTTCCCACAGCACAAGTGTTGTAGCCAGGACGTGGTCAATTTCTCAGCTGTCGGACGTGATTTAACATTTCCTTGCCCTCCTTTCAGAGCACCACCAGTGTACACAATGATGTACAGTCAAACGTAAACACCATGCCCTATGACCGCCCCAACCTTCGGCCCTTCCTCCAACTTCCCTAAAAAATTCCTACTTTAATGGGTTCAATTTCAGGGGTTCCTGCTTCATCAGGCTTTGAACTGCTCTCTGTGCATACGGAGGCTGGAGAGCTGATGTAAACACAGCTTTCAATTATAAATCAAACTCTAAAAGAGCCACACTCCACTGCCCTCGGGGCCCTCTGCACAAAGGCCCAGCCTTCATACCCAAATGCCCCACATCGCACTGCTGGCAACTTGCGGCCAGTTCACCACCGAGACAGAAACCTCTGCAGAGGTTCTGTGCATGTTCTATCTATACTACACTTAAAGGTGTGGACGTTATGTCAAAGGCATCTGTGTGTTGTGTTGCAGAGATATCCACTGACATCAGCATGCTAACGGACTAGCCCAGCCCGGCCCGGCCCGTCTTGCCACTTGTGAGTCCCTGTAGCACCTGTCTGCCCTCAGACCTGAGGACTCAGACGTAGATCTGCACCAACATCACATCCATGATCCCTGCACAAGTTCATAGTTTGTTTGGATTAAATCCAAAGTGGCAGAAACAAGAAAAGAACCCGCACACTCGCCTCACCCCCCCCCACTTGTCATATTTTTATTTGGCT
This sequence comes from Bovichtus diacanthus, assembly GCA_943590825.1. Taxonomy (NCBI): domain Eukaryota; kingdom Metazoa; phylum Chordata; class Actinopteri; order Perciformes; family Bovichtidae; genus Bovichtus; species Bovichtus diacanthus. The sequence goes on from CALSBV010000271.1 coordinate 2,895,913, forward strand.
TGATTAACACAATTTAATCAAACATATAGGTCATCATAAATGTGATATTATGTTGTATATCAACCTTATTATGATTTCATGCTATACAAGCACTGTGCGAAGAATAAATAAAAAAGAGTTTTTACCATGTGGTTATAGAAAACAAGTCCTCCAAAGTGGCATAACTCATTGTTTTTCATTGCATTCCACAAACTACAGTGAATAAATCTTTTCTGTTGACAGGGTAATATTGTTGTTCAGTTCCTTCCAAAAGGTTGCAATTGCCCCTTACAAAAATGATGACGTTGATAAAAAGATTATTTTGTAGAACTGCTTAGTTAAACCTGCATTAACTTAACTTAAGTTGTGTTTCTCGGCCACCTGTCGAATTTAAGTCCAATATTCACTGTTCTTTTTGCTCTTATTTGGTCTCTACCAACTCGGAGAAATATCTGCCTCTTTAGCTGCTAAATGTTCATCACCACAAGCTATTCGCCAACTTTGTCTGTCTGCCAGAATTGACAGGGACAAATATTAGGTGGTGAAAAAGTGTGACATGAACATGACATTTTTTTTAATAATCTTTTACCACAAATATTATAATTTACGACCAGTGGAAACTCTTTGAGGAGCTCCACAGTGTCACCGCATGTTAGTCTGAAATGAGGTTAAATTAGGTATTTTTGTGCTACCGAATTGGTCCACAGAAAATATGTTGGTTGTGTAAATCATCAACAACGTCTAATAGCAGCATAAACAACGTGTTTATAGTAAGTCATATTAAATTCAAGCCATGTTTCTTCTGAGGCAGTGAAGGAACAAAGCCATCCCCTCTGTGTCTGGTTCATCAGCTGGAGTGGTCAGAGTCAAAGGAGGCACTTGATGGCCTCTCCAGAGACCAAGGGATTTCTATATTTGGTGCACTGTGATACCCCCCCACCCCCACCCACCAGCACACACTCCCACCCACCAGCACACACTCACAGAGGACAGTTCATAATGTTCACTTCAGGGTTGTGAAATGATGTCTCTCATGCAACTGCTGTCACTAAAATCTTGTTTCTGAGTGAGGACACGGCCTTATTTTGGACTTTCTGCGGTATACTTTTGAGATGTTAGGGTTGTTTATAAAAGAGATTATATGCCTGTATCTCTGTGTTTGTGCACTGTGCATCTACAGTATGCGTCTGTATATCTCTACACATACCGTCTATCTATGGCTGCAGAAGGGAGTGTCCATGCATTTTTAAATGAAACTTTATTTATATTTTCATCTGATATAAGACTTACTGTGCTATTTAATTAACTTAAATCGGCTCATTCCCTAGCCCTACTACCTAATTGTATTCACACTTTTCCCCAGTTTAAATTATTAACGGTAAAATGTTTATATCATCTCTAGTTACTAAGTGTGCAAAAATGCTACTGGCAAACGATTCTTTGCAGAACCAACATGCTTAACTAACGATTAAACTGATTGAATAAACAGCGTAAAGATGGTTAATAAACAGTATTGCTGTGAGATACAACCTGTCAGAGATTTACTTATTTTTTACCTCCGCCAAGGAGGTTATGTTTATTCGGTTGGGTTTGTTCGTCTCCCTGTTTGTTTATCTGTTCGTCAGCAAGATTACGGGAAAAACTATTGGCCCGATTTTAATGAAACTTGGTGGAAGGGTGTAGCATGGGCCAAGGAAGAACCCATAACGTTTTTAAGCAGATCTGAATCAGTGCACACAAATAATTTTTCACTTTTGTTACATTGCAAGATTAGGACATGGCTTTGGCGAAAGTCTGCGAGCTCTATATTTTTTGATAAAGCAAGGTTCAACTAAGCCATAATTAAATTCAAAAGATGTGTTCCTTTACTTTAATTATGATGAGTGTCAGCTAGTGAAAAAAGAAAACGCTCAAGTTCTTTCTTTAATCTGTGGAAGGATCTGACAATGTGAAGTGACTCTACCACCTGCCTCTGACCTAGACTTCAACCTACTGCC
>CALSBV010000271.1:2906281-2956193 GCA_943590825.1 Bovichtus diacanthus
TTAGGTAATCCGGCAGGTGTAGATTTGAACAACTGTATTTCCGTATGGATAATTTACTTACATTACAATGCATCATTTGTTAATGTTTTCTACACTATCACCATTTCCTAATAAATATGGTAATATACTACTAATTGGCATATACATTGTTGAGGAAATGTTTATTTTTTATGTATCTGCAAAACCTTCAATGTCAACACATGTTTTCCACCTGCAATATCTACTCCTAGTAACTAGAGCATGATTATTGTTTGTATAGTTATGTTCGTGGTCTTGGTTAAAAAAAAAAAATGTAAATGTGAAGAATGAGACAGGACGTGTGTTTTCAATATTTAACCTAAACTACAATCTTTCAAACTTCCCAAGCATCTTAGAAGCCTAAACCTAAAAACAAACGTGTAGTGCAGGTAGCAAAGTCCGTTGGGAAAAAATGTTGCCAATAAACGTAATCCAGGCAGCAATTACATTTCCTCCAACATGTATTTGGCAAAGAAAGATATTATTATATGAACATATTTTATTGGAGACAGGGTTTGCCCACTTGGAATCAAATCAACATGCAAAACTGCCAAAGAGATTTTAATAGAGGTCTAAAATAATACTGCATAATAAGACAATAAGCGAATATTTTATGTGTGTATGAAGGTTTTGTATTATGTCTCTACCCTCACACAAACAATTAGCGGAGCATTCAAATGTTGTGAATACCTTTTGAAAAATGAAAAACCTTCCCCCATCATCACGCCCTTGCATCCCCATATTCATTAATCAATAGTTAATATCGTCCTTTAGATCTCAACTTTCCTTCAGTACAGCCACTTTTTCTTTTTTTTTTTTACATTCAATTAGCATGACCCAGAAGAATATGCCCTCTGCTGCGTTCAGTTTCATCCTCTCTGAATGCCATTTCCACCCATGGAAGAGTTGACACAATGAACAGCCCCAGGTATTTTTTTCACCCCTCCTGAACGGGGGGAGATGGAGGGTGCGAGTGTATGTGTGTGTGGGGGGGGGGGGGGATTGGGGGGAGGGGAGGGTGGTGCAGCATCCCCAGGGGAGGGCAGCACAAATCCAAGGGAACAAAAACGCATCCATATTTGGCAGGGCTTTTGTCTCCCCTGACAGCTGAGTGTACCGAGGGGGTCCACAATCATGAATTGGATTAAATGTGAAAGTAAGAAGGCATGGCTCCTCAAAGGCCAGCATGTGGGCCGGGGGGGGAGCGTGGGGGGAGGTGGAGGGGGGATCGCTTGGGGTGGGAGGTATGCTAATGTGTGTACAGTTTCAACACTGAAGCGGATCAAAGATGCATTTTGAAGAAAGAAAAAGTTGCGATTAGAGCTTTCAGGACAACGATTGGAACCTAACTGCTTCCAGCGCTCCCCTTGTTGTCCCTCATATAGGAACATGTAAGGAGGCCTCGAGAAATTCCCCGCCTAATGAGAAAAGACGAGCATGGCCCTGCAGTAAATGATATATATATGACTTGTGTAAATCACCAGCCACACACAGCCTCTAAGCTGATTAAAACACCTGATAGCAAACAGCGTAGTGCATGCGACAGAGCTAATTTAATCAGCCATCTTGCTCATTCTATATTCCATTACTCCACACTCTTTCAACATGACCTCAAACCTCAGCGTATTCCTTTTATTGCTGCACTTTAATGTATAAATCTCCCAAAGAGAGAACAGCAGTGATTTTGATTTGCATTTTATTGAGCTTTAGATTGGCACTGGGATAATGATGAGATGTGGGGGGCAGCGTTAATGTTGACCACCACAGTTCACCTTCTTTGTCTCCACGCCGTAGTCTCCACTCGATCTGCTGCTTGTGATTACTTTCACATATCCATAGCTGGTTAAGGGTGACCCCGCTGAGTGTCGCTGACGAGGACGGAACACAAGGTGAATTCCTTTGCGAGTGTAGGGTCACACAAATGTTCGATATTGGGGGGAAAAAAAAGAAAATCTCTTCACATATCTCCCACTTCCAAACCCCAAATGTGGTCCCTGAGTTTAAGTTTAGAATTGGGCCACCAGATAAGCAGTTTGACATTCGTTTATAGGGGAGTCACGACGCCCATATATTGGCTGCGTGATCAATGATCTGTCTGCTGGACGATCAAACGGCATGTCAAAATATTCTGGTCGGCTGTCTTGAGTTTGAGCTTCTCCGTGATCTGATTTCCCACGTGGCTGCTGTCAAAAAGATCCATTACAAACCTTAGTGAGTTTGTTTTAATATGACTGGAGGAGTATTGGCTAAGTTTAGTCACGACTGTGCTGCTCTTATTGTCTGCATCTATGGACCAGTATTCTTTTTTTTTTTGTCTTAGTAGAATTGGACAAAGTAACGCTACCGTTCTCTTTTTTGTCAACGTTATACAATACTTTAGTATTTTTGTCAACAATACACACAAGGGTTATCATCAGAATCGTGATGCGTCTACCTCTCATGTGTTTACGCAGCTGTTTGTGACTATATCTCTGTACACTCCCCTTCCTCATATGCTGTGAACATTTGCACATTTCTGCACAATACTACCACATTCAAAACTGCACAGCTCTTCCACTTTTAATTCAGCTATACTACACATATTCACCCTTTTTTCATTCCGATTCTGACTCATAAGCAACTAACGTGTCACTTCGTCCTTTGGATCAAACACTCAGCCTTTGTGGGCTGTTGGAAGTTGATAGTTTCAGCCATCAAACATTCATACAGCACATGTGGTCAGCCTGAAATCACATCAGTCCGGTGGATTCCAACGGTGACAACAAGAGCATCAAAACATCCTCAAAAACTCAAAACACGCATGTAACATAATCCACTTCTCTGTTCTTTGTTTTGTATGCTCTCTATGTTTTAAACAGTCACAGTTGTGCATGTTATGTTGGTTCGTTTTTTTAAGGCTACAATATATTTTCGAGCGTTTATTTCCTGGAGGAAAGTTCCATTTTTTTTATTGTGCATGTTTCTCATGATTGACAGCAAGTGAACAATAATTGTATGCAGCAGTCATATGAAAACACTCAGTTATAATCAGATAACAATAAAAGAAAAACTTTGACCAAACTGAATTGCAGCTTAACGTTTCCTGTGATGAATCATGTTGCTGTGTGGAAGCAGTTTTTCATATTGCACAAGAATGAATGGCAGCTAACAGCCTCTTCTGAAGGGAGGAAACATCAATAAATAATTGGCACAATCCTACAAATAAAAACACCGTTACTTCTGCCTAATGCTATCCATCATTTTGTCAGTCAAGTGTTGCATATTTTAAACATGGGTACAAATTGAATTGGTTTCTCTCCGAGCAGAAAGCGAGCACATTGACACTGATCCTTTTAATACAGGAGAGGTACAAAGAAAACTGCTGCCTCTCACTAAACACTAGTAATATCAATGTTTGAGCGTAAGATAAATGACGTCTTGATCGATATTTTTAGATTGAAGTTTTTAGGTGAACATTATGTTGCCATAGCAACCACTACTGTCCCAGTTCCACGGCGGCTGTAGTGTCGTCATCACACCATATTGTGAAATTGGCAACTAATCTTTTTTTTATCTACTCACCAAATATCGTCGCTGGAACATTATCTGCAGGTTATTATCAGCTGTTTTGTGATCGATGATCTGTCATTTGTACATTTATTGAAACAAGTTAGCCGTTATAGGCCACGAGCTACCTGGGGCTAACGTGTTGCTAATACAACAGTCTACAGTGAGCGTTACCCACTGGGAGGCTAAAAGGAGTCACCGAGCGTCTCACAGTGACGGCACGCAGATGCTGGTCGATACTATTTGAACCCGGTCGGTACGCAAGCCAACATAAGATGAGCCTCCTAACCACGGCGCAAGCTTGTGTGCAAATAGATGGTAGAGGGGTAGCAGAATATCGTTACATAGATTTCCGTTGGCCTGTCAGGTGAACAATTACAGGGGAAACGTTGCGTTAGTCAGTGTTGTTCGGTGGTTGCAGACATGTTTAGCTAGCTAACGTTGCCAGGAAGCTGTCATTTAAAGCAATTTATGTAATGTCTCGCTTTAATCACATCGAACATTAGTGAGATCTAGAGACTAAAATCTATTTCCTTAAGTGTGGGTCGATCATCCTGTTGTTGATGAGTACATTTTTATGGATCTGTGGAGCATGACAGTTCGCGATGACTTATGCTTGGAGTGATGCGCGTGTTACTGTTCTACTTTTTCAGTAATGTTGATCTTTCACTGATCATACTTTGTTTCTTCCTGGCACGAAGGACAATTGCACTAATAAATCTGACAGCTAGTCTATAAGGGCTTGTGTGGTTTCTCTCTGGCAGAAAAAGCGCTGGCAGGGCATCAAAAAAGCACTCCCGCTGCACATGGTTTTTGTTTCTATGACAACAATATCTTGACAACATATCACCACTCTAACTGCCGTTGTATATGACACACTAGCGTCGCCCCTTTGGGACAGTGAAGACACCGGCGCCTTTCTAAAAAGTTCAGGGATTTGAAACCACAAGCGCTCGGATCGTCCTCACGGAAAGGTCATAGCTCTCTAAAAAAAAGACGCTGGCAGCTCTAGGTGGCCCATAGACTTCTCCTCATTAGGAACAATTCAAAAAAAGACGCTGCCGCTCAGAAAAAAAAACGCTATATGGACACTAAGTTTATTAATCCAGTTTCTTTGTTACTGCACTATGATTCATTTTTACAACAGCTGTGGTCTGACTATTGTTTACGATTTGTTGTTTTTCGGATTCGTAATTACTTTTGATTTCTAATACTGTTTTTTTTTTCCCAGTCTCACATTGGCTTCCAGTAAAACCTTTTAAGGCCCACTAATGTCTTTATTTGAAGGGCGTCTAGCTCTCTGCAGAGTCGTGCACCTGCACACATAGTGAGGGCAGAGGAGCTGGTCTGGTCTCTGCAGCAAATCCTCAAAGCTAAACAATGGCTTTAGGAATGCAATGTTTGACAATGCCAACAACCACTCATGAACAAAGAACCTTTTCTGATCCGCCATCTCTGCGGTTTAAAGTTTGGTCAAATTCACCTAACAAAAACATCTTAGTTAAGGTTAGAAAAAGATCACTATGATGGACGGTTGTTGTTTGGATGTGAACTGCAGACTCTGCAGACAGTAACGTCTTCCCAAAGAGGTTTTTGCAGAGACACAACAATTGCTTTGCTTCTGAAAGAGGAGAGTGCTCGTTGGACGTAAACAAAGCAAATTTTAAGTGTTAAAAAACAAAACAGGAGGACCGTCTCATTCCGGCCTTTAAAGCCGCACTTGGTAAAATATCAGTTAAGTGGCCATAAATAACACCAACAAGCAATTTTGTTTTTGGAAAAAAAGTAGGATCTTAAAACCGTGTAACACACTACACTGCACACTCATGTTTACCAACACAGCCACTCTGCGACGCCTCATCCTCGAGGCGACGAGAGAGGCACATGATGTGACATTGATGAAAGTGCTTGTTTTGCTGCTTCCTTCGGGCACAAAACCGTTTTACACCAGAATTACACCTCCGTTAGATATCACACTGAAATCTCACCTGGTGCAGCTTTAGCTATTCTTCTCATCCAACTACCATGACTTGAAAACAACCCCCAAAACATTCAGTGTATCTGTTGGTGACAGAAAACACCTCTTTGTTCAAGTTCAATGACGGTATTACCAGAAATTGAGCACTCAAGGCCTCCCTTGACATGGCTAAACTACAATGGAATTGCATGATATTGCCCTCGGGCTGTACCGCACTTGAGAGCCCCGAGGGGAACACCTCTCCTCTGTGAATTTTGAAGGTCATGGCAGTTTCACTCCCTCTCTCTCTTTCTCTGTCCCCCTCTCTCGCCACTGAGAAAAGAACATGAGCTGATGGCCTATTGAGAATATTGTTTTCCATGTCTGGGGCCCTATAGCGCATTTCCAACGCTGCCCTTGGAAATGCGTTGAAAGGCAGCTCACAGCATGGAAAAACACACAACACGCTCTTGTTGATGCCCTTAGTGCCTCTCAATATGCAGACCATAGATAATGGCATTCACTGCACAGTTGGTACTGACTTCCTCGCCCATCTTTTGAACGGGTACACTGCCTCATACTGTGCTTTGTGTTATGCTCTCTTGGTAAACAATGAGAGCTGAATTGACGGCGAAGGAAACACGGATACCATCTACACCCCAGCAACCCGGGGGAGGATGAGCCTGTGAATTTCGTAAGCAATATCATCATGTATTTTTCAACAGGCAGCGGTACAGGGACACGCAGGACACAGTTCGAATAGATTGAAGTTGTCTTGCCACAGATAACAAGCTGCACTCAGCCCTTGCTGTATTGCAGCAGAGGAAACAAGATATCTTCACAGTTTGTTGACAGTCAGGTGAACTGATCAGGGAGCTGGCCAAACAGATGGTGTAACATTTGGGAAATACTGTTTCACTGTGGTGAAATCTGCTGCCTGGTCTTGTTTATTTTCATTTATCCGAATCAAAGAGGCAGTGAGCAGAACAAGCAGGGAGGAAAAATGGGGGGGAGGAGATCTACGGTTGATGTGGTTTGTGCTTCATGTTTGTGGTTACACTGGTGATTTACCAGGCTGTAGTTAGCTTGAGCATGCTACTATAGCTTTGTGGCTTGTTGTAATGAATTATATAGTAGAGGTGGGTGATACAACAATATAAACCATGAGAAGGTATACATTTGTCTACTGTCAGAGGTTTTGATATCCCATATATACCAATCCAATCTCCTACAAAATGACATTCCCATAGAGCCAAACTGCATCCTCAATTATGTTTTGAGGGAAACTTATTTTTTTTATACCATATTAAAAAAAAAACGCAGTTTTAAAACACGTGGTTAATGTTGTAAACCGAAACAAAACAAACTACTTGATTATGTGTAGGCAGCAAAACTACTTTGTTAGGTTATATAATGTTTGGTGGCTTAAAATAGGTCTGTTTGTGTAGTTATTTAAGTTATGGGCGTACATTTAAATAAATCAATGTTGACTTTTGGTTTCAAACAGGACAGGAGCCACAGTCCCTGAGGGGAAAGTTTTTCTGAGCCATCAATCCATCCTGATCTCTTACCTTCTCGACTTTGATTAGAAATGTCTTAAGAAGAAAAACAAACCTAATCCTGGAATATACATTTCCCTTGAAAGTTAATTGACAATACAGTTTTGTTGTATGGGGACGTCATTCTTTAGGTGACCAGGCTGTTAAAACCGTGCTAACTAATCGCTTTTAATAGTTCTGGTTGTATTAGTTAACTGTGAGCAATGATGGATTATAGCGTCAACACTTCTTGATCTACTGGTTATGTAATTCACAATATATATGGCGATATAAAATGACACAAATGTTTAAGGAGGATTTTTTTTTCCATATCACCTTCTCCTATATCTGTGTCGCTTAAGGAAAAAGTTTAACATTTTGGGAAATACACTTGTTCACTTTCTGGCCTGGATAAGAAGATTGATAGCTCTCTCATGTCTGTGCGTTAACCTCGAAGCCAGAGCCGGGAGTAAAGTAGCTTAGCTTAGCCTAGCAAAAAGGACTGGAAGCCGAGAAACAGCTTCAGCCCAGAGGTAAAAAATACTCACAGCAGCACCTATGAAGGTCACCAACATTACTAAGTTGTATCTCTTTTAATTTTTTATTATTGATTAGTGAACTTTAGAAGGGCTTAGCTGTTTTCCTCTTGCTTCCTGTCTTTATGCTAATGTAAGCTGGTCCCAGGTCTAGCATCATGCAGCATTTAACACACAGATTTATGAGCGGTATCGACCTTTTGTTGCGGTATCGAAAACAACAACAACAATTGCACATTTTATAGTCATCACGACTCTGTTAATTGGAATATCAATAGCACAAAGCCCTTTCAAGAACCGGGTGGTAATTTTTGCTAATTATCAAGCCTTACAGCAGTTATCCTTGGTGTTTTAAGCTCAAGCTTCTATTTTACCTAAAACTTTAGCGAAGAGGAAGCACACGAACACTATCACTGAGGGACGGAAGTGTTCGAGATGAAGAAACATTCGCAAGACCATCATAAGTGCTGTCATTTATTTTAATGCGCACTGTCAGTGAGAGTATGAATAATTGATAAGTGTGCAAGATAAATGTTATAAACGCTGACGTTGTATAAAAATGTATTGTCCAACTTCACATTCTGGAAAAGTAATTCACAGTTGCAAGAGATGGAAACATGTTCTTGAGGTAGTGTGCACTACATTAGTGAATAATTAATCAAAAGACACCACACAACTAATTGTGTGTGATATTAAGTATTCATTAGCTGTTTATGCATGTTATATTTTAAATGGTTTAACACAATAAATAAATAATGTTTTTAGGCATCCATTAGCACCAGCTATAGCTCTGCCTCAGGAACAGTAATGTAATGATCCAAATGCACGAGTAAACACTTAAAACGTGTCTTTATATACTGTACAAAGCGTTTATATAGTGCTTAGAGATTCTAAATGGGGGAGTTAGTATGAATAAAAAGTGTTACCCAAAGGTCGTGTTGGATATGACATTTTAGACCACAGATTCTGTGTTGCTGTCTAATGTCAGACAAAAGATATCCGCAGTGTTTTATATTCTAGCTGTTGTTCTTCCAGGCAGGTTGACTAAGCACAGTCTTATTTGCAGCAGCAGCAGCAGCAGCAGCAGCTGCCTGGAGGAATAGCTCCGCTGGGATCGAGGGATAAACACACACATGCATACACATGGCTACTTGAGCACTTTGATGGCACTTGTTAAGGGAAAGTAATTCTGTTGTTTATATAAAGTTGCACCAGGCAAGATTTACATCCAAGAAACCCTCAACTTTCTAAACGTGAAAGAGGAGCTGCAAAAGAGAGGAAGTAAGGCGCTGTATTCCCTGTACCACCACAAAGTACACTTCGGTTTTAGGGTATGTACAGTACCAAAATACTAATTGTGTGCAGAATGAAGAAATATCTTTCTTTCCTTTGGTGAACATAAGCATGCAATTTACTGATGACAGTCATAGGATTTGCAGGCAGTTTGGGTTCAAATGGCCCCCTGCTGACATCTGGAGCTGTATTACTTAGAGCCGTTTCATTTCATTTGCAGAGCACAAATAAAAACATACAATTAAAGTTTACCGATCTGCGCGGCTATTAGTAATCACAGCGGTAGATCGGATAAAACACAAATCACACTATAAACACGGAAACTGAATAAACGGCAAGCAATAAAATTGATATTGGAAACAAATACAATGTCAATGTTGTACGGCAGAATTTACAATTGTGAAATGCTACAAACAAGCCATTGTACATCTACTGCTAGATGAGGAGCACATAATCATGTAGAACTATAATCATATATAACATGTACTATGGGAGACTGTGGCAGTCGGTGTAATTCTCAAACCTTTCTCAAGTGGCTCTTAAACAGAGCATGATGTTAAAAGTACTCTACATAGATGAATAAAGATTAAATAAAGTGTAATTAAGTGCAGTTACACTTTCGAATAAAACCAAAGCCGCAATTGAATTACATTTTAGTTCTCCTGCATGAATTGTATTGCAGTAGAATATGCTGATGAGAACACGTCTACACATTTATGAATCTCGCTTAGCTACAGGGTAAGCAGATTCACAGTTAAAGATGCATTGTGACTGACACTAGCTAAATAGCTGCTGCCTAAATCTGGCTCTCCCTGGCTGATTGTTGACTGCGGTTTCATTTAAATATTTATCATATGCATATTGGACCCCTAAGGGCAGCATTTGAAATTATAACAGTCAGTCCGTTAATTGCCAAAAATGCCACACAAGCTCTGTGTTCCATTTTATTATTAATGAGCCAGAGAGTGCAGTTTGACATTTATGTTGGGCCTGCAGATGCAAATGAGTCCAAAAATGAAAGCGTATGCGGCGGTAATCGGATTTGTGCTAAAAGTGGACTGCTGCTTCATAGAAGCACAGATTCTTTGTTCAGGTTTTTTTTTTTTTTTTGCTTATGCTGAACACGTTATCTAGAAATCTAATAGTTCAGATGTCAATGTTTCATTCAATCTGAAGTGCTAAAAAACACCGTTTCACTTCTGACGAGGGCAGTTGATTTATGTTAGAACAAAGTCATGACTAAGCAGAAGGGATTTTTTTGGGTGAATTGAAATTCCTACCAAGTAAAAATCAAATCAAATTTATTTTCATTTTACCATACATCACTGTGCAAAGCAGAATGAGAGAGCAGGGATCACACTGCGACATAAATAAATAACACCATGTACACAAACATTTATACAACACATACTCTGGACGACAAATGGATTCCTAGAAAGTGAGAACATCCAGCCAGCCTCATCAGTAAGGACCCTTCTCCCACTGACAGACTCGTCCCACCCCATGGACACTACACGTTACATTAATGTTAAGCCTCCACATCTGTCTTACATTAACGCACATATTTCGGTGTATTATCTCGGTACATTACACACATTCTTTAAACCAAGAACTTTTTTAAATTTTTTTATTATTATTTTTTTTTTTAAACAGATTTTTGCAGTAGATTTTTCCATTTTATATGTTTAATTCTTGAATTTTGCAGTACTTGTTTTTTTCTTTTCTTTTTCTTTTTCTTACTATGTTTATTGTCATGCACCAAATACCTTGTGTGTGAAAACCTACTTGTCAATAAACCTGATTCTGACTCTCCAACACTAACTCTGCTGCATGCATCCTCCAGAGTAATACTAATGACTTCAAAACACATTTCTGGCACAATTAATAGCCCACTGTGTTTCTCTTTTGCTTTTCAACACTGGACAGACCACTCGTCAGAGTTTTCCCCAAATTCAGACATCAATAGAAATCCTCAACCCGAGTCAGAACGGATCGAGTCTGCGTGCAGCTAATGTCCAAAATGATGAAATACAGCACAGGCTCAGGGCTTAAAAGGTCGTTTCTAATGCAGTCTCTAATGGACTTTCCATATGTTGTTAGCTCCTGCCACCTGAATTCCATCAGGCCAGTTAAGTGGGGGGAAGCCGGCCCCTTCCATAAACATCTGCCATTAGAGTTCAGGCTGCAGAGGGCGAGATTAAAGCCTCCCAGGATTCCTGACAAGATATCTTGTAAAAAGCTTGGCTGAGGGTCAAAGGCAGCAGGTATCAGCTGAGGTGTATTCCCTGTCCTGTAAAAATATATAAATCACCTGGACAGCTGTTGCCGCCTATTTGTATCTGTCCGTCTCGCTTTTTTTCTTTCCTTAGCGAGTCTAAGAAATCCACACGGATAATTCCTCCACTGTAACTCCCTGAACTTTGGGGCTTACGGAAGGGAGGAGCAGAGGACAGGGGCGCTGTTGACTTCGTGACATTGATAAAGCACTACACCAAGGCCTTAGACCACGACAATTTAGGAGAGATTGATTATCCAATTAACATCTGGCACGATAGGGAACTTCGCATGTTGGAGCAGCACTAACAAGATACAACTGTCCAGTCATGCTTTTATTGCTCATTATGAAATTCCTCGTCGGCTAGAAGGATGGTGCACGGGAAGGAAAAACAGCATTTTCATAAAGTGCTGAAGACATTAAACTTATTTCATAATTGCATTTTTATTCTCTACCGATCTACAATTACATTATGATCATTCTCTGTAAGTTATTTCGCCCAGCGTTTAGCTTTGTGTGCACTTATTGCATGGATTTAAAAATGTGTAGGTTAAGGGCGATACTGCAATTTATGGCTCTGAAAAGCACAATAATGCAATTATGTGAAAAGATTAAATTCTGAGATGCAAACACAAAAACATACAAAGGCCATCAGGAGCCAGATTCAAAGATAGACCCCTCAAGTTGAAGTTCAAATTAATTCAAAATCAACTCCCACCCCTTTTTCTGTAGTGTATACTTTACTCTCTGTAGAGAAAATCATTTCCTTTATCTTAATTAAAAACACAGGCTGTAAAATCGAAGGCAGTATAATCTTTTATTCTGCTGGAAGGGCAGTCAAGCATTTCCTCAACACCAGCCGCCTATTGGCTTGTGTCTGACGGACAAATGAGATTAAGACGACTCCTCACCGGCAATATTCCTGGTCGTAATGTCACGTTACACAGGTCATTAAGCTAGCAGGATAACGAATGATTAGTCAAGGGCCACATTTGATCTCCCCTCAGCTCTATTGTTGAAGTAAATGTGTGTCAACACAATGGCAATAAGCCGCCCCATGTCAAGTCAGCCATTCAAAAACAGGATTTAAAGTCTATTGTGTTTCAGCACGCTTGATGTATGTGAGGGAATTCGGTTCAGATGTTCCTAATGACTCCCCATGGGGAGTGCATGTGTGCACTTATTGATTTTATGCCTGCCATTCTATGCATTTCCATAAAAGCTTTTAATAGTGGAATCTTTTACCACTGCTGATGTTTTCATTGTAATATCAATTTGTTTCCAGTGTTCAATAAGTGCACAAAGGGGAGTTTCACTTTTGTTAATTCCAGAACATATAAGTTGTTTTTCAGCCCTACTTTTTAGTTTACGTTCATTCACCGTCAGAACTGTATGGATACGTTTCTGGCCAGTGGAGAATTGGGGAAAGGGTGACTTGTGTGAGGGTACCTTGATGGTTGTTATCGTCAGTATGTCAAACTCATTGACATAATCCGATAACTTTCCTCAAATTATTCTCCTGCAGATACCAAAGGACTTGAAACAGCACATGGGACAGGACATGAAGGACGATGAGAAGAAAGAATTTCTTACAGTCCCTAACAAATAACAGCTGCCAATATTTTGTATTCAGATTACTGTAATCCCCTTTACATAGAATCTGTTACTCCTTAACCATTCACCTCTTTCTCTGGGAGCAATTAAAACAAGCTCTTGAAGCTCGGGTCCAACAGGAAGCATTAGCAGACTTATGACTTCAAAGGCCGAGCTCAAATATACCAGTGAGATGTGTTTTCAGCCATAGTTCCTTCACAACAGATAGGCTTTCTTTTTCTTCTTCATAATGCACACTACCAGTTTGGTCTTTAGTGTAATCAAAGAACATGTGGGGGAAACACAGGAAAATCAACATTTTAATTCCAAAGAGAGTCAACAGCTGAGAGCTACAAATGCTGAACAAAGCGTACAAAAAGGCACCATTTGAAGTCAGTCACTGGATCCTGAGCAGTTTGATATGCATTTGATTTGCTCACAGGACCCCTGGCTGTGTTTTCTCATGCATGTGGGTGATATGTAATTTGGCCCAGCAATGGGGGAGAGCCCAGAAAGTCATGGACTGTGAATTTTTATCAGCCTATAGACATTTTTTCTCCCTAAAGCCTTTACGTCAAGATTTTCTCCCTATTATTTCTTTACTTTAGTGCTCATAAATGGTAATTCTGCACATACAGAAACATATTTTGCATTGAAAGCGTTGGTCTTTTACATGCCTGTGTGTAATATACAAAATATAATACCTCTATTAAATGATTCTTATGACTACACAGACTGTCCTCCATGTGTTTAAAATCTAATTGTAGAAATGTTTCCACTTTGCACTGCCAGCCATATAGTTTACATTTCCTCAATAAAGATCTGATTAGTAATTCAATGCTGTTTGAATTGTTTTCATTTTAATGCCTTAGTAAGACTTTGTGGGAGCGATTACCATATTTCTGAAACCTCCTTATGAGCCCAAACACACAGCGTGGCGGAATCTCTTCTCGTCCTAACTTCCAGATGAGGGAAAGAAGGATGTGAAAATTACCACCAGCCTCATGCTCGTAAATTTGGCTGTAATGGGTAAAATGTTCTTCTCTACCAGCCTGTTTGGCAGGAGGCCAGCTCTCATCCAGAGTATTTGTGTCTGTCACCAGGCAAAAAACCTGTGGCTGAAAAAATAAAGTTTTTCGGCCCTCAACGTCCTTTGTGGACATGGATGAAAAATGCACTTTTCCTGCTCTGATGTTTTGCCACAGTTTGCCATTCCAGGAAAGGACAAATGGACCATTTCCTTGGTGGTGCACCGCCTCTCACTAAGTTGCCTCATTGCATGCTTACACGGCACTTGAGACATGCTACCAGTGATTAGGCTAATTGCCTGCCCAACATTCAGTTGTGCAGGGTTCATCCATTTGTCTTTGTAAAATGAAATCCCAAAGGCTCCACAAGCTGTAGCACGCCACAGCAGGAGCTATTGAATTCGGTGACACAAATTACTGTTGCACTCTTATCACTGGCCCCGTTAATCCCAGACCTCTTCCACTCTGCAGCCCAGTTGCCACTAACGTTATAACCCTAAATCAATGAGACGAGCGGTGGGATTTAACGGTGAGGGGATGGAGTGAAGGAAAAAAAAAAACTATAAACAAACTGAAGGAGGTGTGATTGTGTGGGCAATCTGGTCCATTTCAGTTGTCTGCGTTTTTCCTGCTTATCGGGGATTTAATGCTAATACTAGACCTTGGTGAGGAGGCACTTGCTAATGAATTGTAGAGGATGTTGTGAATGCAGAACCAGTGGAGTTGCGAGTCCTGTACGAGCACAATAAAAACAATATACTTAACTTTCTGGCACTAAAGCCAGACGATTGTTTGCTGTTCGCCCTGCTGCCTCGTAGTCACTTTTGCTACGCCGGTCAAGCCTTCTGTAACACATGTTGACCACGTTACCTCAGAAAATCTTTAGTAATATTCAAAACAATGGGTCCTTGAGAGGCAGCGGTAGAAAACAAAAGCAGGCTTCTCATTTAACCAGCAAACATTGTTTTGTTGGCTGATGCTAAAGCAACATGTCCCAGGCAAAAAGTCAGCATTATTACTGTTGATGATTCATGTAACATGGAAATAAAGAAACAGCTGGGGGACCAACATTAAAGCCTTTGCTGCCCTCTGATTTGTGCCCTCAGTATGTTACTCTGTGAGCTTTGACAGTTTGGTCGTTTACCATCACCACATTTTGACCCATTATGACAGACAGGGCAGCTAATGCCAGCTAGACCCCCTCCTTTCTATAACAAAGAACAAACACAATACTGAGTGTGCAGGAGCTGCCGATGCTACCTTGCACTTTCTGCGTGGAATAGAAGCAAAGAGACATATTTCTGACATTGCTAGGTCAGGCCAGCCATTAAGTCATTATGGAGAGCGGGACAACATTTTCCAAAGTCAAAAATTTGAAATGTTATCCTTTTACTTTGCTATTGTCATCTACAGGTATAGTGGTTATTTGCATAACCACTCAATTAAAATCATAAGGAGAAAAAAATGATTGCATTTTTATTTATATATTTTCTTTTTTGTGGATATAAGTAGTTTTGTTTATGTATTAAATGCGGCTTTGAATTAGTGTTAGGAAGTTAAAAAGGCTATTTTATATTGCCTTCAAACAAGTTTCCAGCCAAAAACAACATTATACAAGATTGCATTAGAACACATTATAACAATGTTATAATTTACCTTGCACATACAAATTTTTACTGAATAGAAGTTGAACGCATCATAATTGAACTCAATGCAACCTCCGTTAATGTTAACAGCTAACAGCTAACGTTAACTAGCTCTGGTTCACAGAGCCCCCCCCCCCCCGAGCCTTGTGCTGGGGTCATCTGTACCCTTTGACTCCCTCCTAGCGGCGTGGCTGCTAGTGGTTTATAACCAACACTATGCTGACTTGTATCAACGTTTGTAAGTTATACAGTAAACCATGCACTGCAAAGGGAAATATTCACCCAGAAGTTTAAAGTTCAGACTCAGTTTCCACAAATATATCCAAAAATGTTTTGTATCATCTTTTTAAAAAATTGGAATATATGCACAAAATCTGCAGTATCATGGTTTATATTGTTTTACCGAAAAGTGATGAGAATTCAAATATCAGTTTAACTTTAGATTTAATCTCCTCAGCACTGGATCTTGAAAGTGTCATTAAAGTCAGAACAACCTGACCCTACCCTGTTCTTATTAATGATCCATACATGTACTTGAGGAACAGTTAGCCTTTTCCGTCTATAAGTAATATCCCTGATTAGATGATAACAATGATGATTGTAATGGACTCTCTTCACTTCGCTAATTACTTCGTGCCATTAATATACAATAGCAAGCTCTCACAATCAGCAGTGTGAGCCAGGCAGAAACTACTAATTGGATTTGTAAAATCCATCGCTGCCGTTTTTATTCTGCAGAAGCAGAAAAGATTGGATTCACTTCACCAACTCAGACACATTACTCTCGACGCAAACAAGATGATGTAATGCCGAGGATTAACATAGTTACACCACACGGCTTAATCCACACCAACAGTAAATCAGGAAACAAATGGAAACCTGAGCATGCGGGAGTGGAAATATAGTTTCTAGTTCACTGGGCTGAAGTGGCTTTCTGTGTTGTGTGAATGCACACCATGAACCACCAGTACAACCTTTGCTTTCTCCCAACAGGAAGATCCCTCTTCTGAACACTAGTGTGCAAAGCATGATGAATGGTGCTGTAGCACATAAGTGGCATCATTTCACCAACTGCATAAGCAGAAAACAAGCTTAGCACAGCACTTTGGAAATTAGCTTTAGCATTAGGGGGACGCAGGTCCAGCTTAAAGCGGTTTGTTATTCTAATAATTGATACTGCGTGTACTTTCTCCGATGGCAGAGGCGACGTGAATGCTGCAGAATCATGATGAATTCAAAAGGGGGCCAGTGGTCAAGAGGTGTTTATTTCATGGGCCCCTGCCCCACTGACCGTCTTTTCATATCAGGACATGATATAGAGCGATGACCTGGGGACATTTTGCTTCTGGAGGGCAAAGATAGCTCTTCCTTTTGAAATCCAGCAGACCAGCAAATGCAGGAGCCGTGAAGCGGCTAACCCCTCTGTCTTGTGTTACAGTTTAGAAAAAAGGGGGGTGTAGGTAAAGTGTCATCAAAAGCGGCACAAAAGAGTCCCAGATTACTGCGGTACAAATCAGGTCAAGCTTGCCTGACAGAAAAGGGAGTGTCCATATCTCACCCTCGACCTCCTGCAAACTAAGGTGATTTATTTGACATTACATGGTGCCTAAAGTACAAAAAAGGAGTTCACTGAAGGAAAAAAACAATGATACGAGTTCAAAAGTTAGAGGCTTTGATGAAGATACTCCCACATTTTTGACCAAAGCGTAGATGACCATTGCAGTCTGTCCGACGCTCGGTCCACCACAATAACTCAACAACTATTGCATGGATTGTCATGACATTTGGTACAAACATTGGTGGTTCCCAGAAGATGAAGCCTGACTCCCATGAGGTCAAAACTTCAGTTTGTCAAATACTTTAAACTACTAGTTTATGTCCAAAAGCCTGCAAAACTAGAGCCAGGTTCTCATCAGACTCGTCGGCAGTTTGTGTTTAGTGCAAATGTTAGCATGCTAACATGATGAACTAAGGCGGTGAATATTGTAACAAACAAAATAACAAACTGACAGCTGCTCTAATAAAAAATGTCCTGGGTATTAAAACAATCTATTAATGGAGTTAACCCAACAGTTATGATCCGTTTTCTTCATAACCCTTATATAGTCATTAAACTATGTGTGATTGTTACCGGTAAACATTTCATATACTGCACTATGCCATGCACTCCAGTGAAACTACAAACCATGAAAACCTGCAACCTTTCCTCCCTCCACTCCCAGCACACTTGTAATCCAATATCCATTTCAGCATGGAAATGAGAAATAACAGGATTAGGAAACAATTTGTATGAATCGCCTGATGTTCACTCACTGTTTACGCTTTCTCAGGAGGGAAAGGAGACTGTGGTCTCCATGGAAACTGTGGCTGGCCATTGGTGGGTGTTTTCTGCCTGACTGTATGACGTGCTGCCTGTTGAGACGAGCATTGAGGTTGGCAGTCGGAGTGTCTACCCATAATTTTCATAGCAAAGTAAAGTAGGAACCAGGAAAAGTGCATTAATTACTTACATTACTACATTACTGGATTATTTGTGCACAGGATGAAGATGTTTGCTTTCTGGATTTTACTCCGGTCAGGTTTCAGTTTATGGGCTCGTTTAGACATCAAATACACCGAGAGCTACAATTAAATACGTAGCTGCTGTCATAGTCATTAATAATAACAGTAACTTCCAGCTGAAATTACAGTTCAAATGTTTGGTTTTATGATTTCAAAAGTGCTGTGTCAGTGTATCGAAATTGTTTCTTCATTAATATATACAAAAAAAGTGCATGCATCTGTTTTTTGAACTAATACGTCCCTGGCTTTATTGTCTGTCGAGCACTTGTAACTGCGTTTTGTGAAAAGTACTACACAAATAAAGTTTATTATATAATGTAACAGGCAGATACAGCTGAGCCCTCAGGAAAATGTGCTGCTCCCTGTCCTGGGCAATATGAGCAGCGGCCTTGAAACTACCTGTCGACATTGATCAGTCACGCGGCGGGCTTTCTCGGAGATGGGACTAGCAGTTATTAGAGCGAGAGGCTGTTAGATGGAGAAGCCTGTCGTCCGCTGCCTCTGACAGCTCAGGTAAGCCCTGAGGAAAACTGCCCGAGCACATCAGCCCTCGCCATCACACTTTTAAAGTCAGCCGGCTGGTGTGATGTATTGGCTCTCACCAGTGCGCTCTCCAGAAGAAATTGTATGGCTGTTGAGTGCCATAGCCGTGAAAATTAGGACATTAAACCATACTGTAGATGCAGTTTTTTAAGGGGGTAATAAGTAATATTTTTTACTGCACCACGGCATGAAATAACAACAATATATCTGGTTTGATAGGGTTGTTGATCAATAAAGACGCCTCGACAATTGTTTTGCCCTGTGTAGATCATATTGGGCTGTTCTGTGTTTAAAACCCTCCTGCTCACTTTTTCAGATGCTTAGGAAAGGGAGTTTTGTTAAATGACAAACATTTTAGCCACGAAGCCTCATTCTCAAGCTAAAAACAAGTCAAATCATACGGCGGCGTTATTATTACTCTATTTGTCATGGTGACATATTACTTTTTCACTAGACGTTTATGTTGGATTTCAGCTCGTAATTAGCTTACCCCTGTGAAAATATGACTTTATAATGGCCATGACTTTATAAATGACAGTCCATAATAGCTCAAGGGTACGCAAGGAGTGTGGGGGCTGTTTAAGAGTCCTGGAGTGGAAATCTTCTGTCTGTGTTGTTAGGATATGATACTAGTCATAGATCACACAACGGCCCTTAAGTATAATGATTTTTACAATTCGGTTGACTCTACTGTTGCGGGAAATTGGGGGAAAGGTTGTAGGAAAACCAAATACGCTGTCAGTGAACATTTTTGCTGATGATGTATTCAGAATATTGCCCGTCAGATACTCGACACTAATTAACAACATTTACACATTATGTTTAATTAAAAACGTAATCCGGGCAGTTTTATGTTTTTTTCTAAACGTATTTGCACTTAAAGATTAGTCGACTTTAAAAGGTAATTTCTAGGAGAAAGCGTTTATCAGAGGGACATTTACAGCTGTCCAGTGGTTTGTTGAGCAAACCACACATAATGTACTTTATCTGCGAGTTACATAAATTCAATGGATCCAAATCGGATCAGGACACCGACATTTCACTACCTCTGTAAATGTAAATGAGCCAATGTGTCTTCATTATACTATTTCACCAGTTTAAAAGCTTCCCTTTTGCTTAAAGACACTCTAAGGAGGCAGTTCCCAATCTAATTGTGATCCATTTGTCACAATTTGCATACGTCTATTGAATTGTATTTAGAGTATTAAAGAGGTAAAAATCTTCAGTATTTCACAAGAGATACATTTTTTAGATCTACTTTTCTACCCTGGTTATCATCCAAAAAAACAAACATTTGTTTTTTCTTATGACCCACAGGTATCAGCAAAATATATTTTTAGACTTGAAATAGAGACCTGCTTTTTGTCTGGGTTTTCTTCGCTCATCTGTCAATAACAGTCAAGGTATTCAGAGGTATTTGAAATATTTCTTAATGGCTCCGTAGAAATGCGGCACCCAGCAGTCGCTCCCTGCTCGTTCTTATGCTTTGTCAGTATTCCTCTAAACCTCTATTCATACTACCCATCCAGCCGCTGTCTTTAGAAATCCCCCCTGTCCTATAAACCCACACAGCAGGTAATATCTCTCTGGGGCTGCCAACGCTGATGTCTTTCACACCAACAGCCCCATCAGACGACATCAGAAAGCAGCCCAGGGTGTGTTCATCCATTTGCCCTTCTCTGTGGTCCTGCTCCATCAGGAGGCCGGTACCCCCTAAGACTTGGGAACCCATTTAATCAATGGCAGAGATTACAGTAGTCACGACCAGCTGGCGCCTGCTCGACACCAACGTCTTTGGAGTCCATGCAGGGGCCCGTTACCCCCCTGCCTACCCTGCAGCCCCCCCACTATGAGGGGGCAAAGACCACCAATGGACTGCAGTCAAACACAGTGGCTTATGATTGACGGCGCTGTTGTTGCATAGTTTACCCTCACAAAGCCGCCTTACAGTGCAATTGTAAAAGCAAAGTCGTGAACTTGTGTTTACCTTCGCATGGGGACTTGTATATGCTTCTGCGTGTTGTACTATTTGGGTTGAGTTTGTTTTTGTTGCTTCTTACAGCGTCATGATAAACAACACATGTTTTTTTTGTTTTTTTTTACACATTAAGTTTGTGATTAGATTCTGCCTCCACTTGTGTCGTTTTGAGATTTCCTCTCGCCGGCACCCTGTTGACAGGCTTTCCATACTTCCCAGCATGCACAAAATAACATTCTCAAAGAGACATCTTTATATCTTTGTGTTATTTCTCCAGCAGCAGCAGCAGAGATTCCTAAAATATTCACGGTCATATTGGGTAAACCTTGAGCTCCAAGGTTGCCAAGGAAGTGTTGATAGAATTTGTTTCCCGCAGCAGCTGCTCTCCTGAACTCGGAGCTCTATACAACATCTCTGCTGGGCACCATCAGATGAATCACTGTGAGCTTTTTTCAAAGTGGCTTGTTTATGTTCATTCAGAATAAAATCTAACTCATTCATTTTTAATGAAGTCCTGATGAAAACCATTGATTTCACATGAGTCTGATTGGGGATCTGTTTACATCGCAAAATGTTTACTTTTTTTTTTTGTTACTATTATATTATTGCTGTAAGTGCACTGCCAGTTTACTATTTAAGTATTTGGTAGTTACAATTTGGGATTAAAATTGTCCAAGTATACTTTATTATAAACACTAACAATTTACTTAAAGTTGCCTTAATCAATGTTATGTTCACAATGGATCCAATGACAAGGTGTCACTCATCACCTGACAGAGCGTTTGATCATCTTTTAACTAGTTATCTCCGCCAACAAGATAATGTTTAGGGCTCAGTTTGTCTGTCTGTTACGAGATAGGGAATATGCGCTGCATTCATATTGTGTCGGAATAATTGGAAAAGTTTGTTCCCGACAAGTCGGACCAACAACTCGGAGACAGCCATCAACGTGTTGTTTAAACGCTCTGAGTCAATAAAAAAAACGTCTTCTTTGTAGCGTCCATGTTGTTTCCACATTATGATGGAAAGTCCATGAACACACCGAAGTTGGAAGAACGGTATCATCCGAGGAGCACACGAATGCACCATTGGCCTTGGCGGAGGTTCACTCTCACCGTTGTCATCAGCATTGTTCCCGGCCATAGATAAAACTTTTTTTTTTTTTTTTTTTTAACTACGTACCTGCTCAGCACCAAGCAGAAACTAATTAAGCGAGTAGCTGGTGAACATAGCGGAGCATTAAGCAGCTAAATAGACAGATATCAGCAGTTGGTAGAGACCAACACATAGCTACAAAGAGTGTGAATATAGGACTTAAGTTTACGTATACTATCCCTTTGCTAAGCTGGAAATATGTTTTCAATAAGACTAAGAACTGTGGCATTAAAAGTAAAACTTAGAGTATTAGAGTAAAACTTAAAAAGTGTCAAACTGAACACATTGATGCGTTTTTCATTCAACAACAGTAAGAAGTTAAGTAGCCAAATCACTACGGAGTACCGTAAAATTCTAAAAAACATAAACCGAGTGACTTTCCACAGTCCTCCTAAAAATGACCTTGGGCGACTCATCTAACGAACTCTGTAGAGTGAGAGGAAACAAGCAGCAGGGTGAAAGAGTTCCTTGTCTTTGCAGTCCGGTATGAGCTGTTCAGTTTCATGAATGTGCATGTTATATCCTCAGCCAGGTGAAGGTACAATCCACGGGCTGTTACCGGGGAGTTTTGGTTGGCCCTGCGTAAGCTTGCAGAAGAGCGACAGACTCAAAGGCATCATACAGATCTTGTTGGCTGCGACCGACTCTTCAGCCTGCAGCTTTACCCCCAGAATGATGATGGAGAGCGGCTACTCCAGGTGATGCTATGAATTTTTATGGGATGTTTATTTTCTTTGGCAAAGAAACAGAGAGCACATGAGAGGGCCGGTTGGTCGAGCCGGCTCAGTTTGCGATTCCTGGCATGATGTCTGAAATAAGTGTCTGTCTTTTTTTATTTGGGTTATGCTGATTAGACTTGGTACCTTCGGTGTGTACAGTGGGTGACCCGTCATGAGATTGTAGATGAAGAATAACAGCAACATGTGGCACGATTCATGACCTCTACGTAAACCACAGGCTGCTGCACCACTGCCCACACTGACTTCGCCCACACATATTGTATCTATTTTGTCAAGAATGGGAAACCAGCAAACTTTGGGAGGATGTTCTATCATAAAGCCATGGCCAGATGAAGCTGATAGGGGGCTGGAAATGAGCTGCTGCCAATTAACTTCCCATTTTCTAAGATTTGCTGTGTTGTAATTTGATTAAACACATTAAGTAAAGAATATGCAACATAGCACAACACTAAAGCTATTCAGGCCCTGAGACTAGACTGGAACGTCCTTCATATCTAGCTGACATGCATATTACCAAACCCATTTTCCAATTCAATTAGAACATATCAGTTAATACATAAGTCAAGAGCTTTTTGTTGTTGCCCAGTTGAGTTTATACTTTGCAAGACGTACTGCCAGATCAGATTGGCTCATCTGTGAAACAAAAACATATCATGTTCATCATTCTAGAATTGACTAAAAGCCAATATAAACATTTTATCTGTTTCAGCTTCAGTTTGTGAAATATTTGTTTCTGACTGGAAGGAGAAAGAAGAAAATCTCGATTCTGAGTGAACCTTAACTCCCCATTTCTTCACTATAGTCCATATTTCATACTAAAATGTAAACATTTCACTATATTAAGGAATGTCAAATTTCCTGAATAAACATTCTAGTTCACAACAACTTGCATCGTTAGCTTTGGCCACCATTCCTCTCCATTACAACAGCATTGTACTCCCTTGTATGAAGTTAAATGCTGAGATCTGGGAACATTTTCATGAAAATGGCATCTGATCAAGAAACACAAGCAGCAAAATGATCCGAAACAAAAAAAGTCGATTTTTCTAAAAAGGAAACCAATTGTTCAGCCTTCTTTTCACTTTTGTATATCAACTATTGCTCCTTAATAAAGTAAAAGTATTTCTTATCAGTGGAATAATCGGTAGAATACTCGATTACTAAAATACCTGAAGTCCTACTTTTTTTGGTTGACACCGCTTCCAAATCCCAGTTTAATTTAACTCCTAAATTAATAGAATTGTCCATGAATTAAATTATTTGACCTAATGCTCTATATTAAGCCCTTAAGTGTGAAGCATAAAGCCTAACTCCCACAGGAACTGGACACTGCAGACCCCTGTGTACATGGACTAAGTAACTAAAGTTACTATCATAAATATTTAATCGAGAAAATTGCTTTCAGTCATAAATACATCATGTAAACGGGGGCGACTGGAACTGTGCCAGACCTCCTGTTACAGAGCAACACGATATGCATCACCTCATAAAAGGCACCAATTAACCGGGCCCTCGTATATCAGCTCCTAGTCACTTACAAAGTCATTGCCTTCCTTCCTGCTCTCATTATCATCACATACAGTAGGCACCCACTAGAGTGCACTTCACAGTAGTCGAGGGGAAGGGGAGGTATTGTTTTTTTTATCAGCGAGGGGTTTCCTCCTGTGTTCTGCAGGGGCCCCAGGGGTGGAGAATGGGGCTGTAGATTTCCACATGTCCCTGTGTGACATCTCCATTGTGCTGGGAGAAAACACTCATGCAGCGCGGTGCAGACAGCATTCTGAAGTGTATGAATTTTTGACAGTGAGACATATATCAAAGCAGCTACTCTGCATATCACAACCTCCAACCCACCAGGTTCACTGGTTAGAAACAATGAGACGGAAAGTAACAGGCATCACTGAGAGGGTTTGTGATTTTCACTGGCTCATGGGGGTCACACAGTATTTGTGTCAAAGGTTGCAGAGGCCTTGTGCTCTGCAGAAGTTCACTGCCTCGGGGGACTTCATGTTATTGCTTGGATGCTCATCAATGCTGTGAAAAAATACAAAAAATTGCACAAACAACAACATAAATGTTTAGGATGCTTTAGATAAATAATGTTAAATTACAGCAAGAAAACACATTTGCCTGACTGATCTTACCTCTTATTCCGCCTATTAACTCCTTTTATTAACTAAATTATAAGGATATTTGATAACATATGCAATGACGGATTCCCGGACTTTATGGAATCGCATGGCCAAGTGAGGCAACATGGAAGAATCTTTTTTCCTCCTTGTTTTTGTTTTTAACCATGCTGGCAGCGTGACTCTAAGGATAGTGCTGCAGACTAAAATAACTCAACAACTTTTTTGAAAGAATGCAATGAAATCTTGTGCAGACATTCATCGTTCTCAGAGAATGAATCCTAATGAGTTTGGTGAACTCTTTTCATATAGGTTAACGCGTCCAGGAAAATATCTCAACATCTAAAAGATGGATTGGCAGAAAGCTTTGTTACAGACTTTCATGGTTTTTAGAAGACGAATCATGCAGACTTTGGTGATCTCCAATGTGGTTTCTAATTAAATACTTCTTAAAACTAACAGACATTTCCATCATGTTCACCTCTACTTTGTGTGTTCAGTGGATATTCTCAAATATTAGCATGCTAACACACGATACATGTTGAAAATGGTTAACATTATACCTGCTAAACAGCATGTTAGAATTCAAAAGCCCCACTGTCGTCTTTAGTACATCCTCAGCGTGGTTGTAGACTCTCAGTCTTGATTTCTCCTGGATTTAAATATATTTACTATTTAGTATTGCAGACAGAGTAGCATTAAAACCATTAAATCATGCACAAAATCTTACAAAAGTCTCCTTCACCAATATGAAAATATCGGGCAAAAAAAACAACTGACACAAGTGCAACCGCTTTGCCAAAAAGCAAACATCTTGTTTAAACACATTGGAAATCTGGCTAACAGATTTTGCTGAAATGCTGGTGTGGTGGCAAACAGGAAAGTGAAGCAGCTCAGATTGAGACAAACAGTGCTGCTGTGTTTTTATAGCCTATATCTCCACACAGCAAATGGTGCTTTGCGCCATATCTGCCCCCTACATTATTTACACCTCGTTTTTATTAGGGCAATCTTGACATGTGTGCCCGGTGATCGATGGGAGTGCTTTTTTTTATTTTTTTTATACTAGCCCTGAAGGGTAGCTAAATTGGGCCATGGGCTTGGATCTTTCAAAAAAAAAAAAAATTTAATGAAAGGGTTAATATAATGATGAGGTTTTTTACTGCCTTTGTTAGGATTTTTTTTATTTTTTTGTTATTTGGGGAGATTGTGTGTGTTGCGACACCCAGAGGGGCTTAGAGTGTTTGATGTCACCCAGGCAAAGACCAAATGTAAATATACCTCTTATTATAGCAAATGGGTTGACCTGAGAGTCAACATGGATCCAATTATTTCTTCATTTTAATCACATACAAACGAAATCCCAAACCTGCTATTCATCCATTATCACAGTATCTAATTTGCAGTGGGGGTAAAGGGTTATTTCAACAATTCTTAGTCGCTTTATTTACCAAATGCATTAAATTGCTTTCAGTAAAACAGGGATAGAAAAACACATAGAAATACATAATGAAACCAACATGATTTAAGCACCATGCTGCTCAATTCAAGAGGTGATATACACTACTCATTATGCAGTCAGTGCATACTGCTCGGTTTGTGTTACCATCATGATTGACACATCCATACAGTAAAACTGTGGAGTGGAATTCTGAAAAGCTCACCTCAATATTACATATTTATATTAGTTGCTGTTGAAATGCTATCCAAATAGATCTGACCTTGCTTCAGCTGGGGGACAAAAATGAATTATATATAACCTATACGGACTTCACATGGCAAATAAGGGGGAATAATACATACTATGAAGCGCTGAAGATGCACTTTTCAAGCCGTTAAGCCAGGGGGACATCCACATTGGTGAAATGTCAAAGCCTGAAATCCACAGGAGATACATTCCTGGATTTGTAAAGGGATTTTCTTTGAAGCAGATGCTGGTGAATATTAATGTCCAGAGGAACTGCGGTTGTCTGGCTTTGTGCGGCTCAAAATGGTCACGACAGCATGGAGAGAGGCTGCACGGGTTTTATTATTAAAACTATTACCCCAAATAAACTTTAAATGAATCTTAAAATAACTTTCCATACCTGAGGTCAATTTGGCTTCACTGCCTTGAATCTATTCAGAAGTAAATTGTCTAATACTAAAGTTATATACTGTACAGTAGAGGAAATAGCAGATAAACTTATGTAAAGTTATCATATGCAGTATACAATTCACTCACTGATGAGGTGCTGCACAATAAACGTGTATGACTTACAATGCAGTGCACCGTAGGTAGTTACTATCAGTGGGGGAAGTAACTAAGTACATTTACTAAAGTACTGTTCTTACATTTCATGCTCTACTTACACTCCACTACATTTCAGAGGGAAATATTGTACTTTTACTACAATGCATTTATCTGACAGCTATAAATACTAGTTGCTCTGCTGATTCATATTTTAAATACAACATTTTAATGCACTATTAACTATCCAGTTATAGAATTATATCCAGGAGTGTAGAAAGTAGTGGAAACAGCTCCACCCCAGCCAGCTGCAACATTAAAATACTGCTTACACATAAAGCATTAAGAATAACAATCCAATAATATTACATAGAACGACACTCACAGGGGCCATGTTCATGTTCCTCCGTTGTGAGCACTTTTACTTTTGATAGTTTGAGTACATTTTGCCGACAAAACTTCCTCACTTTTACCTAAGTAAGATTTTGAATGCAGTATTGTAATAAGAGTATTTTTACTCCGTTGTATTAGTACTTTTCATGCGCTAAAGTAAACAATAGTAATTCTTCTTCCGTCACTGCTTGTTGTATGTTGTTATTTTAGGAGGCACAGGGATGCAACCTGACGTAGGTTAAAGAGACTTCTGCTCCCCAGAAGAATAATATCATCAGCTGTTTCAGCCAGTGCCACAAAACAACCTATGTTTATGTTAAAGTGACGAAGCCCTGCTGACACTGTTCAGAGCTGTACCTATGAAATAGCTAGGAAAAGTCACACACTGTAATTCCTGTAAAGACCACAAAAATCAATTGGTAGCTGCAGATTTTGGGTGATATAACTCTTTGTGGGTTTACCAACAACCTCCTCCACACCACACAGTCAGTTCATTCATTGTTAACGTAATAACGCTCCAATGTGTGGAGGATTACGGGCTCAAAAACATCCCTCATAAACCGTGGTTATTCAAACTGTATTCCATAGATTGGAAAAGAAAAACTTTTTTTTGCATGACGTTATTTTTGACCAAGCTTTCATCAGATTGTATTACCGAGTTTGTCCTCAGCGGATTTCATTAAATATAATCATTTGAAAAGGTGCTCACGTTTTAACGGCTATGAAACATTAGACACGTCTTCCATCGGTGTGTCTACATTCCACGTTATAACACAAATTTCATTAACCCTCCGCTAACCTGCGGTGAGATGTGGTTCAACTATCTGTTGACCCGCGTGTTGCTAACGACTCCCCGGCACGGTCCACGTACAGTAAGAACAATATGATGAAAGTGAAGGCTCAATGATGGGTTGCTGAATTTGACTCCCGCACCTCTATCATTTCAGTCAGATGTATTATGTTCTGCCTCCATCACTTTTAAAAAGGAAGTCACAGGGTCACGCTGCGGCAAGGATGAAGTCATGACATTTTATTTCCAATCACATCTCCTTTGATTCAGTATTTTCCTCTGATGGTGATGGCTCAGTTACAGAGTTTCCACGTTAGGACACAGTCTCCTTAAAATGAGTTATTCACCAGCCTTTTTTATTGAACTTGATAAATAATATACCTGCATGTGCACATGTAACCGGAGGATGGGGGGCAAGTAGAGAATAAAACCGCAATAGAGGAAAATAATACTTTTTCGTCTAAAAAACCATGTCTGCAGGCTTGTAGTTAAAACAACACATTGATACAATGTACACAGGTTGATTATAAAACAGGTAATAATCATAGTATTAATGAATGCATATAGTACCATTCAGACACACAGGCACCCAGAGAAAAGGTTCTCTACGTATGGATTAAATATGTCATGAATGCAGCAATAATCCTTATTAAATGATGTGATGTGACACAGAACAGTGATATTATAGATCTATATAGAAGTCTTTGTGCTGATGTTGTTTGTCTTTTTGCACTATTTACACACGCTGTTCAAATTGTCCTTATACAGTTATTTATTTCATTTCAGGACATGTCTGCTGCTGTAAGACATGAAAAAGGACATTTTCTCAGTAAATTCACAGAGTAGTGTGACATAGATTGAGAATGTTATAGGATGTTATATCTGATAAGACTTTTGACTATTACAGAATGATACCAAAACGCATAAGTTGTATTGGTAAGAACTGTGTATTTCATGGAAGAAGATTTAAATTTTTGAGGTGACAAAGTAGTAAAAAGCATTTTTTTTTTATAGACACATTCTGTCTTTCTGAGAGGCAGCATCAAAGAAGTATCTTAGTGCCTGCAGCTCTGTGTGCTCTTTCTGCAGACTAACTCTGATATGTTTGCACAAATCTGTGGTACATCCGCTCTAACATATTAACAGGCTGGACAAACAGCCAAGGTATGCTTCGTCTTTCAGTACTGTGGACTGGATGTCTCATGTCTTTGAACAGTAAGAAGTGATAATGTAGTAGCATCATCCCAAGAAGGCAGTACATGAAATAATTGGTGTTTTTG
Source organism: Bovichtus diacanthus (assembly GCA_943590825.1). Classification (NCBI taxonomy): domain Eukaryota; kingdom Metazoa; phylum Chordata; class Actinopteri; order Perciformes; family Bovichtidae; genus Bovichtus; species Bovichtus diacanthus. Next base: position 2,935,512 of record CALSBV010000271.1, read on the forward strand.
TAAAAAGTTCGTATTGATCTATCTTGATGTCTGGTAGTTTTTTGTGGGCAAAAACCTTCAGCTGGAGAAAGAAAAGCGCGCCACCTGCAGAACATCCACAACGTATGGAAGAAAAATAGTTTTCTGCCTTTGTTTTTTTCTTATGTAGCAAAATTAGCTGCATTTGGTTGCACACACCTGTGTTGTACAATGACGGTAAATGATCTTTGTATCCTTAAATAAAAAAAAGACATGAGTCGAGTGATTTCTCAACAAAATTCAAAGCGAGACACCAAAATGAACAGGGTTCATCAGTTCAATGGAAATAAGATTAAGCTAATGAAAAAAATTAACAGATAACTCATCAAGGCCTGGTATGAATAATAAACGTTTAAATAGAGGGGGCGTGATAATTAATCCGGCAGTGGCAGACAAAGGTCTTTGAAAGTCAAAGCCTGGCAGATACACTGCACCACACGGGCACTCTTTTTTTTTTTTTTATTCTTGAAATTTGAAATAAAACCTTGAGAGCCTCTAATCACGAGCTGAGCACTGCTGCAGAGAAAGAAATAATGATTAATACGAGGCTGGGCAGACATGAGGATGGCGTACTGCTGCGTGCCGGCGCTAATAGCAGGAGAACGGACGGAGAACAGAGACTGGGAGAAGAATTTCAGTGCTGTCTTTTCGACTGAGGGAATTGCCTGAGAAGACCATTTGATATAATTGCCTCCGTATGTGGAGGGGCTCTTGAGATAGCTGCGGAGCGGAGTTCTTCTGCCTCCATCAGATACCGGTGTCTAAAAAATCATTTCTGTTGAGCACAGAGACCCAGAGCCTCTTTAGTCTCCCAGCTCTGAGCATGTCACGCTGCCGTGGATAATAACGCTACCATGTGGACCTGGTTCAGGAAAACACTTCCATATGTTATGTGTGCATGCTTTCCTTTCAACATTTATGAATGAATAAGCTTCAATCGCTCCCAAGTCCAGGCAGCCGGTGATGGGCTCATGTTGAATTTCACAATGAAATCCATTCTCTCGTCTGCAGAGTGTTTGTTTGTGGTTTTGCCAAAGTACTTTCTTTAGCCGTGGATATAGGATGGTGTAACTGATGTTCTTCCTCTTTTACAATTACCCTGAATATGTGGTCACACTGTGACCTGGTTTTGATTGTTTACTGCAGTGAATGTAAAGACGTGCACATGGAAACTTTGACTTCAAACATTATGATTTAAAAGCTTTTTTCCTGACATTTCTGTTCGTCTCGTTGTCTGCAGAATACACGTATGTAACTTTATGCTTCTTTCCTGTATTTTGCCGTTCAGTCAGTGTTAACACCACCAAGTAAACTACAAAATACGTTCAGTCATTGTCTGATAAATATCTCACAGAAGCATTTCCTGATCTGAAAACAACAACAACCAGTTTTGGCCTTTTCAAGCCGTACATCCGCACAAACCTCTCGCTAAAACACACTGCGGCTGTATAACAAAGTCAAGTTAGTTCCACCTTTGCTCTGAAGTTAAAGAGTCATAATTCACAGGGTTGCTGCATGTCTTAGTCAGTTAAACATCAATAATACAGAACGTCACTTTTAGTCATTTACACCGATGCTGTTGTTTTCCCCGAGAGGGAAGCGTCAGCAGGATATAACATAAATGAAAAAAGAACCTTATAAAAAAAAGCTGACATGAAGTCTCTCTGGCCAAGACAAACATCTTTTGAAAAAATGCAGCTGTCATCAACATTATTAACAAGCAGCGAAGGACTTTAGTTCACACTTTGCTACTTCCTACAAAGCCATATTTAGTACATTTTTTTAAAAAATTTGTACTGTGTGTACTATGTGCGTCTAATAGCAAGTTACAAATACAAATTGTGCAAATGTCTATTTCCTTGAGTTCTGATTCTGAAGGATTTTAAGGACTACACATATTGTAGTGTTACAAAATAAACAAGAGGCACATAACTGACACACAAACACAAGTGAGGCAACCAAAGAAAGGAAGCATGCAAGACAACCGATAGTTACAGACCTGATAGTTACCCATTTCCTTTAAAACTACAAGTGCACTCGGAGAGCCCAGACCTCAGGTAAGAACAAATAATATAATTTGTCCCTATAATGTGAATAAAGTGATTTGGATCTCCTCAAAATACAATGGGTTCTTTCTTGGCCCATGCTACACTCTTCATGAAAGTTTCATGAAAATTGGGCCAGTAGTTTTCCCGTAATCCTGCTGACAAATAGACAAACAAACAGACAATCCGACCGGAAACTTAACCTCCTTGCTGCAGGTAACATTTAATGAAATCGGGAACATTTTGAACAATCCAAGGATTAAAAGTCTCTATTTTGCCCTGTTGCAGCTCTCAAAGATGAACTATACATTTGGACTCATTAGTTTATTTAAAGCATAGCCAGCTAACCCTAACAATTTGACCCACATCTGAAACAGGAAGTCAGTCCCTGTGTGACTCTAACCTTTGCTCTGGCTGGACGTTGCTCTGCAGAGTCGTGCTGAGCCTCTTGAGGGCAGTGCAAACAGTGAGCTCTGCAGAGGCCTCAGACACCAGAGCAGGCTCGCCAGTTTTTTCTCCAATTGACATTTCCCATCATGCCCACACAGCCTGCATCAGTATTCACAACCTGAGTGGAGGAGGCCACTGGGGAGAGGAGGAAAGTGAGAGTGAGAGAGAGAGAGAGAGAGAGAAGACAACACAGCACATGAATACAGTGGGGCATTGAGCCTAGCTGGGTCATTTAACTCCCTATCTGTGCTTTCCTTATTCAGCAACTGCCGTTATCTTTTGGCGGAAGTTTCTAGTATTTCCTGGAATACAAAACCTTAAATGTAAAAGACTGCTCATTGTATTTGACGCAGAAAAAGGGAGTCGAGGCTTGAGGGGTTACAAAAAAAAGAGAACGATAGACCGGAAGACACACAAAGACAAATACAAATAGATTGAGACGAAAAGACGGAGATTTTGTCTGATTGCTCGAGGACCATCTTGGAGGAGGCCGGCCCCACAGCCCAAGGTCTCAGGAAGTGATTAACCCTCCTCAGATACCACAGGATGATGTGTACACGCACGTGTGTGCGAGTGTGTGTGTGGGAGTCGGGTGTGGGCAGCCAATCTGTAAGCCCTTCTCCTGAGGCTCTCCCTAAAAGTGGGGTCATCACCCCTTGATCTTGAAATTGAATTCCAATGATTCTGGTTTCCCCCCGTGCAAATCCTCTTCACTCAGGGCTCCTTCACCCACACAGCGTGCAACAAGACCTCCACTGCAGCTTCTCTCCTCTTCTCAGTTTCATCAGAAAAATTAATTCCGGCTAAATTTGATACTTTTTTAGTTGGCTGATAAGAAGAAAGTTTGGTAAATGGTTTATTTGATACCTACTGTACTAACAATCTGAGCAAGATCCAAATTCTTTGATTATTCCTTCATGTAAATCATTGCTCATAGCTTGTAATCTTCACCAGACACACAAAAAGCAAGTAATTTTCTTCTGGTAAAAGTGTTGAGTTGTGCACAATAGCTCAAGAGCAATTTTAATATCAAAGGCAATTTAATAATTTCCGAGATGAGACCAGCAGCAGCAGCCAAGCTCCAATTCCAGCGCCTAATTTAGATTCTGGTTTTGGATTTAAACCAGCAACAGTGAATCTTAAGGTGCTTTACAGACAAAGCAGCACATTTGCTGGCTGCCAATCACTTTCGGGGGGGTGGGTGCAGATGTTAAATCTGCCAGACGAGTGAAGAAATGCGTACATCAGTTTGGTGTTCACGACAGCTCCAAACACACCGGATGCAGCACCACATGCCAGAATGAACACAACAAAGCAGATGCAGCTTAGTTGACCCGTACTGAAAGGAGGGGGGGCACCATTACCTTAGATGGATTCACCCAGTTTTTCACAAATGCCATCAAATCATGCCTCTACTGTATACAATATAACTGATTTTCAAAATATGTTTTGTTGGGAGTGTAATGACGCCTAGGTTTGTTTTTAAATTAAATATTTAAGAGGAACCGTCTCCGCAAACTTTTCACTGCTAATGTGAAATGTTCAGTATATGTAAAAGAATTTCACTGAGAACATATTTTCTCTCCTCACAATATTCACTCTTAGCAGACAAAGCGTGACTAATGTTTTTATGGATCCCGTTTAGGCAATGCAAAACATTTGGTTCGGGAAAGATTAAGTCAGGGTAAACATTTTAATAGACTTTCTAAATATCAAATCAAAACCAGGATTTTTTTACAAACCTTAAACTTCAGTGAATGTATTTGTTTGATTTGTTTGCCACTGCGGGTCAGCAGAACACGTTCTAAACATCGACATATTATCACGTTTGCTATTTCTATATGGATATTAGCAAACAGTTGCTCGTGTAGCAGACACAGAGCAACATTAGCATTTGTTTGGAGTCATGTTTATGGCAACTGTAAGTCCCATATTCACTACTGTAAGCTCTGTGCTGGTGCTCACACACTCCTGAGGACAGTAGTTGGCTCCTTAGCTGCTAAATGTTTCACGATGTCAGCAGCTAGTAGCTATCTTTGTCCGTCTGCTGTTTGGTGTTGAGCAGGTAAAGCACAGTGGGGTTTGTTTTATTTATTTTTTTTAGCTTTTTTTGTTGTTGCCAATAACAGTTGCTGTGGCCAGAAACCAGGTTGATGAGAGCCAGGGGAGTGAACCGAAACAGTGAAGCTGGGCTGTAAAACTAAAACCGTGATCTGAAGAGCGTCAGATGATAAAAAAAAACGAGGCTCCTCATTGTAACCCCTTCCACATATCATATAGCTAATGGATCAGTAGGCTATTACAGCTAAGAAAAGGACATCTTTATACGTCCTTATGGTTGTGACATAAGCGCAGTTATGACTGTGTGACACTTTATCCCGTCTTTACTTTGTTTAATGTTGTGAATATCTGCTGTCGCGTCTGAACGCTCTTTCAACTTGAACTTTAAAAGATAAAGGGAACGAGCTGTTTGTTTTTCAGCTCTCCTCCTGATCCAGCAATATTCCCTCTTGGATTCACTCGAGTCGTGCCAGAGCACAAGCAGGAGCATTCAGGTTTGATGCGAGAGCTCACATCATTACACCACTGCGCCTCAAAAGGCGAGCTACAGGCTTAACAAGAGATTTTTACCTCACCTTTGACATTTAGCATGTCAATGAACCGCTCAGTAACTCTCCTCTCTCTGCAGCGCCTCTCCTCATTACCCTCTTTGGCAGGAGAGCGCAGTGCTGTTCAGCTCTCTCTCTTTTTCTATCTCGTAATCTTTCTCCTTTTCACTCCGCCCCCCCCCCCCCCCCCCCCCTCCCTCTCTCTCTCTCTCTCTCTCTCTCTCTCTCTCTCTCTCTCCAGCCATTTCATTCTGCAAATGACTGCACCTGAAGTCAACTAGAAAGCAGAAGGTCTGCTCACGTAGTCAGACCGGTAGGGCTCCGTCTGCAGAGTTAGTAGTCCCCCCCCCCTCCGTATCCTAGGGGCGATAAGGCTCAGCCCCATTCTTTTCCAACCTGGATAAAGTATGCTCACTGTCAGCACTTTCTCCAGCAGCCTGGCACTCTGTTTATTTTTGCAAGACACAGAGCTGAATAGACTTTAATAAATACCGTGGCCTGAGAGCCATCTGAGCTTGTCACAACTTGTAACTTAGCTGGTGCACCAGTTCAGACCCGCGATTGGGTGTTCACTTAACGGATGACTGAGTGCACAGCCCTCTCACAGGGGCCCTTTGGAAGTCGTTCGGATCGAGGACGCTGCAGGGGGAATCACTGCCGCACGCATTTACTGAGCTTCACATGTGCACATTTAAAGCTCTGCAGAGTTCAGATGGAGAATCAGACGCAGCTCAGTGCCGTCTGGGCACTGAGGATGCTGAACGGAAATCAATCAGCGATAGAGTTTTATACCAGAGCTATAATTTGTTGGAAGTCTTCCATGAAAATGTGACTTTTTTTTTTGCGGATGTTATGTTTCCAAATATAGCTAGGTCACATCTTGCTGTGGTTTGAATGGATCAAGACACCTGTAGAGGAAAGAAAGAAAGAAAATAACTATATACTGTTGCACAATATCCACACCAGGCTTTTATTACTGATTTCATCTGTCTTTTTAGAACTGTGAGCTATTTTGAAGCTTTAAAAAGGGGAAAGGTTTGACATTTTAGGATATCTGTATTTGCTCTCCCATAACTGCACAGTAAATAAGAAGCTACCACAAGCAAGTGGTTAGCTTAGCTTAGCACAGACTGGAACAGGGGGAAACAGATAGCTTGACAACAAGCACCTCTAAAGCTCACAAATTCACATGTTATATCTCATTTGTTTTATCCGAACAAAGGATAAATCGCCTATGACAGACTGCAAAAATGTTGTTTTTACACTTTAATCCATAGAAAAAGAGCTAATTGTGCTAAGATTAGCTAATCAGCGGCTTGCGGTAGCTTCATATAGAGAAGGAAAACGAGTAGTAGAATATAACTTACTTATTACATTGTGACTTCAGATCTTGCTGGTCACAGTTTGTTGGTTTCATTAACATTATGTGAGTGTTACACAATATAATTGATATTTAGTAGTACTTTGTATGGCAACTTTGTAAAAAAAAAAAAAAAATTGGTAATTTCTTGCAATCTGAAAATCCATGTTGACCGGGAGCACCTCATTATGTACGTTCAGTGGTGCAGATTCTTTATTATTCATTGCAAACTATTAGACTGACAAGAGCAGCGTTAAAGTGATTTCTTTTTGTGACAACTGAGGTTTCATAAAAGTATAAAAGTACAAAAGCAAAAGTTATACATAATACAGCGGTTTATAAAAGTGAATAGTGTTGGACTGCTGATAATGAGGAAGTGTTTCAGGTGGTGCAGGCAGAAATGAATGAAAATGCAGAATGAAAGTGCAGCTAAATGCCTTTGAAACATGAAACGGCATTAAGTAAAGGGGATATGGCGATTCAGTTTACAGCTGGACTGGCCCATCAGTTCAAGTTGGGCTCTGTTGCTGCTATTGACTTTTCTTTTTCTTGTCAGTGGGTTTCAAGGTTTAACTCGGAGTTGCTGAAAATTCCACAGTGGTTTCATCCGGTGTTAATCTTTAGAGATTTGCATTAGTGTCCAGAGACACCTTTGATCTTTCTAAAGACTTTGATTGGATGTGTGAACGAGGGGGCCACTTTCCCATCAAACATCCACTGGATTAAAGGAGGGGGGGAGGAGGGGGGTTATTTATAATTTTGGAAGTTGTTTTCAGGTCAGTGCAGGCTTTCAGAAGCAATCAGACAAACACATTTCAGTGGCAGTGGCGCAGAGACAGAGGAAAGGGGGCGGGCGCCCGGGTACGATTTCAAACTCAGTGAACTTATGACGACAACGCTCTCTGTTTCAGCGGTTTGTCTCTGTAAACTGTGGTTGGATGAATGAAAGTCAGAGAGCACAGGGATACGACTGGCAGGGGTTAGGGGAAAACCCTGCCATTTTAGACAGTTATAACAAAAAACAAAAAAAAAACATTTAAAATCTAAATCTTACGCTGAACATGCACAGCCGGGCTCTCTTTCACTCAGAACACACCTTACAGGATGTCTTCTTTTTTGTTTTTTTAAACAGCCTTCGGAGACGATATTTTTAACTTTAGGTCACATGTTGTAACCGTGGATTTTCACCCTCTGTGGTGTGAAAGCCATCCATGAGAGCAATCATTAACAGCAGATCCTCTTTGCTGACTCAAATCCATTGGGCTTCGCCGACAGCTGGTCTCTGCTCCCCCTCCGTCCATGCTTCACCTTTCAGGAGAAATCAGAGCTCGTAAACATCGTTTCAGTGATGCCTGAAACAAGTTTCCATGCCACATTAATGCGTGCAGCAGCGAGAGCGAGTCTCTCGTCGAACAGCTGCCACCCCTGCCTGCCTGGCAGCAGCGCCGGGTTACATTTGCCATTAATTTGTTGCACCTGACAGACGACTCTGCTGGGTACCCTCCGTCTACACCACTTTCCTGCTTTGTGCCTGGGAGGGACATATCTTGCCCTTGTGAGAATAAGGCTGAAATATGGTTAGGGAAGAGAATGGTACAAAATAAGAGCCCTGGGCTGTTACATTTCATGTGTATCTAGGCCAGACCACTTGATTTGGTAGAAAGTTTGAACTGCAGGGCTGAAGTCCATAGGGAATACCGGATGCACCACCTACAAACGTAACTGGGACGGCAGACATCACCAGCTTAGACAAGTCCAAGTCAGTAATAAGACCCGAGCCAGCTAAGTTTGAGGCCAAGTCCAAAGAGGATTGAAACAAAGTCAAGTAGAGACCAGTGAATCAACTCATGTTCAAGACTCAAATTATCCTAAATCGTGTACAGTGCTGTCTTATGTACAACATCAGTTTCTATTTTTATGTGTGTATTTTTTTTTATCTCCCAGATCTATTTCTTGTTCGACTCCAACAGCACAACACAAGTGATCAATATGCAATCCCGTCTTACAGAAAAACTGCTTCCATTAAAAACTTTCTTCAGTTAAACTCAGACCAAGCATCAACCTCCGGTGCTGGAAAATGAAGCCAACGCGGAATTGCCAAACCTCGAGTGGCCAATTGAAGCTGGCTCCAAAAAGCGAGTCAATCTCCGTAGAACGCCATGTTAAAATGCCCAACTTTACAGCAGAAATAAACATGTTTACAGCCTGCTACACAAAGCGCTTTTGGTCTCAATAGCTTATTTTCCCGTTCCTGACAGCTGTAGGGGGGGTGAATTTTTATACAACTCACCCGTTTGAATTATATTAAGGCTTAAAGCTATGCATAATTAAGGGCGTGAACACTTTTAGCACACAGGTCGTTTCAGGTCGCCAGCCGCTAGCGGTCTGCTCTGCTGCATCACCCGGACCCGTCTCAACTCCACCTCTCTGCTCATTTGCACGGCGACGTCCGGAGTCGCCCTTTTTGAGCTTTGTAGAAATCTGGCCGCTATCGTCGACAACAAACTTAACTTTGGACAGGAAGTCAGTCGTTCAATTCTACTTTGTGCAACTTTGTAATATCTCAAAAATGTGACTATTTTTCCCTCCACTAACTATTTATATTAAGTTATTATTATAACTAAGTTATCATATTGACCCCACTATGAGAAGATACAGTATGTTTTTCTGGATATTACTAATTATATTTGAAGACTAAACAACAGATGTTCTTGAGGGTGCTGCTTTTTGAGATGTTGCTTTAATGTTTCCACTTGAGTTTCTTCATGTCTGTTTGTAGAGTGCCTGTTAGAGTTAGTCAGCCCTAAAGCAAGTGGGAAGCCAAGTTTGATCTTCGGGAGCTTCTTATTATTTGAGTGACATGTTTTGTTGCAACGGAGGAAGTACATTCCTGATGAATAAAAAAAAAAAGAAAAAAAAAAGAAAAAGTACCATGACGATGTTTTATATGCTGGCAAAAATGGTATTGTAATATTTTCAATATAGACTATTTTAGATGATTTCTTTCGTTTTACCGTCAAATGTACGAAAACGTCAGACAAAAAGGGTCTAAAGTTACGTCTTCAAATCAGAATCAGAAAACCTTTATTCGTCCCACAGCGGGGAAATTTACAGCGCTACAACAGCAAAGGGACAGTGCAGAAAAAAGGGCAAATATAAAATAAGTACAAATTAGAATAAAAAAATAAATAAATTCAAAAACAACAACTGTGGTAAAAATAACATGTGCTGTCTGACCAAGGATCAAAAATATAATTTCACTGCGATACAAAATGGAGAAAAGCAGTGGATCTTACACTTGAGAAGCTCAAACTAGTTAATGATTGATACTTTACAAATCACTTACAGTAAATGAGGAGTCAATTATCAAAACTGTTCCAGAGTAATTATCCGTCATTTCATAGTGTGTTGTAGAAAAATTAAGTAAATGTTAACAAGACAAAACAATGGCCATCACACCAATATAAGCTGAATTTATCTTGACCGATTTGTGTTTCCACAGGATTCCTTTTACTAGACTATATGTTTGCAGTGTCCTTAGTTTGTTCCATGAAAGTGTGCAAACTGTCAGTCCTTTTCCAAAAACACCATATATCAGAAAGTATCAAAACAACAACAACAACAATCATAACCTAACAGTCGTTCAACATCTTGTGTCATTACACAGATCTGAAACCACACTATGATACCAGATGACTATGAAATGTCACTCTGCAGTACTTTACCTGCATACTGTGTCATCTGTCTTTATGTGCACAGGTGTCACAAGGTGGAGACGGTGCGTGTCGCTCATTTTTAAACGGCTCATTTTGAAGCAAATCACTTCATGTTTTTGTAAAGGGCAAATAAATTGAGTCTGACTGTGATGCATCGTGAAACTTCAGGCTTATCTGTTACCTTAACATAGGCAATGATGTGCTGTGGCATATATCAGTACCTGGAATGACATGAATCATATTTCAAAGTTCATATTTCTCGGGCTTAGCCTTTCTCAGCTCGCTGACATTAAGATCCGTCTCAGGTCACTGCAAACGCACGGAGACAAACATAAAAGGCAGGATGGAAAACACTAAACTTGAAGACGGTACAAAGGAAAATCCTCCAGCGGCCCCATTTTCTTAATTAATTGATGGATGTATTTTGTTATTGATGAGCTTGACATTCACCTCAGTAATGGAGGCAGTGGTGAGTTTGCAAAAGTTGAAAGCAGAGCGTGAGCTTGCAAACTCAGAGTGTTAAACGCTTCAAATCAATGGCATTGCCCCATCAAGTGAAGCACTTACTGTAACCCCCCCCCCCCACCCCCCGATGTATGGTCATAATGCAACATTATTATTATGCAAGGAATCCTCAAGCAAACATTACTGTGCACATCAGCAGCAAAAGGAAAAGCACCCTGTGCCCTGGGCTCACGAATGGACAATAACATTTGACAAAGAGCTGCAATAAATGAGCTGTGAAGGCCGGGCCTCTCACCTGTCAACATGTGACACTTAAAACAGTAATTTGTTCCCCTCAGGGGCTGTACTTTTCAGGGCATCGAATTTCCCTCCGGACCCAAGATTATTCAACTATCACCTAGAGAGAAAGCAATACCTTTCTAAAAAAAAAACAAAAAAAAAACAAAAAACAAAAAGACAGCTTAATGTCAAGCCAGAAACTGCACTTTTGAGCAGAGCTGGTAAAAGCAAATGAAGACACAAATTAGTCTTAAGTTATTATTATTTTTTTTTGATTGCTTACACGAGGCCCCGATAAGCGGGGATTTGTCAGAGTGTAATAAAGATCCAGCCCGAGATATCCAGTGAATAACATTTCATAGCCGTCATCGTCGTGTAGCTCATAATGCCTTAATCTTTTATGCATATTTCCCCTTAAAACAACATAACGTCCAGGAACAGGCCCTCCTTTGTCGTCGGTGAATGTCAACATCCCTGTTATCCCATCAGTTCCCTCCGCCTGAAACCTTAAACCGCCAAACACCTGTTCTTTTGTGTGAGCCTCTCCCTCACTCGCTCTCACTCAGCCCTCTCATTTGGCTCGTCTCTCTCTCTCTCTTCCCTTTTACATGTCGTCACCCCCCCCCTCATACACTGCCCCTTTTCCTTTCACTCGCTATTGTCATCCATCTCTCTCCCCTTATGTCTCCCCAGCTCCATTTACCAAATCTCCCCTATTCCCTGCCCATCTCTTCATCTCTTTTAGACCCGTCTTTTCTCTTTCACTACCCTCTGCTCGTTTCCCTCCCCTCATTTCCTATGTCCTCACGTTTACTAATGACTATCGGACTGATACTTGACTCAGTACTCCTCTTCCTATCTCTCCGAAGCTTCCTCATCTTCCTCTTTCTTGTAAATATCCTCTCCTCTCTCTTCTCTTTCACCTCTCTCTGCCACTGACATCATCTCATTTAACGCCCCTCTTTATTATCGCCTTCCTCTTCTACCCCTAAACTGTGAAAACCATTTCCCTTTGGACCTGATTCAAATTAAACATTTTAAAAGCCCGACACAAACTTGGAAACACTCTCTTGACTAAAGTTATCTTTATGCTTCAGATTTCCCTTAATGGAAATAAGGTGCCCATCATAAATACAGTAATGAAAACCTCCCCAGATCAAAAATACAGTGTGTGTGTGTGTGTGTGTGTGTGTGTGTGGACAGTGTACAAAGCGAAGAAAGTCCAGGGTTCTCATCCAGACTGTGGTTAGGTTTAGGCGACTAAATTTTTTTTTCTGTATTTAACCAGACCACAATCTTACTCTCACGATGTGCTGTGAGTTGCAAAAAAATAAAATGTGTTTTTATGTATGAACGGTCACTACGCGAGTAGATCGGATATTTTTTGGCAGAAAACAAATGAAACCTTTCCTCATCACGCCACTGTAATAGCAGGCCGTCCCTTTAAGTCCTTTAATGGAGGCAGTGGTGATGGATGGGTCACGCAAACACAGGAAGCAACAACACAGTCAAACGCAGGACTTTAACCCAGGAGGCCAGAGTGAAACGGAAAGTCACTCATCACTCTGTCATACGTCACGTAATAACTACTCTTCCCTTATTTGAACCCAAACCACGATCTTTTCCTAAACCTAAACAAGTACTTCTGTAGGCCTAACCCGACCGTTCTATCCTAAACCTTAGTTCTTTTATATAAACTTCACCAAGTCCTTTTGCGTGACTAGCTGTCACGTGTTTAAACGGACGCCGTGCGACCGCTTCACAAGCTTCACAAGCTTCACAAGCTTCACGCTGCTGTTTTACGTAAGATATGTTTGAACCAGTAGGGGCATTTTACTGTTTAGCGCTGGGCAATGCAATATGTTGATCACTGACGCTGGAAGCTCTGTTAGCGGTGCTAGTCCTCGATAACAACAGGTCTACGCGACAAAGTGTGGACAATGAGCTGTGTGGTTGAGCTGCAGACAGGCTCAACAGCCTTTTCTGCAAACAAGCACACCTCCAACGTGTGTAATGAAGGTGAATAGCACCTTCAAACTTGCCATGCTGTGGAAAAACCATCATATCTTGCCGGCTTGAGAGGTCATGGTTGCTCACGTTTCCCCACCTATATTGAAAAACACGAACAGCGTACCTGTGTATCTCTTTAACCCATCAGCTTTTTTTCCCCCCTCTTTCTTACGAGTCGACCATCATCTTTCTTCACTTCCTTTCTGTTCCTTTCCAGCAATATGCCGATCGTCTCGTTCCCTTTGTGCCTCTCTCCGGCATTCACACTTTATGTCTACCCACTACTCTGTCCATCTCCTTCTCTCCACCATCTCTTCTATCCGTGGTTGTATGGAAGATGAGGTAAAAGAAAGAAAGAAAAAAACCCTCTAACCCTTCCCTCATCTCCTTTCTTTTTTTGAAAGCTAGCCTTTGTGGAGCTGCCGGGAGCAGCTCCAGTGTCCCCGACCGCAGCCAGGGCTCTTTTCATCGGGAGAGGTTTGAAATCTAACTGACCCTATTCATGCACTGCCAGGCCTCTGCTTGTACTCATGCTACATAATACGAGGCATTGCAGCGACTGGGGAATGTGAGTTATTCAGTGAAGGGGGAGACAACAGTGGAAGAGCACAGAGCGAGTTTGGATCAAAAATGCAGAATTTTATAAAAGTAGCACACTTCTTTTTTCTTTAAGATGTGTCATTACCTTAAGGTCATCATCCAGTCACTGTTTAATGTAACAATCTGAAGTTTTTAAAACGTGCACTATTGAAGTTTTATTTTGTTTGTCATGTAGTCTGCATTTTGCTCAGTAGGCATGCTGTGGTCTTTCTCTCACTGCACTTCTCACAGATCCCCCGTCAGTGAAACAGCGTATCCAACACCGGGACGTCTCTCTCTTCATTGCGTCCTCTGTTCTTGAGAAAAAAAAAGGAATTTTCTGTGGATGCTTCTCCTTTCTGTATTGTTGAGACGGGACAGTTACAACTGATCATGTCGGTCATTCTTCTGATTATCTTGCAACTCAAACTAAAAATCTAAATGCTTCTCATGATTGTACATTTTAACCATTCGGAGCAGTCTCTGATTTAAGGAAGAACACCATCCTTTCTTTACTTGCCTACTTTTTCTGTGGTTTCCAGTTTCGTGGCAATATGAGCAGACGTTATGACCAGGGGCGGTTTGTGCAAAGCGGGCGGTAATGACACTGAAAAGTCAGGGCTAGTCAAAAGAAAATGAGCTACCTGGGTCGTCCCTTTTCCACCCATCACAGCTACTAATATAATACATTTCCGCAGACGTTTCTCTGCAAAATTTCAGTTCACCTGAGATCCATCCGACTCCAGACAGACAAATGAATCTTTAGCTCCTGAGAGAAATACACTTGCTCCATGATCCTAAAATAAGGAAATGTGTCCACACTATGAAGCATCAAAACCATAAAAACTGGATGACTAGTTAACTAAGTTTATCATTTCCTATTCTTATAATATCTGATAGGGGGTTAATACATTGTGCTTACAGTAACATACGGTACTCGTATTCTTGTATGTCATTTTATGATATTGTCATCAGTTTTGTATTTATATCCTATGACCTTATCCAACCCTGTCTCCTACTAAATTATGTTCCCACACAATGAAACTGTATTCTCAATTACGTTTCAAAGGAAACTTATTTTCACAGTTTTAAACACAGGTGGTGAATGTTGTAAATTGGTTTGGCTTAAAATAAATATGTTAGTTACGTTATTTTAACTTACGGACGTGAATCTTAAAAAGTCAGCATTGCCTTTTGGTTCCAACGGGACATGAACACTGGTCTTTGTGTTTGTTTGTTTGTTTGTTTGACCTGCCCATCCCCGGGACTATGATTAGAAATGGATTTGTGATACGTCAAAAACAACCGTAATCGTGGAGAAAATATTCAGTTTTGTTGTAAGGGAACATAATTTTTAGGAGACCAGGCTGCTTTATCCACATTTTTCTTTCTTTTAATCTACAAGACAAATCTTTTTAGAGCTACTAAAATGCAAGTCTATTACATCTTCATCAGTATATTTTCTAGGGACTGTTCATCTGTGCGTCCAATCCAAAGGCTCTCCAGACAACAGGGAGAGAAAACTATATTCAGGTCGCACCCTGAACCATCTAAGCAAAGTCTTCAGACTTTCTCCAAAAATCGTATACTCTGTGCTGCAGTACACACAGATATTATCACAGCAACATAAGAGCATTTCCTTGTAATTTACTCTTGCAGTATCACGACTACACGGTGCCAAGGTTTTATTTGTCCAACAGGCGCTTTAGGCAACTTATAGCTGAACACGCACACTGAGCACATTTAGTCATTTTTGTTTAAACAGCGTGCAATCTCTGCAGACCTTAAATGATTCAATGAATCTGAGTCCTGAGTGCCGAAAACAGTATGTAAAAGACTTTTGTGAGCTTGTTGTGGATTTAATTACTGTTGTGTGGGATCAATCGGTCATAGAGAGAAGAAAAACAAACATTCAACATGAAAATGGGGCCGATTATTGCTCTAAATGTCAGAGCAATTCCTTCATCTGAATAAAAAACAGTTCCGCTGATTGTGTGGCAATAAAAGCTACTTAAACGCCTGATCGCAGTCGCACCAAAGAGCTTCACCAAAGAGTTGAAAGTGATGATGTGTTAATGAACAATAATTACATTACAAAAAACAAGCTTAGAATACAGCAAAACTTTTTTCAAACTAAAACTGTGGCCTATAATAACTAGAACATTATACTCAGAGATGATATGGCCTTTAAAAACTCACTAAATATATCCCTGTAGGAGTGGCATATTCAACAAAGTCGTAAGAGAGAATCCCCCTGTCTGTGTCCCTCTATAGTCCACCTGCCCTCACACACTCAGGAGACACACACACTTCAGCAGCTCTGCTTTGTGCTAACAAGGTTACACATTCACACCTGATGAATAAAATGCAAAAAAAAAAATTACCTGCAACTATTTGGATAATTGCTTAATCATTAAAGTCATTTTTCATGCAAAAATGGCAGAAAATGCTGTTTTCAGCCTCTCAAATATGGAGAAGTTCTGCTTTTCTCCGTTTTATTTCATATTAAACTGAAGATTCTTGGGTTTTGGACTGAAGAAAACAAGACATTTTATAACCTTGGACTTTGAGAAAGTGGGATGGACTTTATTTTTAAGCTATTTTCTGACATTTTATAGACCAAACGATTATTCTAGAAAATAATCGGCAGATTAATTGATAATTAAAAATAATGGTGAGGTGCAGCCCTAGAAAACGGCATATTTTTACTTTTACTACAGTTTTTTTACTTCAGTACTCTGTAAGCCAGCCTCTGGAGGCCATTTGAGGAACTGCAGTTAAAGTCGCTACTTTAGCATTAAAGCATTGCCGTTTAGTGCGATCACATACTTTAAGTGCTTTTACAACTGTAGTGTTGAATCCCAATTGGATAAATAAGTTAACTTTCACATGAATCCCCAAACGTTCCCTTGTGTACCTGGCTGCAGTGTTCACAGACACAGCACTGTTGGCACTGATTAGTGACGTGTTACAGACTGCTCACTGGCCAGACTGCAACATAAACTTGTATTTTGTTGAGATAGAACAAACAACAAGAAGGATGCTAGTCTGCTCTGATAGAAACAGAGAGATCAGATAATTACCCTCTACCTGAGTACAGAAAATAATTTAGGCTGAACACGCATGCCCAACCATATAAAGGTTCTGCACCTTGATTTCATGCACTTAAAAGTGATATTCCACCCAAAATATATAAATGACAACCACTCCCTTTCTATAGGCTTAAATTAATTGGACTCCAATTATGTTTTTATTGTCTAAACATCCATACAAACGTCTTAAACTACTCCTAATACTTATTTGCTGTTCTTTAGAGCTTCATGGTTGAGTCAAGCTACAGAAAATCCATCAAGTTTGATAAGTGATTAATCTCAAATATTTATTTTCACTCCGATTCCAGGTTCTCCAATGGGAGGATTTTTTATAGAATTGTAAACTGTTGGACAAATATTAATCAATAAATCAAAAATAATAAATCGATAATTAAAATAATCATTATTTGCTGCCCTTCTGACTTTTCTAAATGCACAGTATTTTAATACAGAGATCGTTATGTCAAATATATATTTTTTGTTGCTCAAAAGCTATATTTTCATACCACAACTGCTGCAGAGATCTAACCTGTGATGTTTCTGTCACTGGATTGGTCTCTCACACCACGAGGCCACTCTGAGTAGATGTGCAAAATGGGCTTGTGTCAATACAGACAAGCCAAATGGTCTGTGTGTTTAGACTCTTCAATGGGACGGCACTGGGGCTTTGGCGGGTTATAATGGGAACACCAGTGTGTGAAATATGTTATGCAAAGGAAGCAGGCAAGTGATGTAGCAAAGGTCCACCGTTTGGCACTAAGTCCAGAGAGTCAGCAATAAAAAGATCGCTAAAGTAAACAAACCGCTGACATTCAGTTTTGGCCGCCACACCACAAGCAAGAGGCGCCTTCCAAAGTTGACGAGTGCTCAGACACACCTCGGTCAGCAAGCAAGAGGCAGCGCTTTGCATTCATTGTTTGGAGCCTTACTTGAAATGTGCAAATATAATAAGTTACAGCATGTTTTTCTGTGTAATCGTAGCTGAGTTTCAGCGCTGTAGGTAATAATATAAATGAGCCTTGGATCTAGATCTTCTATATTTTATCAAAGAATAAACATGAAGGATAAACGTGGATGTCTGATGGAACACTTTAGCAGAATTGACACAAGGTGTTTATTGATTTATTAATGCAAATTCTAGACGTATTAACAGATTAGAAACAGCTTAGCTTCCGAGCGCTTCCTCCAGGAGGAATGTGGACCCTCCTTTTTTCTTTATTTTGTGGAAAAATTATTTTGTATTCTACGAAGAAAAAAAAATTAAATTCATTGTTCGTCTCTGTGTGAATCAGTAATGGCCTCCAAATCATTTGAGGTTAAAAATAAAAAATAAGTGATTGCGTGCCGTTAGATAAATGGTCAAATCTACATTATTTTGAGTCATACAGCAATAAAAGTGACTGCGTCTGGGTCTGATTTCTTTGTCTTTACATGCAAATACATCACTTTGCTTTGCCTCTGTTTGTATTATTCTATGTGGCCAATTAGGCCTTAAAGGAAGGAGGACAATACAGTCAGCGCCGCCCTGCCCTTCTTACATCTGACCCTGGTGAATGCAACATGTAATGAGTAACAGGCAGGGAGGGAAGGAATGTGTGAAATGAATGTTGCAGGATTTTACACTTGACATGACGTGTATAGTTTCATTCATAACGCATACCCAGTTGAACAGAAATGCATCAAACATTACAAGGAAAATACAAAATCCGACACTCTAAGATTTAAATTATGTCACGTTAAGTGGGAGTTCTGTGGTTTATGTGAATTATTATTCTGAGAGCCCATTCATTTGCTGGCCTTGGTTCCCTTGCCATTCTCACAGACACATGTCAAAAGAAGTCATTGCTTCTGACAGTTGAAATATTAACAGCAAGTGGTGTGGAAGTTGCAAATTATGAATAAAACATAATGTGTCGTGTTTGACAATTCCATCACTGCTAATAAAACCGCGGGCGTGCTGGGCTTTCTCCAATCATCACACTGACAGCATTAATTGAAATGGCAACATAATTAAAAATCCAATTAATCATGCAGCCCTAATGGACAGAAAACTGTAAAACTGCAAATTGACCTTCAAAATGGAATTTGTTCTTCGCTCATACATAAAAAAAAGAATCGATGTATATAAATATTTTTGGCCTTTTAAATTAATTGGAGAGGTACATTATTTGTGCCCCGAGACAAACATGCAAACATTCATTTGGGGTTGAATGGTTTGTGAGCCAACAGCCAATTTAATTATGAACAGTCAGATGCTGCATGGGATTTGATGCAGGTGACTGCAAAAGGATAAATATTTGGAGCAATTTGAGCAAATCCTAAAAATAACCACGAAAAACAAGCTTAATTTGTCCGAAATGGCTTTCTCATATGAAATCTAATCTCTTTGAAAGTCAACCCCCCCCCTTTTCATAATAATTGCTACACATAATTGCGTTTATTTTTTTTATAATCAAAATCAGGATTAGCATCATTGAAAACTGCACCCATAAACCTCTATAGCTTTCAAAACAAATAAAAAAAGATTAGCGTTTTATCCCCAGCAGCGAGAACACAGGTACCGCGTCGATCCATCAGATCGATCACTAGACGTGTGGGAATAAATCTAATCCCCCCCCCCCCCGACATCGACCTCTGGGCCCAGTCGTGATCCTGTTTCCAGGATGAGCCTGACTCCTGGGCCACTGACACACAAACCATTTGAGCTCAGCACACATCCCGGAAAAACCCATCCGGACACATTCAGCTACAATAGTGTCACGCTCCGATTGGCTCTGTGAGCACTGTCATGGCCTTTTGAGCACGAAGAGGGGTTTTGGGTGGAAAGGGCTGTGAAATAACAGAGGGGGGGTGGGGGGGCACCAAACACTCGTGGTGTGTTGACTGTCTGTCTTGCACTCTAAAATGAACCACAGAGCTGTTTGCGATCAGCAGCTGCGATCAACAATAACACCAATGCAAACTACGATGAAGGGGGGGACGATATTTGTCATCACTTTGCGGATCTTGACACCGATTTGCGTGCCTCGCCGCTTGGTGATTGCTCCATTGTCTACTTGATTCTGCAGATTGGAGATGAAGACCATAGTGGAACCTGGAAGCCAAGTCGTTGTGCATGTCCGCTGAACTCAAGAATCATCCCTTTTATGTCAAAAAAGCAGACCGCCCCCTTTTCCAGCAGACACTTCAGAAAAGCAAACAATCGGGTCCAGGAATAGCAGCGGTATTGTTGCGTCCCCCAGTTTCTCATAAGGGCCCTCCACTCCTCCTGCCCTCCTCCCAGAGTTTCAATCCAGACCTGAATGAGGCCCGAACAAAGAGGAGCTGTCAGTGGTCTGCTAGACGTGGTGGATTAAGCAGAAATGAAGACCTGTCGTAGACTTCAGCCAAATAGACTCCCTGTATCTAAGCGGCAGTGGCAAGGAGCCACATTTCTTTCACAAGAGCCTTTTAATGAGCTCTAATTAAATATCCGTGGGCTCAGCATTTGTCCAGGGGTAAGTGTTGAATCACTAGCCACCAGAATAAGAAGAAACGGGAGAAATAAACTCTCAAGGGATAACCTGCTGTAGCTACCCTATCTTTCATTTTGTATGTTATAAGCCACTTGTGTCCTGGAAAATAGAAAACATTTTCCCCAAGTACCTCCATCCTACGATTATATACAGCAATGCTCATTGTAAAAAATAAACAAACTGATGGATAAACAAAAGTATTGGATAAAGTTCACAACAACCATGACTGACACCTTTTTTACGTCTTATGTAAAGCACTTTGAATTGCCTTGTTGTTAATAGGTGCTACACATACACATGCCTGGTCTTGATTTGCATGGTATCGCATGGTAATTGGGCCAACAGTTGTCCAGATATTTCACTCTGAACCACAAATGTCAATGTGCCTGTGATGCAGGAGGAAAAAGTCAGATGATCCCCAAAGTCATTAGGACTCATCCTCTGGGAACAATGAACGTCTGTACCAAATGTGTGCCAATCTAGTAGATGTAGCAACATTTATCCCACAGGAGTGGATATGTACAAAAAAAAAAATAATAATACA
>CALSBV010000271.1:2973036-2994923 GCA_943590825.1 Bovichtus diacanthus
TCTCTCTCAGTCTCTCTCTCTCTCAGTCTCTCTCAGTCTCTCTCTCTCTCAGTCTCTCTCAGTCTCTCTCTCTCTCAGTCTCTCTCAGTCTCTCTCTCTCTCAGTCTCTCTCAGTCTCTCTCTCTCTCAGTCTCTCTCAGTCTCTCTCAGTCTCTCTCAGTCTCTCTCAGTCTCTCTCAGTCTCTTGATACCCGCGGTGCTGGGTGATACGCCGTTTCTAATTTTAGCCTCGCTCACTGGGGGACTCTCACAGCAACAGGTAAATTGGACGCCGCAGCCAGAGTCCATCTGTACTGTAAATAGGCAATGATAAATAATTTTCTATGTCAGCCGTAGATGTGAATGATGTAGCATGTGCTGCTCACAGAATCACACACGCAATCTATAAGAGCACTGTATTTATGTAGCCACAGTGAGTGCTTGTACTTGTGTGTGGACTTAACAATAATAACAATATTTAAGGTCCCCCCCACCCCGTGGCATTTAGATGTCTCTGTGTGATGAGAGCGGAGGTGAAGGTAGTATTTCTTGGAGCGATCATATAAAAAAAAAAAAAAAAAAAAAAAAAACATTTCTGGGAATCAGAAGAGATAAAAGAAAAGAAAGTGAATGTCATGAAGCCTACAGCTGTTGTTGTTAACAATAAAAATACAGCCATGGCATAGAGACATATCTAGGTTCAGCTGCACCGTGATCTCATCTCTTCTGCCATATTTATATGTTTATTTCGCCCCCAGCGTCGCTTTGAAGACGGCAGGAGCAGCCTTTGGTGTTGTATGTTGACGCAGAAGGTTTGCGTGAGGTTTAAGAAACAAAACCAGTTGGTTAGGGTTGAAAAAAAAAATATATGTTTTAAATACTACAGACGTAACGTGACATATGATGTAGTGTCATCAGTAAAAATAACTCTTGGTCTCACATGGGACACAAACTGGTCCCCTGGGGGCAAGTCCTGTGTTTTGACCCACCCACCACCACCCACCCTTTATAAACTTTGGTTGCTCTGACCTAGCAGCCTGGTCTCACTCCCAGGGCGTCAAATACTGATGCTTGGGTACCCTTGAGCGTCTGCACGAGACGCACCGGGCTTTCAAATAACTCCAATTTAACCCATCTGCATCAATACTAATATTGATGCAGATGGGTTAAATTGGAGTTAGTACGCCCTGGGAGTGAGACTAGGCTGCTAGGTTAGTCAGTACCAAGTCCAAGTACCAATTAGTCTAATTATAAAGAAAGTAGTTCCATCTTTGCCAGTCAAACTTGCTGGTGCACTGAAATTGAACTCTAAAAACTGGCTAATAGGCTCAAACCTCACACATTTAACTCGAACAGTGAGATTATTTCTTCCTCCAGAAGTGCTGAAATATTAGTATAATGCAACAAAAGCGTCAATGAATGAAAAGTCTGATCACATCTCAATAGTGAATTGCACTCAAAATAACACCTGCAGTGTGGTCAAAGCATCCTTTGAGCTTTTAGTTTCTGCACTGAAGTATACGATCAATTTATTTATTTATTTTTTTTACATTCTTTATTGAGTGCAGGGTGGTTTTCAGTTTGAATAAAGCGTTCCCCTCTTGGAAAACATACAATATTTATATCTGTAAAACATTGCCTGCAGAGAGAGACGACCTCCAATCACAGGGACAAAACAGCTTTTTTCACACTTCACTATCTAAAAATGTAATTTGCTTTTTTGGGAATAGACACTTTTTTTTTTTTTGTTCAAGTCACAAAGCCATAAGAAAACTGGGTCATTTTAATAATTTGAATCTAAAGTAACCAGGCCAGCAATCTAGCAGGTACATGTAGGTCAGAGTCCATCTTGGCTCCCGTGTGGTTTCTGACCGCCGCTTTCCCTCGACTGTCACTCTTGATTAATCTGCTAATGTCCGCATGCAAATTCTCCAAATAGGCCTCCTTGGTGTGACTATACGACTAATGGGTGTCAGCGGAGACTGTTTTGCTACGTCATGCATATGTATGAGCTTGTATATTTAGCAGCCAAGTTGCTTTTGATCACCGTGTGGAGAATGAGTGGGCTGAGATGAATGGTGGTCCAAAGCTGGGGCACATTAGCTGCTGACCACCTGCCTTTCATTTCAAGCAGAAATAACAGATGGGCCAAACAGACTGCAGCTCCCCGTTAACACAACGTAAAGTAGGGATGCAGAGAGTTGAATGCTTCATCAAGCGAATACATGTCACATGTAGGGTCATATGTGATAGTTCAGGATTACAGTGATTCAAATGTCAGACGGCTCACATAACAACTCAGTGATTTGTCAAAAAATTGAAAGTGTGTCGTGTTCTTAAGTGAGCTTGATGGATGCTCCTCGTCTTAACAAGAACATTAATGTAACAATGTAATTTTACCTCAAGGAACACCGGAGATGCCGACCTACCCCTGCCTTGATCGGTTAGTTTGTTTTTGTTATTGTGCGACTTGTGCGAGACAAACAAATAAAGCAACTCCCGTGTTCTGCGAGGTAAAATGACTCTTTTTGTCAATGGAGTCTGGTGGCTTGGGCAAGACCATAGATAGATAAAACCGCTTCAGTTCCCTGTCAAACCGGGCTGTCTGTAAATATAGATCACACTTAAACTGATATGGATTTTTTTTTTTTAAGGTGTGCCTTTCTTTTAGCTGGTTAAAATATGTTTTGCTGCTGCCCCCGTCCACAGCAGTACATAAGTTCCTGTGCAGTCGCTCCTGTCCGACCGCCATCTACTGTAGGCAATACACTGACTTTGGATGAGTACCTCATACAATCCAACATCAGAACTATTCTTATAAGTAAATATTTCATAGCAAGGCAAGTTCTACTTCAAAAGGGCTTTGATTAAGACATAGAATAAAACAGATAAAATGGGAGAATAAAAGTTACAGTGCAGTGCAATGTTAATAAAAGGCAGTGGCAAACAGAAATGTCTTATGTGGTACAAAGCATTGGTATATAGTATAGTATGGAAGCGGGATGCAACGTTGTTTTTTTATCAGTGCAGCATTAACTTTATTCAGAATAATCAAGCTTTACTTTCTTGCTAGAAATAATTTTGTACAAGTAGATGTTTTTTTAGTGATAGTAATCTTGCAGTAGAGGAAGTAAAGGTAATCGAGAGAACAGAATAATTTTTCGTTCTGAATGCATCGACACATTCATTAACTTAAAATTAAAATTTGCCCCATATTCTCCATGCTTCTTTGCAAGTCTCCAAACACAAATAAGAGTGTTTCTGTTGGGACACATCTGCTGCTGCTGTGTGCCCGCACTGATATTTAGCAGACTGTACGAATGACGAAATCTTTCGATTAGAACTAGGAAATTGCTTCTGTCAAGACCACTCAATGGGGGGAGATAGCTCTCGCTTGAATTGGGTCTCAATCTGAAAAAGAGGAGTAATCTAATGTGGCATCTCGATAACATGTATCATGGAAAAGAAAGAAAGGAAATGTCCTGGTGCCAGAGGACTTTGTATTTCTTTGTGCCGAGTACAGACATGCTTGTAATGCGTTAAATGTGTTTAAAGCTGTTGAAGAAACCTTTTTGTAGTTTCACTGTTCTGGATCACACAAAGCCAGATCGCCACTAGCCCCCGATAATTCTGATTTACAAAATAAAATCAAAAGCTCAGCTGCACCATTTGGTGGGAAAACTCATTATCACAGTAGAGCGGACGTAGCCTGCACAAGCTCCAATTAGGATCCTTAAATGTTTAATAAGCACAATCAATGTGCAGAATGAGATCTGCCACATGGGGCTTCAAACTGAGTTGAAGGAACTGTAACTCACTCTGTGGGTTACCTTTACCTTATGGAGAAAGAAACCCTTTGTAAAGGACTCACGCATTCCTTTGGTAACCATTTTAATGGCCAGTGCCTCCTGGTCAAGAGGTGGTCGCTGAATGGACTAATTCTGCAGGATTAGTGCTCTGTGGTGGTGATCCAGCCAGCCAAACAAATGTGACCTTACGGTGGAGAATCTGTGCATGCACAACTATACATTGACTCCATAGGAGGGGCAGCTCAGTCAAGGGATTAGTGGGAATCAACCATTCAGGCATACCCTACCGGGTTCAGATCCTTTTTCTTGACTTTGAAAGACTTGTTTAACAAAAATTACATCACAGGAGGGGGGAACCAGTGGCAACACAAGTGAAATACCAGCCAAAAGAGAACAGAGGACATTCAAGGTAAGGTAAGCATATAGGCAGGAGAGCTAAGCAAACTCATAACATCCAGAGTTTGTGCTCCGGGGATGTGTTTTCAGTCTCCAGGGGCCTGAAAGAGAGTGCTGGGGGATAAAACCACAGAGAGGAGGACATGCTAGAGCTGGAATACACAAAACACAGGCTTCACATGTGTCAGGTGACCTTTTGTTCCCAACAGGGCTCAGTTTTGCAGGACTGCACAGCCAAATAAACAGTAAACGTTCCAGAGGATGGCCCGCTCTATGGGCTTAAGTAGCATCTGACAGACGATACTGGAGGAAAGATAATGTAGCTGCAGTGTCTCCTGCTACGTTCCACTGACTAACACAACATGATGGTGATTCATCCTGTGTGAAGTTCATAAAAAAGACTTTAAATTGTCCGTTCTATACACTTTCTGGTAGACTATTCTTAAAAAAATATATAAATAAATCCTAGCAAACAAGAAGTGGTGCCTTTTGTGAAGCACTATACATTTCTTGCAGTAACTAAAATGTTAGCATTTTGTTTAGGTGCTGGGCGGAACAGATTGGGGGAGTGTGTGTGTGTATGTGGGGGTGTGTGCGCGTGTGTGTATGTGCGTGTGTGTGTGTGTGTGGGGGGGGTGGTGTGAATGATTGGAGGGAATGAAACCTCATTGATTTTGACATCTACGCCTGGTGCATGAGTGCACACTGTATTTGCCCTCTGCAGGGTTCTGTACAACTGAACAGTGCATACTGTGATGTCCCTGAGCAGCGTGCATGGGCAAAAAGTGTTTAAACGTAAACAAACCAATCAACCAATCAATAAACACAGCAAGCCCTGAGGTGCTGCTGAGCCACTAATAAACAGAACAACAATGAGGGAGATAGCAGGAACAGAAAAAAAGGGGAACTCTGTCAGAATTTCAAACATCATTAGCAGAAGATCCACAGGAAGACGTCACAAAGCTGCTCCGACTGTTTGATGGATACCTTCTCTCTAAGTGCAGAGCACAAACACTCCAGAGATACGAGGACGACAAGAACTATTGCTTCAGTGGAAATATGATTTCACATCAGCGCTTACACTCCAAGATTCCTTTACGAAGACACTGGTACACACAGAAAATTGCCGAAGCACTCAGACAGCATACCTCCACCGAGGTGGTCGAAACGTGTTATTTTAATAACAGAACACTTTCAGAAAGTTTTTATCTTTAATAGATTGGTGTGGATGGAAAACACACACAGTGAGAGACATGGTGGTTTTAAAAGTAAACTCAACGTTTGCAGGCAGAAGTGTGTGCAGCCTACTGACAGATTTGCCTTGAATACAAATAATCAGAGAAGAAAACATTGCATCTATAGCTCATGGTCAATGAGTTATGAGGCAAAAACATTAAACGCTTTACATATGGTGGAACTGTTACTCTGTATCCGCACCCATACTCTGCCTTCATCGAAGTTCATTTAAATTTGTAAAGTCGTTTTTGAGATATTCTGCTCAAAAACCAACAACCATGATCGGAAAAATGTGTGTAAACAATTCAAACTTAGGTCCAGTATGAAAATAAAGATTTTTATTGCAAAGATGAACTAACTGATGCTACGTTTCACAGGAATAATTTGATAAATCCACAAACTGAAGACTGGTATTATTTGGGTCATAATTCTTTATAAAGAGGATATCCGTGCGCCACATTTTAGGATTCACTTTATATTAATTATTGCTGTCTGACCACATGGATGCATTTGATGTAACCTTCCTTGTGAACCACAGGGGCCGTTAACATTATCGGCTTTATGACATGACTGCTGAAGATCACCGCGATTTCTCTGAGCCCCCATTCCTCAGGTTTAAGTCCTCTGACCATATTCTAATGCTCTCTCTATTAAAAACCATTTATGGTCTGTCATCGCTGCAGCTTTGTTAGCATCAGTTGAGCCAATCGAATGTGAAATGGCTTGCTGGGTGACAAAACCCCCCGACGGTGAACTTTGAGGCTGAGGGATTTGGTCCGGGTGGACAGGTGGTTCCACTGGAGAGGCAGGAGCTCGGTACAGAGCCTTTGAAATCTTCTCAACTGGAAAATGTGGCCGCTTTTGAGACGACAAAAGGTCTACACTATAAAACCAAGCCAAGCTTTAATCTAGTGCAGGGTCTCAAAATCTAATAACGTTACAAAGCGAAGAACTTTTCTTCTTTGTAAAGCAAATAAACCAAAGTATAAAATATAAAACAATTCCAACAAATACCACCAGTTCAGAAAAAAATTAATAAATAAAAAACACTGAAGTGAGTGAACAAGTATAAAACATTGTGCAACATAGTGAAATCAATTCCCTCGTTTCTAAATTAATTAGACGGTTCAAGGATATTTTCTCAATTAAATTTTACTGTATGTCTTTTTTAAGACAATGTCACCTTTAAGTAGGTTAAAATACACTGAGGCCGAGACGTTCTTAGATTTAATGCTTGCTTTTTACTTGAATAATATGATGATGAAATCAGTTGAAAAGTTCCACACATTTTGCAGTGAACTCCCTGTATTTGTTCTCAATCACTTTGGCCTTGTTTGCCTCTGCAGATTTGATTTCCAACCACTGAGAGAGATTTCTAATGAAAGTTTGCAGTTTGAAAATATCCCAAACCTGTGAAACAAATAGCGTAGTAGTAACAGCTGGTGGAGATTTACAAGACAACGATGTTTCCCTTAATGTTGCTTAGTGTGTTTCATGGAGGCCGTGCAGAACACATTCATCAATTAAAACCTTCCTTCCAGTAAAGAGGTATGAAACCTTATAGTTTATCAAAGCACATTAATCTCTAACTAGCTTCCCTGTTGGTTCTTTTGGTGCAACACTTGTTGTATTGATTCACCCGAGGACGTTTTCATGCCGTCTCGTTCTTGTCACGATGAAAAATACCACAAATGTGCGCAAATTCTTCAAAACTGAATAAATCCACATCCACAGTGTCTTTTTAAGAGTGAAAAAAATCAACTGTCATCATAGCTCCCTTTCCTACCCTTCTCATATTGACAGGTGGCAGGCCCAACCCGAACAAGAACATCAATATTGGACAATTCTGCAAAATAATGTTTTTTTTCCGTCTAATGCCAACGTTTGCTTCCCACAATATCTGCACATGACCACTGTGGTAGAGTAAGCGGAATATCAATTTATGGCATAACTACTATGGTTTGGCATCTAAAACACTTGGTTAAGGTTCGCAAAAGCAGGTCTGTGAAGGGACGCGTGTCTACTTCCTGAATGTCAGATGTGCTAAAACAAACCCATCCATCACACCAACCTCCACAGCCATACTTCAGCATTTCCCCTCGCTACTTCTACATTGTATGGACGGCGTTCCAAAAAGGTAATGGGCTGGTATGCTTTATAAAATATGGTAGGATAACTAGGATTATTGGTTGACATTTTGTTTTCTATGCTTAAACTAAAACTACTGAAAACAAGCATTTTTGGGAGTAAAGGTTAAATACATATATGTTGTGATATGGAAAATGAACTATAACGCGATTTTGTCTTTAAATGGGACATTAGACATACGGTAGAGGTTTCGCCTGTTCCTCTTCTTTATCAAGTATACAGTATATGTGCTTTTCTTTTCTACAGCTGCCTTAAAAAAACCCACCTCTGGCTGCTCCATTGAGTGAACTGTCCAGTTATCTGACGTTCACTCCTTCATGACAGCTGACAGGTGAGAGGAGAATATGTGGGAGCGAGATATCTTCCTGAGGAAATGCCAGAGAAACTGACCTCTAAGTTTCACTCGGATCAGTGAGCATGGTTATCATCTCCCCCGTATACACACACACACACACACACACACACACACACACACACACACACACACACACACACACACACACACACACACACACACACACACACACACACACACACACACACACACACACACACACACACACACACACACACACACACACACACACACAAACCAACAGTTATGTGTTCATAACACACACAATATGCTCCCACATACACAAATCAATCACCGGGCTTGCGAGTGCCCAAATGATGTTGTTGACGTTAATGAGGAAGGGGACACGCTCATGAAGGCAGCTAACGATGCCAATCATGGAAATAGCACACTGATAGCCACCGCAGCGAGCCATCATGTCGGAGTCATCGATTAACTCGGATCTGAAGTGTTTGTTTTTCTACGTGTACACATTTGGAGCACTTCCTGATTCAAGGCAAACGAGCCAATCGCAGGAAGCAGCGGAGTAAGAACATCGTGTGCAACACATGCAGGGCTTCTGTTGTCAAGTAAAAACCTTGTGGACCCACGATTACATTTATATTTTAGGAGTGAATTTACAAACGTGAAAAACAACTCATAAAAGTCTTTTAGTGTCATGCGACAGTTCTGCGATATGTATGAAAATTAAATGTCCACAAACTGGATCCACAAATGCCTGTTCGAAAGTTGGAAATGTTGGGAAGATAATCACAAATACTTTTCATTTATTTGTAAATCAATTTAATGCATCGACAGATTTGTTGAATTTTTTTGTGCATTTGCAGACTTATTTATTTTTTGAGTTTACAAACTTTATTTTTTTATTTTTTGCATTTGTGGAAGGTGTTTTTACACACATACGTATCACAGTGTATATCCGGTTAAGTTGTACTCCATCATGACGACGGGACGTTAATTTTTACTCTAACTTAAAAGATAGATAAATATGAAAAAACATACATTTATAAGCGAGACGAAAAAAAAACGTCAATTGGAAAAGAGTCTCACTCTTAATTTGCATTGCTGGCTTTGGTTTCCAGCTCACTGGCAGCCTTAAATATCATTTACCATCCTCCAGCTGATTTGATTGCAAATCTAGGATCTGGTTTCCCTTCTAAATATAAATATTAATAGTCTCCATTACACGAAAATTACTTTCATCTCCAACTCACATGGAGGGATTAGATTTTAATCAACGTATTAAATATGGCTTTCTATTCCTGCAGATGGGAGAGGATGGCAGGCAGTCAATTAGTATCATGCTCTGTTTGCAGTCTCACAGTGGAACCTGATAAAGTCTTTGTTATCACAGAGGCTGTAGATGCATAAACAACAATACAAAGTGAAATGTGGAAATGTGGCAACATAATGGTGAGCGTCTGTCTGAAAATATGTTATTAATAGAATTCAACTCGAACCAAAACTTGCATTTATGGGGCGTTTATGTTCTCCACTCACGCTAGTAGAGATTTAAACAGGTAACATATCTGAAGCTCAATCTTCGATCACAGCTACGCCGACGTATTTTTATCTGCTGCTGACTCCCATTGTTGAGCCGATAATCAAAATGGAAAGATTCCTTGACGCATTCCAGCGCTTTTCTTAAAGAATATCAGTGGCCCGAAATGTCTTCACTTCATGGACTTTTCAAAAGGCAAACTCACTTTGCAGGAGCCAAATAAAACTACGACAGAGGACATGCAGTATATAAATAAATACATGTGTAAAATAAGCCTCTAATCATGTCCTACAAAACGTCATGATAAAAAACTAAATCCTATCTTAAAAGCTTTGCAAATGTAAAAACCTAAAAAATATGCTTTTCACTCCAACGCTTATTATCATAAATAATGCTTATGATCGTCAGGAATGCACCAGACTTTGCGTCGCGCCTGTTGCTCAAAGACGTCATTCTTTGGCCACTATCTTGCTTTTTATTACGTTACAGATCCCATCATGTTAAATCATTAAAAGTTCGACAAAGGCATTTAATTACTCAAGAGATTAAAGAACCTACTCCAAAATAATGTTTTATTTCCAATTCATGTATTAAAAACAGCTTTAAAACATAAAGCTTTATGTCATTGGGGACATTTAATTCCTTAAACATAAAGTATTGCAGGGCAAGTTTGGTCTACAGGAACAGTCAATTAACTGCTAAATCTAAAAATACAGTTTCCGTTCATTAGTCAGCCATGGCTAATCGGACCCCGACAGAAAGCGTTCATTCACTTTCTCCACTATAACCTTCAGAGCAAATCCCAGGTGAGATCAATAAAGGCTGATTAGTTTGATGACTCCCAGCAGGTTTGCTCTCTCTCTCTGTTGCTTGGTCCAGTGAGGCTATAAATGCCAAACTAAAGTGATTTGTAGCATGTTGTTTGATGCTTGGTTGGAATTTTTTTTTTGTTTTTATGCTCATGACACTTGCTGTTTCTGCAGCAAAGTTGGTTATATACAGTATATATAGTTTTTTGTGAGGTTTGTTTTGGTCTAAAGAAATTCAAAATGTGTACCAAAAAGCATTTTGTATCAAACATTGTGGATAGTTACTCTATCTACATGAAAATTAAGTTGTTATTTTTGTTATAGTTTTTTCCAAGCTTTTTTCCGGAAAATTAAGGTTTTTTTGCCATCCATGATTTTTTTTAAGGCAACACAGGTTCTGGTCCAGGCTCTAGTCATCTCATGCCTGACTATTTACCTCCCTCCCGGCTGATCTGCCTATATGTGCCATCCAACCTCTACAGCTCATCCAGAATGCAGCAGCCCGACTGGTCTTTAACCTCCCCAAGTTCTCCCACACCACAAGACACTGGTGCTGCTCTACCATGCTGTGAATGGATCACGCCCTTCCTACGTCCAGGTCATGGTCAAACCATACACTCAGCCCGTTCACTTCGCTCTGCATCGGCCAATTGGCTCACTACTCCCTCACTGCGAGTGGGACCCAGATCCCCCTCAAATAAAACCCGTCTGTTTGCGATCCTGGCTCTTAAATGGTTGAACGAGCTCCCATTGATATCAGGTCAGCAAAGTCTTCATATCTTCCATCACAGACTGAAAACCCACCTGTTTTGACTGCACCTTGGCCAATATTTAAAAAATAAAGTTTCATTTTTGTATATAGCACCAAACTGGTTTGGCTTATTTGAAGCTGTGTACTTGCAAGCTTCTTGCTGTTCTGAGGTTATCCTCATGGTTGCTTGCACTTATTGCAAATCACTTGGACAAAAGCGTCAGCTAAATAATGTAAACACGGCCCCACTGAAGGGAAATGACTATATCCTCAAAGTATGCAAATTCAATCTTGACAATATAACAGATGGGATTCTCAGTGATATCAAATCACTTGAGACATGAGCTCCAACTTTTCTCTGCCTTTAGAGTAGATCATATCAACATTAAGCAGAAAGGAGTGTTGCCATCTGCTAATCTGTCCATCCAACATGTGGACAACTGTGAAGATTCTGACACCTGACCCGGAGGAGACCATTGGGGGTGGTAGTGTATACCCACAAACATGGCATCCCTGATGAGCACTTGAATTGACCAGAGTAAGAACTCAGCAGTAGTGTGCACTCAGTACTGTTTATTCAGTTTTCCAAGAGCCTTTAAGACATTTTCTTCTCAGAATGCAAGCATTCAATGAATGTGGGACTTGCACAACTTACTAACTCTGTGCGGAACTGCACTTTATGAAAAGTAGGGGACTTTGTTGCCATCAGTGGACGGGGTAACATGATGGAACAAAAATCCACACTGGAGGACCCATGAGGTTGAGCTGAAATGTATTTTTATTTTTTTTACTAGTTTTGTAGGGAGTTGTCCGAATTGCTACATTTGAAATGTTCTTTGAGTTTGAGGGTGGCTATAATCACTTCAAATGTTCTACCAGCAATGGCCGTAAATGCCAAATCACTTTCCTCAAAATCACATCAATTGACTCCCTCAGCTGTGGAATCATGGCCACAGAAACTTGACGCGTACACCAGAGGTCTGTACGAGTACGTTGAAACGCCTTCCATCTACCACATTGTGTCAGTAGCAGGCGGGATGATAGAAAATGGCACTGGACTGTGTGCAACTCCTGGGGCAAGCCATCACTTAATGACGTTTTAAAGGGCTTCAGTTGCTTTTAAAATTGGCATTTAAAAATTGGATGTTAGACTGAAATGCCTTGACTGCACTTGTTTTAATATCCAAGTGACCCTGAGATTTTCTCTTTAGGGTTAGAGGCTGGCTCAAGATTGTGACAAGCGCCTACAAAAGGAGTAAGTGGAAGCAAGTACAATCTGGCTTTGGAGGAAGACTGCATGTATGGCGAAATGATTGTACCCTCAACCTACCAGGACCATGTGTTACACTGCAAATAAAAGTATACATTAATCCTGATTTCTAATTAAAGATCATGATTGCAACACCTTGTTTGTGTCTTTACAACTAAGATGCCGGTGCTGACTCTGCTCAAGTCTTGTTTGTCTGTGGGTCAATTAGTTAATTTATTTAACTGGAATTGTGATTTGTTCAAGCCAGTGAAAATAAAACGAGCAGCAGTAAGTTGTCACATATTGGGAGTCTTTCCTCCACATGAACTTGTCACTTGCTTTTAAAAGGGGTGCTCCAGCAGTTTAGGTTGAGGTACTCATAAGATACAAACTGTTCAAAACCAAAGCAGCTGAGACATCTCTAGCATGGGTCTTGGAACTTAAACCACATAAGACTGTTTTCACAAGCGGAGTACACATGGCAACTTAAACTAAAAATGCATTTGTAAAATTTGAGCCTCTCTCCAAAACTAGAAAAAAAGGTGTTGAATTTTAGAATAAAGACAGTTTGTACCAAATTGGATATCATTTGAATTTAGGTGGTATGGTGGGGGCTCATGATTGGCTACATTTTGGGGAGAACTATTCCTTAAGGCTTTCTACATCTGAGACCATATGCCCTACAAACCTGCATATTGAAGGTACTGCCCGATGCACAATGAAAGGCACTCAGCTTCTGGTATTTGCTAAAAAGTTGGGAAATTAACTTCAGATCTCCAGGGGAAACGTGTACAAATTTGCTTTGGAGGAATTTCTCGTACCGATTCAAAAATGTATTTTCTATTTTTTTTTCTGTGGTTTTGAAGCAAATCATGTAGCCTAATTTGCTTCTGCCTAGAGAAAATACAAAATTGTCAAGGCTTTAGAGCCCTACACTGTCAGCAATTGTTTCCTGAGCCCGTTGTGTACGTCCCGTCATTACCTTGAACCGAGCTGGCTTCTCTCAAAAGCTGAATGACATTTGTTTGTTCTACATCTCTGAGCTTGATAAACGGACCCACCTCCCTTATTGACTGACATGCTTTATTAGTTTCAATTCTGTTATGCTCCTGGAGTAACATTCAGTTTAATCACCGGTTATCTACAGTGGCACGCATAATGGTACAATGGCATCCTCCGAGTTTATGTGCAATTACACAGAGCCCATTTTCTTGCTGTTCAGCTGGGGAACAAAAGAAAACTGAGCACTTAGATATTTGGTTCAGGGGACGGAACAATGATAAAAATGCATAAACACAAGCTGCTGTGCTTTGCTGCTGATATGGAAATACTTCCCATTAACTGCAGTTCCCATTCAGCATCTCTGGGGAGAACAAAGGATAATCAAACCTTATGCAGCGCTGTTAACTTCAAGCCTCCAAATCATGGCAAACCTTAAGCCTATAAAGCTCTGCCGTGTCCAAGTAGAGGTCCACTGTGAAAACAAATATTGAACATAATTCGGTTGCTCAATAATATGCGATCAAGCACCCACCCTCGAGCAATTTTTCACATGAAATCAAATTTGCGGATATGATTAAATTTCCTGCATGTTTTCTCATTTGCATAATCACAAACAGAGCTCTAATTGATGTGAATGAAAACACATGGTAATCTTTGGGTCTGAGGCTCAAAAAGAACAAGCCGTCTCTCTGGTGTGACCAAAACGATGGGTATGGATAATGCATGATGCAAATGCACATGAGCCATTTTCATACCGAGTGATTCAGCATTCATGTTCATTACTGCGATCGATATGGCAAAATGGATTTTTCAGCAATTCCTGCAAACCCATTATGTATTGTTTCGTGATCAATATGTCGCTCTGTAAACACGCAGATGGAGGGGGTGATTGTTATGTGAAAAGAGTATTATGGTCCTTTGGTGGTGCCGAGGCCTGGATTACCATCTTAAATAGAGTTGGAGGGAATTTCCACTTCTGAAGTATCTTTGAGCAAGGCGTTGTAATGATTTATCCATGGCAGCTGCCTCGAGCAGCAGTGGAGGAATATGCAGAAAGCTTTTCTGTGTGTGTGCTTTGTGTAATCCTTCCCAATGCATTCACCTCTCCAAGGCCACTGCTGAAACTTGCCTCATAAAATAAGCAACAGAGAACCAAGGCTAACCAGGCAGCCACAGAAACACATTCTGGTATTTCACAGAAAAATTTGTTTTCTGATTGAGCCTAAGAGGTTACAGACACCATATCTTATGATAATGGATTCAAAACATGCCCAAATGATGCATTGAATTATTGCTAGCAGTATGAGCAGATGCAATAAGATTTTTAAAAAATTTAAAAAAAAAGGATCAGATTTCTTCATGAATTCCACAATATCATCAATCTTTCATTCGTGTCAAACATGAATTGAGCAGAGTTTTCACCCCACTTGCAACACATTTTGTTCCGCTGCCCAAAACACAAGGCGTGGATCTGTGCATCATCAGCACAGAACATATTTATGATTTTAATCATAATGCATGAAGAACACTAGCTCTACAGGATGGTATAAATCACACATTATCATACCCCCAACTTCAGCAAAAGGCAACTCGAGCTGATTTGCATTGCATAATACATCTTGAGCACAAACTTGTAGATGCAAGTCTCACATTGCTAATGAGCCCACGCTGGAAATTTGATTTGGTGATTAAAAACAAAGCGTCTTACTCAGCCAGCCACCACTTTTCCTGATGATCTGTGTTTTTCCCTGTCAAGCAAAACACACTTACACAACAATCACTTAGTCAGTGTGATTCCCAAATCGATTTACAAGCCACAGCCACCCCGCTGATGTTATGTATCATTCCCCTGCTAATCTCACTCCCTTGTCCAATATACTCATGCAACCTCGAGGCGGCCGCAGAATTAGCTTTAGTTAATGGATGAGTATTAATCCCTCTTAGTCACAACAAAATTAGGAAATAATATGGCCATGAATATTTCAGTTGCTCTGCAGCAACACGGGAATCTGCTCGCACCATCTGCCCTGGCTTGCAAAAAAAGAATTGGCGATTACATACATTATTAATGCTTCATCATAAAATTCATATTTTGCACCATGCTGAATGGGGGCTCCGGAGTGAAAATCCAATGAGCAGCCAATACTATTTCAAACTAAACTTGCTGAACCCACAGAACAGAGAGAAATGGCCTCTAAAACCTCCGAGCTCATTGGGCCGTGCGTTTATCACTCTGTCTCCTAAGGTAGTGCATTCTTATTAGATCTCTTAAAAATAGATGTGAACCTTCCAAGTCACTGAGTTCCTGCAGCCTCCCCCTGGAAGTTTTAATTAGAACACCAGTCACTCGTGTTATCATTGTTTCAAGAGGGCCGCTTCCACATTCCTGAGCTGCCCACTTCATCACAGGATCAGAGGCCCGCAGTGAGCGGACTGTCTATGACGGCTGCCTCATATTCCCTCTGGAGAATCCCAATCTGGATCCCTTCCATCAGTGATGGAGAACCAATGTGCTCCAATTTGATTACTGTAGAGATATACATGCACCTGCATTGACTCCTTACAGGTTCTTTATAATGAAAACTGAATGGTGCAAGATGTGTGGATATAACAAGAAGAGAAATAGACAAGATGAGCCCCAAAACTCTTGATTACAAAAACCAGCCTATAGCACCCATATTGGAGATCCATGGCACGTTGATGACTGTGAAAGGTTAGTCTACGTTGTGGATGTTTCAGATGAGGAGCCAATTTCATAAATCAAAGAACTAAAGCAATAGCTAAAGGCAACATGGTCCATTTGGTCTAAGCAACCTACAGTACGATATTTGTCTTTACAAAGATAATGTCTGTTCACAATTTGGAACAGAAAGCACCGTCTTTTTGTGAAGTGGCTCTCAGACACGAGCGTAACCTAAGTGAACTATCAGTATAGGGTGAGATTGTGATGATTCCTGCATCACCCCCCACTCGTACCAAATGTATGGGCCTGCCGCTGTTATAATACGTCAGTGCTGTTAAAGCCACAAAGAAATGCTGGAAACCACTCGAGGTAAGTGAGATATTGTTTTGTAATTTGGGTGAACTGACCCTTTCACAACTCTAAATGGCCCCTATACATATGCTGCTGTTTTGTTATGTAGCATCACATTTGTGCAGATTCCACTAGACCATCATTCGGATATATATCATTCGGTTTATGAGTCTTAATTTCATGGATCTGTGCAGTTTGGGCGTGTGCTCCTCTCTGTGAATGACCATTGTTGCATCTGTGGAACCAGAATATACTATAATGTGGCTGGTGGGACATCATGGGTGACTTTCATCTTCCAGCCAGTGGCCATCATTACTGTAGGTTTTGTTTGGCACGCTCATTCATTCCGGGGAGGAAAGAGGGGAGGGAGGGGTCTTTAGGTCTATATGAACTGACCTGTAATTGCACTATGCTGCCCCCTGTTGAAGAACAGTTCTGCATGTTGTGTTTACATCATGACTGAGTGGACTGATGTGGTGTGTTGTCTGGATTTTATGAGGTTTTAATGCGAGGACTGACAGCATGTCACAATTAAACAGGAGTTTAATACACACCAAGACGTCATAAAGGGTTGTTTACGTCTATTAAGTTCACATTTCTGCAAGTAAACAGACCTTTTCATTCTAAATAGGTTATACAACTTATACAATACAGATGTTAAATACATGTCATATTTGCTTCATAGTGAAAAAAATAAATAAATAAGAAACCTGTATTATTATTGACTATCCGTTATAATCCAAGTTGGTTATTTGTATTAAAAATCACCCTGTGCACATTGGTCCGTCCAGTAAATGGAGCCATAAACCACCTCAGTATGAGAAAAGCGTAAACATGAGGGTTTGGTTGATACATTTTAATGTAACAGGATGCATCAGCACAGATTATTCCTCCCAGAACAGTGAGAGGAGGGCTGCTGCATGGAACAAAGGGCCTCTTCTCCTGGCACACGAGGGGTTAAGGTGTGTGAACGCCCGGGTTGGCGTTGATGGTTTTCAAGCACAATGACGATATTGATTCACGAAACATGCAGAATTGTAATGTTTTAGTAGCAAGGATGAACAAAGAGCCGAGCTATCCTCATCGAATTGATGAGGATAGCTCGCGCTAAAATAATGTAATAGGCTTTGTGGGCGTAATTATTTCTCTGCGCCCAAATCATTAACTATTAACAACTTTTTTTTTTCCCCTATGAAAACGCCTGAATCTCTAAATGCCAGGATGATGATTGATGCCGACAGAGCGCCTGCCCGCAAGAAAACAAATCGGTCTAAATGTGGCTCTGAAGAAAGGGAGCCTGCTTTCAACCTGATCACAAACTTGGTTTTGAAGGCAGAGCGCCCCGCCCTCCTGGTCCTTATAACCAGAAAGCCTGTTTGCAGGACGCTCAAACATAACAGGAACACTGGAGACCACATCGCTGTGCATGAACCATTCCTGGAGACGAACTCCGGCGACAAAGACTTTACGGATTACTCTGGTGGTTTCACTTTATGACTGCGAGCAAACGACCAGAAGTGGCCATGGATTTCCTCAATCACAACTATTTGAATGCGCGCAGCCCATATGACTATACTTTCAATTTTTGGAACGACTATCTCGGGCTGACGACGTTGGTGACGAAGACTAATAAACTCAGCATGCCCCAGAATCCCAACTCCATCACCGAGTCCCTGAAAGCAACCCTGGGCTTGGACGATTCCCCGCCGTGTCCGTGCGTAATCGCGGGCGGCGTTGGAGAGAGCGGGCACCTGGACTGCTGCTGCCCGTCCGGGAGCCCCCCGCCGGCCTCCATCCTAGACTTGAAAGAGCGTTTCTCGATACTGAGCCCCTTCCACAACCAGCTCGGCGTCCAGCTGCCAGAGCGAGAGGTGGGCTTTGGTGGGAGCTTCGCGGGGTTCGACCTGTTCGGCATGGAGAGGAAGATGCGCAAACCCGCTTCCAGGAGCAAGCAGGAGCCCAAAATCTGCGTCTTCTGCCGAAATAACGGAGCTCCTGAGGAGGTGTACGGCTCTCACGTCCTGAAGACTCCGGACGGCAGGGTTGTGTGCCCGATTCTGAGGGCTTACACCTGCCCCCTCTGCAGTGCCAACGGGGACAATGCCCATACGATCAAATACTGTCCACTGTCAAAAGACCAGCCATCCCAGCGACCGTTAAAGGGAGGGAGGGCTGTGGGTGGTAAGAGGATGAAAATATTCTAAAAACAGACACGACTATAAAGTAAATTGAATTGCACTGAACAATTTCCAGATGACTGTTTTGATTTCGGCTCTCGCCTTTATCCCAGTTTCATAAACATATTGATTTTTATCTTTTTTTTTTCCTCTAAGATCTCTTATATTTTTATAGTTCTTTTATCCACATAGAATAACTTTATGCTTTATACATTGGATTTATTTTTCTTGCTAGTTCATAGTCATTTGAGCGTGTGCATATAAATTACATGTATCAATAATCACAAAGTGTGAATACATTTAAAAAGCAAAGTATTTTGGTCATGTAGGGGAAACACACTGACATTGGCAAAGGGGATGAATGTCATATTTCTACCAAGTATTTTTGTACGGTGAGCTAAGCTCGCTTCGATTTTCTTTCTCGTCTTAGAAAACCAAAGTTATGTTTGCCATTAAAGAAGCTCAAGAATGTGTCATTAATGAGTACTTGTGTGCGTCTGACTGGAGGAGGAACTCTTTGATCCCATCTGCCTGCCTAAAAAACTCCACAACATATTTTCCAACTTGCTCTAAAAGTTGACATTCGATCTGCAAGGCAGGAAGAAAAAAAAAAAAAAAAAGAAAACGAGACAATGTGGCCTCTGTTTGGGGGCTCGTGTTCTCTGGGGAACATTATAATCAATTGTTGCCAAGCCAAACCTCTTTTCCAATCCTATGTTATGAGAATGTTATCTGACTTTACAAGCAGTCAGAAACGAGAGATACTAGCCGACATTTCTTTATGTTTACATTCCCAAATAAGGGCGACACACTGGATTTCCTTTCCCCGTCAGGTCTCTCTTTCTCCATGGCGTTTTTGTTTTGTTTTGGTTTGCCTTAACAATGTATCCACCACAGTCTCAAGGCGCAGGTCTGCTCTGTGAGTCCCATTTACCTTTCACTCTGAGCATGGGGTGAACAAAAGAGCAAATGAATGTTAGTATTCAACAACACGTTGTCCCATTATTTCTTTCTGAAGAATCCCAAAAAAAAAGGAAAAAAAAAAAGATGCAAAAATGTTGTGAATGTATGATTGAAAGTGTCACTTTGCAGGACTGCACATTTCTGACAGTTTTGTTTACCAAAGGATTACAATTGCATTGAAGAAAGAAGAGAGATTTGCTGTATTGTATATAAAGTGATGTTTATTCAGTATTTTAACATTACAAGTGACTTCAGAGGGCGCTACCTCAACAGGATTTTGTACTTACATGTAAAATGTCAACAGCAGTTTATTGATATAGTGCTGCCATTTATAATAAGGGTTTTGATAGTATTTTTGATCTTTGTATAACATAATTGTATTTTCAT
This sequence comes from Bovichtus diacanthus, assembly GCA_943590825.1. Taxonomy (NCBI): domain Eukaryota; kingdom Metazoa; phylum Chordata; class Actinopteri; order Perciformes; family Bovichtidae; genus Bovichtus; species Bovichtus diacanthus. The sequence goes on from CALSBV010000271.1 coordinate 2,992,833, forward strand.
TTTGTTGCATTTAACATTATGGAAGTGAATTTCCAAGAAGCTATAAGCATTGCTCACCCAAAGGTGATTGTCTGTAAATAATGATTATACCCATACTTTTTAAAGTTTAGTTGTTCAATGTTACATTCTTGAGCGTGTGCAAGAGAGTGGCTATTGAAAAAGGCTGACAAAATGTGCCACTTTTAACAGAGGTTTTTTGATTAAATGAATAATAGAAAAAGAAACACTGTTGAACTTTGTTATTTATATTTTACCACAATTTCCTGTATGCTGCTGTGCAGAATAACAACATATGAATCCACTAGAGAAATAAAAAAACCTATCAAATATTTGGAGCTATGTGGTCGTGTTCTTAAGTTGGTTTACTCAACATCTGAGGGATATAAACCCCCCCCCTTTTTTTTTCTTTTTTTTTTTTTTCAGAAAGTTTGCAGGCGTCTAGAATTACTGGTTTATTGACTGTTTTAGTGATTTGCAGATGGACTGATTAAATCAAGCAGGAAAGTCGACTAAAACACATTCACAGGAATGGCCCTGCTTTGCCCTAATTGGCCTGCTAACAGACTGACTAACACAGACTGTATCTGCATGTCACCCTCATCATGCATACAACGACACATTCAAAACGGAGAAAAACTTCCTCTTAACCTTTTGCTTTTGGACAAACTCAAACTGATCTGCTGCTCTGGCATTCTCAAAGATTTGTCTCTGAAGGACAAACACAGTACCACGGTTGTTCGCGGTTGTTTAGGGAGGTCTGCCCACACAAGAATGTCTTGGCTTATGCCTCGCCATTCAAACGGATCATGTTTGCACTGAAGTGGATTGAATAGCTGGCCCTCCCGGCCTTCTCCGCCTGCCATGTGTGGAATGGCTGCTGCAGACATATTAAGGGGCTCAAAAACAGGCAGAAGCTTTGCTGCCCCTTCTTGTGTTTTTGGAAAGGGCTGTACACAGATGTGAGCGCTTTCTGGGTTTCCTACAAATGTCCCATCAATGAGGGAATAATAAAGAGAGTAAAACCATGATGAGTTCATGAAGGGTTTTACTGTCTGCGGCAAAACAACCTATAACAACCATAATTGCTGCTGACGCTGAGCATACAGTACAAAAACACATCAAGAAGACTGTACATACATTAGCCTGAGGCATCCGGCGGGTGTCACCCACACCTTGGCTGTTCCTCCCTCCCTCCCTGTTCCCCCTCCTCTCGCTCCATGCATCTCTCCAGCTGAGGCTGCCCCATTAAAAATGGATGACTACTAAGTGCAACAGGGATTTATCTCTGTGAGAACAGTGGTGAAAAAGCCTGGCGGGCTGGCATTTCAGTCAAACACAGCCAGCTAACAGGTCTTATTCCCTCTACGCCGTGGCCTCCATTAGCCGCTCAGCAGACAGGGCCCATATAATCTATTTAGTTTCACCATTTATGAGATATGTATCTTTCATGTTCATATAATATGTTTTGGCTGGTTGTTTTATTTTTATGCAATATACAATTTGTGTGCACAACAAATCTCCCTGCAGTGCTTATTGGGCAGAGGCAGGTTTGTTTCAAGACGTGCAGCAGCAAAGTTCTACCATGTACTCAATGTTCTCGTCTAAAAATGGGAAAAGGAGTGAGGAAAATGTTTTAATTAAAGGGCAGCGCCATCGGTCAGGTGTTGACTCGGAGTAGTTATCGCCAAGAACGAAGCGACGGGATCCCCTCTGGCAGGTGATTAAGATTCAGCTAAGGCTCTGCAGCATTAGTTAGTCTTTGCTGTTAATGTGATTTAGAGGATTCATTAATTCACACTGCTCATCACGGTGGCTACACTGAATGTTTTCCATTTAAAGTGATGTAGCTGTACAGTAGATCAGTGGCGCCCAACCTTTTATACTGATGAACCAGTGGAGCTGGATCAGGCACTCCTTCATCGAACCTGTGGGACAGCCCAATGATATTTACTGAAGAAGAAGAACATAAAGTTGCACTATGAGCTCATCATTTGGAGTAGAAGAATGTGGATGTCAACCACTTATATATTACTTTTAGCTTTTTTGTACACACACACACACACACACACACACACACACACACACACACAC
>CALSBV010000271.1:2995323-3005342 GCA_943590825.1 Bovichtus diacanthus
ACACACACACACACACACACACACACACACACACACACACACACACACACACACACACACACACACACACACACACACACACACACACACACACAACACTTGATAGCGTAGCATAGTTGTGACTATTTAAATAAATATATACAAATGTATAAATAGAATGCATCAGTATCACAGCAAAAACTCATGTGTGAGATTGTGTTACTTAAACACAAATACTTGGATATATTGAATCATAATTTATATTTTTTTCCAATTTAGCTGAGCTACCTCACAATATTTATCTGTAATTGCAGAAGTAGCCTGCAGTAGATTAAAAGAGGACTTTTTGGTCTGAAGGTTGTTTGTTTTTTTACCCTTTTATTGGCCTCGGGTGTTAAATATCAGATTTAGGGTCAAATGTTTCACATTTCTCTTCCTCTGAAATGTCGCAGTAATATATGCATTTGCTGTATGACTTCTTATAGTACACTGGAGTATATTAACATCCGAAAATAACAAAATGAAACAATGGGCCATTTCAAAAGCATTCCTCTTCTTTATCGACCCCCTATAATAATAATGTTGAAGGCAAATAATAAGTGATAGATCTGGAGAATTAATCTATTGGTCCCACCAGCTCCCATAAAACACTTGCAATAAGGATGTACAGCATTCTTCATTGTTGTTGCTTCTGTTGGCTGAAAAGAAAATGTTATATTTTAAAATATTCCTGAATTAGTTGCTTTCTAATGAAGCCGACTGGAAAAAAAACTGCATCAAAACACCACAGTTCACAGACCAACCATCTTAACCTCTGTACTGAACGTGGTGTAATACAGCGTTCAAACCTGACCTGGCAGGACAAAGCGAATAATATCCTTTAAATGACCGAACGGCACATTTGCATAGAATCCTTCTGTTTCATTGACCCTCATGACAACCGTGCGGACAGCTGATAATACAACACACATTTGCAGAATTCATCTACGGGTCCCATCCTTTCCCAGAATACACTTGTAATGAGGATGCTCCTGTCGCCTAGCAACTCCTGGAGATAAAAATTGGACAGCAGCTGGGCATGAAAGTCATTTCATAGAGCGAGGTAAAGAGGATATCATCTTTGGCCTTCACATTAAATCGCTTATTGGTGATTTGGGTGCTGGTTCGATTTTAAAATTGAAAGAAAAACACTGAAAAAAAGAAGGAAAAAAAAGTCCTTTCAACACATTACCACCCCCTGTGGTGACAGAAGACATTACAAAAACATTAATACCTGTTTTGTGACACTTCCTAAATTTGGTGTTATTCAAAGCCACTGATGTGGAAGGGATCATAATGACGAGTATGGTGTTATTGAACTCTCTGTCAACATCGCTGCGTTGACCAGTCTCAGCGATAACAACTCTGTCCCTCTGGGGGAAGATTACAGCTTTGATGCAGTAATTGAAATTTCACAAAGGATTTATTTGAAACCAAAACCCGTTGCTGTTTAAGTGAGGCAGACAGGTTATTAAGTTTCTTTCACAGCATGATCAGCTTATTTCTCAGTGGCTGTTTCACTGGTGCAGATGTACTGTCAGTGTAAATAATCCTCCAAGTCACTGGTGCGTATCCAGAGAAGATCTGCACAGCAAAAGCAACGTCAGGTAATCTTAACATTCATTCAGTGTGTGTTTTCTTAAAAACAAGTTGTTCTGCATTTGGGATGAATGCTCATCTGTTTGGCTCCGGCCCCGGCCGGCTCTGCTCATTCTCATCTTGTCCACCATTATTGGCATATGTGTTATGCTAGTCAACAAAAATAAAACAAGGCGGCAGGAGACTCGTTTTCTGTTCTTATCTGGGCCTCGTGGTAGTTATAAATCGTTTCTTGAAATCAGGGATTCAATTTCCTCCAGTCTTTCCAAACAACATGTGGATAACAGCTTTTTGCAGACTGCGATGATGAATCCAGCTGAAAGGTGACATTTTTATTTCACTAAGATCAGGCTCGTTTTAAAAGATGCTTGTTACGCGAACGCCGTGCACTGCAACAGAGCAGCAGCGTTTCTGTGTGCCACTGTTGCCACTCAGCCTGTGTTAGCATGGCTACGTCCCGCTAAGCCCTCTATCAGCAGAGATAATCAAGACTGCTTAACATAACAGGAGATAAAACACAACTTGTCAATAAACCAGCTCACTGTAAACAAGACCATTTGTGTTGGATACCAGACATCATTTATATTATTCTTATTTTTTTTTTTTTAGTATAATTAGCCGTTTGTTCCTTTGGTCGGGATATATTATTCATGATGGTGCACTCGTTTGTAAAAAGAAAAAAGAAAGAGGCAAATTCTAACCCTGCCTGCTTTCTCACTTCTGCACACCTGGCAAATCACTGCAGGAAATGGCCGTGCTTGTCGGATTGTATGTTTTGGAAAGTTGAAAACATTAATTTCCCCTCCCTCCCTCAATTCACAGAACGGGGGTGTTGGACACTGTTTGATGATGCGACAAGCATCAACTCTGGAGGCACAATAATCCCTTCAATCTGCTTCATTTTTCAGGTTATTGTTGGTGTCAACTGCACACGGATGATAAAAAAAAAAGAAAAAAAAGAAACGGCTCAAAAAACACCACAGAAAATAAAGAATAAGTATCATATCTTTGGAATATTGTCTTGCTTTTTTTTTTTTTTTCATCCATTAAGTTTACATATCATTTTGTGCTTCTTCCCCTAGAATTATCGTCTCGATCATACTATAGGAGTGCTATGCTGGACATCAACTGTGGTGTAATATCGTTTGCTCTGTGCTCACGGCTGAAGCACAGGACGGTCACTAAACTATCTCAGTAGGTTCTCTGGGTAGAAGTCTAGATTCTTAGCATGCAAGTGTGCTGCAGCTGTAATTATTAGCAATTATTCTAGTGAGGGTAAAGATATATTTTTTTTTTAGATCCCATGAAGATACGTTTGCAGGTTGTTATACAATATACTCTCTGCACTGCAGCGCTGCAGAGTTTGATGGAAAAGACAAAGTTCTGCCATTCATCACATAGTTTTTCTTTTAATAACAAGTAGAGATTATTCAGAATTATAATTTTTTTAAAGTGTGCCCCGCCTCCAGCTCTCCACAGAACTCTGATGGGTGTCTTCATAAAAAAATAATATTTTCTAAATGAGCATATTCTTCAGTCTCAAACGTAGCTTAACCATGTCATGTGATTTAAAACAAATATGACTGTGACCACTACAGAAAAATGTATCAGATGAACATTTCATATCCAGGAATTCACTGAAGAGACACCACTTACTATAACAACTGTCATTTTCTTCAGTTATATAAATGATTAGAACTCCTAAAATATGTTGCTTGTAAAAAAAAGTGTTTCCTTAAAACACCTAAAAGGCACGATAAACATGCACATCTGTGCACAAGCCCTGCCAAATGATAACAATGTGGAAAGCAGATAAGTTGGAGATCTGCAGAATTCATTCATTGCTCCAATCATTTCCCAGAATACACTTGTGCAATGAGGATGTTCCTGTCGCCTAGCAACTCCTGGAGATAAAATTGGACAGCAGCCAGGCATGAAAGTCATTCGACAGAGCGAGGTAGAGGGGATATCATCTTCAGCCTTCACATTATGGCCCGGTGCCGATTTGAAGCCATTTATCTGCAAAGCATTCTGAAAACAGTTGATCTGCATGTCAATATTATTTAGAGATTGATAATAAAGATATGAGTAAATGACTAAAAATAGATATTTTGTGGCCCCAGTGTAAGAGATGGATTGCGTCGGTAATATAAACCGACCTGACTGAGCACAAGGTGCGAGTTCAACTTCAGTTCAATGCTTCAGCTCCATCATCCATTTTTTTAGACATTGCAATGAACATAGCATGCAGAAACAGCCCTAATAGCACCACGGATGTCCATGTATAAGAAATGCATTTTAACTACTGTTAAACTATGTCTAGTATTTGTCGAGATGACGACTAGTTTGTAAAGATAAACGACAAAAAAGGGAAATTGCCGTAACTAAATATTCTGTTTTTATTTCACTGCTCTATCACATAGGTGATGTGTAGTGCAATAAAAAGGTGTTTTCTGTGTGGCATTAGGCAGACTACACTGAGATCCAAACTCAACTGTTCATTGTGTTTTTCTTGTTTGGGGAGGAAACTGTGCCCTGAAAAACAACATATAATTGGAAACAGATTTGAAGTATTTAGTGTTTTCAGTCAGTATATCGACACACTACATCTGGTTGAGTCGTGTGTGTCGAGGTGCACACTGCCCAAAGCCGAAAACATTTTACCACAACTCAGGTTTCATACATGCCTTGTATCATTTCCTGTTAGTAGAAAGTGATCAAAGAACATTCATTTCTTGGATGCGAACCGTAAAGACAGAAGTTGTGTCCCAGTTTCATAGTACAAACTAATTCTAAGAAAGTATGTAGCTTAGAGGAATGCACTTGGAAATAAAAAGGAGCAACTGAAAACTGAAAAATCTACAAAAACAAGAAAACATATAAATATTTTTTGCTCTTTTTTGTCAGTAAGGAAAGTTTATTCGTCAGTATTCAAACTGGGACACTGTAGCACATTGATATTTGACAGAACACACACACACTGCATCATTTCCTGTTAGTACTACAGCGTAATATTCACTTTTTGTGTACCAACTACAAAACGTTTACTATGACGATTAGTATACTGTGTTAACTAGTATCTAATAGGGAAGTATACCATGAACAGAGCACACAGTGTACACTACAAGTATTGTTATTGGGAGAAAGACACACTTTTATGATCCTTTTGAGCATATCGAGGTCGGTGACCTCCCAGAAGAACTCCAGCGAACTTCAACCTGAGCAGCCAGAGTCACTGAAAACACCTGTGACTGACACTTCATGAGATAGAAACACTAAAAACAGCAGTATCGTTGTTTTAAAGTACTTACTATTTTATGGGTGACGATTTGTTTTCATTCATATCTAACCTACTTAATTCGAGTAGACAAAATGTTCATTCAAAATGGCCCCGGGTTGTTTTTATGTGATCGTGTTGCTACATTGATCACCATCCAAGTGGTAAATTGATCTGCTATTCCATCTTGTCTTATTTAATAATGCAGCGGATTAAAACTGCTAGAGGGTGGTCTTTTCCACTCACTTGAGATTGTTGGGTGAAAGTGATTTAAATGTTACTATAGGATTTCAGGGGGAATTTACAAGATTTATTTCTCTGTAGGTGAGAGCTTGGTTTGGCTAATGGTTGGACCCAAACTTTGAACTAAACTCTATCCGGCAGCTTTTTTTCTTCTTCTCAAATCGTGGCTCTCTTATGCCTGGAAGAAAAGCTTTACAATATGTTAGCACTGCCGAACTATCATAAGGACTGTAAAACAAAAGATTACACTGTTGTGAGTCACTGACAAGTTTGGTGACTTTCCAGGAATAAGAGAAACAGTTTTGACTGATGATGGGTGGGTGATGCATTTTCGGGAATTCATCTACATACACACGCTTTAACGTTTTATGATGAGCCCAATTTTCACAGTATTTTCTCAAAAATTGAGGTTAAAGCTGAGTGATAAAAGGTTTTAAATGCACAAAAGGGGAGAAACAAGATGCATTCCTTAAAAATCTGTGTAATCTGTAATCTTTATCTGTGTCGGAAATCGAACAGACCACCACCACTGGCAGTTTGGTAAAGCATCCAAACTGCAGAGAGCGGAGACATGAAAGTCAGTTCAACTCCAACATCAACAAGTCAGGGATATCTCTGGAAATAAAAAAACACTCAATGGTTGTTCATATTTGATATAGGTAGAGGGGCAGATTATATTTGTTCCTATAAAACACACGACAGGTGCTGCTAAGAAGAGGACCATTCATCGAAATGATCAGAGCAACAGCTCGGCCCAACGACCCAGTTGGTTCTCAGCTCTGTACAGTTAATGTGTTTTTTTGTCAGTGGGAAAATTCCAGCGCTGCACCGGGTCCCATGTGGTTGTGGTTTGGGTGAGAGGCACAGTAATGCGTTTGTGACGCAAGAGGGAGGAAATTGCAGAAGCTTCCTGCACAACTGTGCTTTTGTACCACTTCCAGGTGGATACCGGGCCAGTCTGCAAGCAAACAAGACCTCAGCGAATTGGAAATGGAGTAAAGGAGGTTGGCGCAACAGCACAACCCGAAGACTGGAAGAGGTACTTCATCTGGTGAGATCAGCTTCCGGAAACAGGATTTGATTGCAAATCAGTTGGATGTTCTCAGGTGTAAAACACACACACAGAACTATTGTCAAGCAGTAGAACATCTGTATTCAGGGGAAGGACTATGAGCGAGGTCTCGGGGCAGGTATTTAAGTCAAAGTGAAGGTTATTTTTAGAGTGCTGCTGATGAGGGTGCACAAGAGGCTTAGTAGCAGTGGAGAATAACAAAAAGCTAAAGTTAGAGTCCTGAGTCCTGGCCCTTTGAGTCATTTCCAGAGAACTTTGTGTTTATTCCTTTTTTACTGACTCAGCTTCACTTTCAATGCAATTCAGCGCCACTGGATGATCAAGAGACTCTCTCAACATCCCTCCACTCCTCCTCCACTGGGTTCACAATCTCCTCAGCAACAGACCACAGACACAGTGACATCATCAAGCACCGTCACCAACACCGGAGCCCCCAGTGCCCTTCGTCCCTTCCTTTGCACAAAGGATTGCACCAGCCCTCGACCCTATACTTTAAATACTCTGATAACACTGCCATACTCTCACTACTCTATTCTACTAACATCACAATCATTTAAAGATACCGACACATAACAATCCTACACATTGTGGCTTTAATTTAAATGCGGAATGCATATTACTGGTATGACGTACTGTTTCCACTGGGGTATTACTTTTGGATTTGCGCATATTTTCCAAGCAACTTTTATTGAGAAAAATATATTATGCTACATATTCAGTAAGTGACAACTCAATTGAATTCTCCACCTGATTCTGAGAGTTTTGGTTGTCAAAGCTTGAGTTCTTTAAATGTAGATGAGGAGTGATGCTGAAATCGATCAGCGTGCAGGGAACATGCTGCTCAAATCAATAGAAGGAAAACCATCACATCAAAATCCTATTTGCATCTTGTGATATGAATCGTTTTTCTTCAAGGGAGGGAAAGTTGTACACATTACATACATTTCCCACATTAATGAAGACATTTTCTACAGCGACTGATGTGTATTTTATTTTGTTGCACTTCATTGAGTTTGCTGTACCCATCTGGGCCTTTTGACTATGGATACCATTTGTCAGTGTAAATAAAAAGTATAAAGCTTACTAAGAATGCACGACGACAGCAGGTGACCCACATACAGTAAGATAGATCATTTGGCTGTATGGTTCCCGTGCAGGGATAACATACTTAGTAGTTGATGGAGATGCATCACATGAAATTCGAGTTTGTACTGTTCTTCAATTTGGGAGTTAAAAAGTTTAAATCAGGACGAGGGTGAGGAATATATTTCACCCCCAACTTTCCGAGACTTTCATTGTGCTACGTGTCCAAAACAAAATCAGCTTGCAAAAAAGTGTGAAGCAAGATTTTAGTAATATCCAATTATACTGCCGCGCAATAGGCTTTCGAGTAGTCCCCCAGTGGGAAACAAATGTCAAACCATGGCACTGTAAATATGCATTCTCCAACCAGCTCCAGAAAACCAAAACAAACTGTAGCAACATTCTTCGTTTCACTTTATTTGGTCTTAATCACAGGGGAGTTTTGGTCAGTAATAATAGCCATTCACAATCTGCCATCTGCCCTAATAAAGCCTACTTTAGTCTAAATTGTGCTTTTTCTTCATAATTAACATTATGAACATTTCCCATCTGGCTCAGCAGCAGCTAACATTTCCCATCTGCTATAGTATATTTTCATTTTATTTGTTCCTGACTTCCAATAATATCTTTTTCAAAAGACCTTAATGTCCCCTCTATGCACACAACAGGATTTCACAGTACAACTCCAAATGTGCATATATTGAGCTATTTAATAACCAGATGTGTGTGTGTTGTAGACTAGGGTGTGCTGTGGAGCTGTGTTGTGTCTTTTAAGGGGAGTCGAGGTACATTATATGTTTAACCTCTAGCACCATCTGGTGTAGGAAAATGTATTTTCTTGTAACAGAACTAAAACAAACAAACATGGAGGAGTGAGATTCCAAACCTTTCAGACAATAGATTGAACTAATTTGCAATATTCAGAAGTCCGTGAAGACAAGATTAACTTGTGACCTTCGAGTTTGACTTCACTGCAATATGAATATGAAGTCTGGGTCTGTGAACTACAGAATTATTTTTAAGGCATATCAATATTGGATTTATTACATTTTATTGGACCCATTTTAAAATCATATCATTGGATTATAATCACATTTTTGCATTTCTACTTCTAAGGAGAGATAATTTATTTTAGGATTGCATCTCCCGAGCTTTTTTTCTATTGTTATTCTACTGTTGTTCCAGCGCCTACAACTACACTGGACATGTCAGTAGCTGAAATATGAAGCAATGCACCCTGGGAAATCATCCTGATTCAGTCTCTTATTCAATGTTAGTGAGATGAGATGAGAAATCCTGATGTGATGGAATACGAGACAGAAGTTGTGTCCAGTTTTGACTGAGATGAGAAGTAAAGAGTCACACTTCTCCTCTCCTTCAACAAAAACACAGACAGAGTGCGTGAGTAAGCAACTGAAGCCCCAACCACCCCAGATGTGAATAGATGAAAAAAAGGAGCACGCTTAGTTGATCGGTAACTTTAAAAACATGTCTGAGCTGAATAACGTTTGGTTTGGAGTGACTGTCAATTAAAACCACTATCAGTGATTGTTTGAAATAAAAACAGCAGTCTGGAATATATATGAGGAAGGAAATCAGACTTTCTTTTGTTTCCCGGCAAAATTATGACATCGGAAAGCAGCTCTAATAGCGTCACAGAAGTAATACTGCGTGTGTGTTCTGTACTTAAAATAACATGTCATACACAAGATCACTGCGTGACTCATAAAATATTGACAACATATTGTTACTGTTGCTATTAAGCTACTGCTTGTAAACAATGATGGTTAAATATTCCACTGAAAGGAACATTTTGATGTGGCTGTTGTACTTATAAGCCTAATACTTAACCTGCTGTTGAACTCTGTAAATATTCTCCAATAGCTACAGCTTCCAAACACCAAAAGCATGGAAACCGATGCAGCAGTGCAGTCATAAATCCAGTCCCACATCTGTGTCAATGATAACTCATCACAGTACTTTTTTTTACTTACACTACCTTTGACGTTTTTAGGCATTTGGTAAGAGGGTTGGAAAGAGCAGTAGAATATTATACGCAATTAAAAGTACTGTTACTTTAAATATAGTATAGTATTTAATATAGTATAGTAATTGTTTTACTCAAATACAAGTAGATTGCATTAGGTAAATATGTTCTTAGGCCTAGATACATAAAAAACAGGAGGTTAGTTAAAATGTACTCTAAGTAAATGTTACATTTTTAAAAGAGAAAGGGCCGTGGAGGGAGGGTAAAGAAAATGTTTTGCCTATACGATGATGATATTTTATGATAGACCTTATTTAGGCTACAAAATATAGTACAATAACATGTGAACATACACATCACACCATAGAGCCTTGATGCACAAACAAACAATACATGTATTTTCTTTAGACAGCACTTAGTAGCCTGTGCATACAACTTTCACAACCGCCTTCACCAGTGTAACCTTACTCGAAATAACCAAAAAAAGCAGACAAAACTCAGACAACGAAACAAAAATGACCAACAATAAATAAAAAAAGTAATGGACACCACGGTGGGTGCAACAAGCAATATTAAGCTACAGAGCTTAAACCGCCTGACATTTCTTATAGAATAAACAGCGAAATAAAAGCAGAAAACAGGGAAATGTAGCCTATAAACAACAGCCTCGAAGTTCAACAGAGGCTGCGCGCGCACACACACACACACACACACACACACACACACACACACACACACAC
>CALSBV010000271.1:3005352-3113444 GCA_943590825.1 Bovichtus diacanthus
CACACACACACACACACACACACACACACACACACACACACACACACACACAATAAAGCAAAAAGAGAGCTGCACAGTTTTTAAACAACCTGTAGTGCAACATTGACATCCTCCTCAACCATCATCCTACTGTGGGTGTGTTGTTTTTACTCACCTGGGTGTCTGGAGGCGTTCTGTGAGTCCTATGCAGCGCAAAGTCCCCCCACAACCTGCTCCAGGTGCATCTTTGCTCGCCTCAGGCTACACTGCGCCGCCTCTCTGTCCCACTGAGCTCCTCAAAGTTGTCAAACAGCAGGAAGCCCTCGCGCACCTTGCTGGAGGTTGTCACGGTTGAGCGAGGAACCACCTTCACTTTTAACATTTAGCATTTTAGCCACAACGGAACACACCTGATGGTGACGCACCCCACGTGGGTGTGTTTGATTTGTGTCACTCAGCATTCTGACCGGGTGGTGCATTCAATCATTTAAAATGAGCATACTGTAGATGCAACCTTTTTATTTTTTTATATTTATTTAATTATTATTATTTTTTTAATTATTCTTATTATTCTTATTATTATTTATTTATTTTTTTTTTATAACTATGCCGAGGTACAATACTGACTTTGTACAGTAACGAGAGTAGATTAGTAATTACTTACTTCCACCCTGCCATGCGATGTGTTTTGAAGTCATCCTGATTTCTCAGCTTAATTTTGTTTGTTTTGTCTTGTGAGGAATCCCAGCAAACTGTAACCTCACTGGCTGCCACAAGGTGTCAGTCTTCTACAACCTACAAGAGGGAAGCTTTAAGTAACGTCTTTGTGCATGACAAGTGAGAAGAGAGCATCCCAGTAGCACAACTGCTGATTGCATCACACACACCCACCCACACACACACACAGACTCATCCATCAGCCTGATTATCACTGATACATATTGGATAGCAGGGGGCTCAAAGCAGTATAACTATCATTACACAATATAGCAAAACGTTTAACTTGGCTCTCAATTTATTCCACTCAATCTGTTCAAATAATGTTAAAAGTGAGGGTATAATTATTTCATTTGACTGAACTGAAAACCTGAGTTTGACTGTAACCAAACTCAGACAACTAAACAAAAATGACCGACGATAAATAAAAAGAGCTATGGACACCACGGCGGGTGCAACAAGCATTATTAAGCTACAGAACTTAAACTACCTGACATTTCTTATAGAATAAACAGCGGAATAAAAGCAGAAAACAGGGAAATGTAGCCTATAAACAACAGCCTCTAGAAAAAGAAAAGAAAAGATGAATCCATCATGAAACGAGCTGGGTTCAAGGGTGAAGAACATGATGAAATCCATGCTCTTAGATGATGAAACCAGTCTAAAGTGATTTTTAAAATTTTTTTTATTAACAGCGACACTAACCAGTAATTTACACCTTACAATGATCCTAATAGCTAACTATAACTTTCTGCAAGCTATAACTATAATAAACCCCAATATGAGCTTCCCTGAAATCATCAGTGTATGATTAGTTGATCATGTTTTCCTACCTGGATTTCTTTATCGGCAATTCAGGAAATTAAATGTTCAAGGTAATATTATGTACAGTGGATTTTACATTTAGCGTTTATACATTTGTGAACTCATGGTCTATACTCTATGTACTGTTTATTAACACATAAAACAAAGATAACACTTTTTCTACATAAAAACAAAACTCAGATTCTCAAAGATAGATTACTCTTGTAGCTCCTTCTCTGGATGTTTGTGGAGCTTTTTATTTATTTTTCATTTTCAGTGAGATATGATGTGTTGAGATGTGTTTTTACGTTCTGAATTAAATGTTCATTACCAGATGCAAATAGGATACTCCTGGGAAAACATATTTAAGATATTTGTTTTCCATGCAGGTGCGTATAGCTGAAATTAACATGGACCAAAACTAAACAGTTCCCAGTGAAATTCAACCAGATGCAGTGAACTTTCTTAAATATGTCCAATGTCAGAGTCCATATTAGTATCCAGATGTTTGCTTCAGTTGTGACCTTTTGTTGGACTTCTCTTATTAATAAATGTGGACGATCCCAAAATAAAATGTGTGAAGTCCTCAGTGAGTCCAAACCATCTGTTTTACTCATCCTTTAACTCGCCAGAGTTAACTCACCACAGCCAGGAGGATCCATATCATTTCCAAAGGAATTTAACCATTCACAGCCTCTAAAAACTCCACCTACCTCTAAATAATAGCCCAGTTTTTTTTTTTTATAGCCCCCCACACACACACACACACACACACCCTTCAATGAATGTTAATGCAATATGGTTGCAGCCTGGCCAGGGGTGGGGATTGACTTGTTTCCAAACACTTAATTCAATTTGTCATCGCCATTCAGGGAAGCTCAAGTGGTCTAATTTGTGTTAATGAGGGGTAATAAAGTCATAGCCCCCTATATTACTGCCAGGGGGGCGTAAGAGAGTGTGTGTGTGTGTGTCTGTGTGTGTGTGGAGGGATGGGGGTTGTAGGTACGCTATTGACTTGCTTTGGTCTCAGGCGGCCTGCCTGGCTGATCTCCTTCTTGCGTGCCGTCCATCAGGACACCGCCGCCCCTCCTCTCTCTCTATTGTACCCCTAATTAGATAGCCTTTGTTGGGCTAATGCTGCCGCCATCTGGTCGGCCGTCCGGGGGTGTCGGCCGCAAGGTTGAGGTGGGGGACCCAGAAGGAAGGGTCTCTGTGGTGGGGAGGCCCTTCTCCTCCCATCCTCCTCTCTGCCCTTCCCTCATTCAATACCTCTGGCCAGGACCATCTCCCCCCTTTGGCTGACACCACAAGGACCCTTTCACACTTGAAGGAATTAGTGAAAGATTGATGTCTCCCTCTCCCTCTGTCAGTGTGAGAGGGCGTAGCGACACAGCGGTGAGACTTTCTCCCAGCAGCCGTTGTATTGTGTTCACCATCCAGACTGCAGGAGGTTCCTGCAGGCAGATAAAATATCAGTCTGGACGGTTGTGAGTTGTAGATTTCAGCCGTTTGGTAGTAAAATAGGCGATAGTATAAGGTCGCAGTCACTATGGGCATCTGCCAGGTGTGTTAGTGAGTGTTGCAGGTGCTGTTGAAAAGGGAATTTTCAGTTGGCTTGAAAAGGCATCAGATGTTCTTTGGCTGTCATCTCATGAGACACTGTTAGCATCACAGTGGCTATAGTTAATACTGTCACTTCAGAACATGACAGTCAAACAGTAAAAGACACACAGTATTGTCATTAGCCAAAGCTCTGGCATCAGAACTGCTACATAGCCGGGATGACTCAAATATAGAAGATGAATTTCCCCACAATCATCAATATAGTAGAACTCAACATCAGCATGTCTCTATTACGGCACACATCAGTCTGTAATTGACACAACACAGGTACTGTAAGCTTGTGTACATCATGGCAGACATCAAACAAGAATCACCGTGAAAATACTAGAAGAACAGCACTTATTGGCCTTTTTGTTTCCAGGCTGACCTGTGGCTCCGCAGAGGATAAGCAGGTATAGATAATGGATTGATGGATGAGTTTCAGAAGGAGATAACTGTTGTGCACTTTCCTCTATTGCTGAGCAGTGGGAAATGTCATTATTTGGGGAAAGTGGAGGTGGGAGAGTCTAGAAAGTCTTGGACTTTGGAAAAAGAAATCCAAAAATGTTGTATTCCGAAACACCCAAAACGATACTTGCAAACATCTTCCATCTCCTCCTTCACTGGTGCTGATTATTACCCTCTTGCATGATATTCTATGGGCATTTTGCACTATGGGACATTAAAAATCATATTTTTTTTGTCTTTGGCATATAATCCGAGGGGAATGATGACACATAACTGCCCATAGTTTGACTGACAAGTGATCTCTGCTGTGCTAAACAGATAAATATTCCAGAAAGAAAAAACTCCTCACAGCACTTCCAGAACGAGGACATTTTCTTAGTGACACCGGACTCGTCTTGTCAATCAGTGTGTTTGTTTTGTTAATAATGTTTGTGTTGGGGACTATGCATGTGCGAACGTGTGCGTGATGGGGAGGCTGTTAAGATTCTGTTGTTGATGTCTTTAGTCGCACTACCTCTCTCTCTCTTTCAAGCGGAGAGCACAACCCTTACATGACCCTGAGCAGTTGGCTGACTGCGCCTCCTTCACGCCTCTTTCATCCCACCCAGAACAACATCGTCCATCTGCCCCCCCGCCCATCCTTCCTGACAGGCCGGGACATAGGCTGCCATGTGCCTGCAGAAACACACGCTCAAGTTTGTGGGTAATGGAGTTTTTCTGGTGAGTCTTGACAATGTTGTTGTCTGCCACAAGTAAAACTGTGAGACACTTTGCTACCTGACACAGCAGCGATTAAACCTATAGCCATGTTTTTGGTATGCTTTTCAAAAGCAGTGGGAGAAGCAGTGATAGTCAGTATCGATGATCAGACGAACAGAGTTTACATTGACAGAAAGACGTCAGAATGCAGCTCAAACTGGTCGACAAATGAAAGGAAATTGATCCTCAATGATTTTGAGGATCGTCACTGTTCAGGAATGTTTAAAGAAGCCATGGCATTTATTCCATGTCTGTCATACATACATGGCAGCTTGCCATCTAACATTTGTCTAAACTGTCTATCAACAGCTATTACTGTTATTTAACAGAAGCCAGATTTTGCTGCTTTATTTGCAAAAGTCAGATTCAACTTACTGTCAACACAACTTTTCTAACAAGAGTAAGAAAAAAGGGAAAAAAATCCAAACATGTTATAAAAATTGCAAAATACCAGCTCTGTTTATACATGACTGAATGTTCATACTTCTAGCTACTTTGATACAGGCAGAATTACCTAAGACAACACAAACCCCAGTAGTCCCCTCTGGATCTACGTGTTATAAATCAATCAATCCTTCTTGCACAATATATATGCACAGAAAGCAGCACATTCCAAACATGCTTTGCAGACTCTGAGCTTCATTCCAGTCATTTTTCCACGCCGTGTTGAAATTCACAAAACACGGTAGACTGACGCTCCACCGGCGAGCAGCTTTGAAATGTATTATTTTAGCTGTGAAAGTTTTTCTTGGAATTATAAACTGTGCATAACTTCAGAGCGGCCCGGGCCTAATTTCTCTAATCCCGAAAGTCAAACTTCATTAAAGCATTTGATTTATCTTCCAATGTTCAGTCAAGTTCTTTTTTTTATTTTCAGCCACATGTTGAGCACACCCTTCGTGTAATGGTCTTATTAAGAGGGAGTTGGTTTCCAAGCAAACTGGCCCATGTCTCCAATAGCAAAATTAGCCTTGAATGAAATCAGATACAATTAAGGAACTTATTAGTTCTTGTCATGTTCATGTGGGTAATACAATAAACACGGCCCTCAAATAATCACAACCATCGGGGCTGCAATCATACTAACAATTGAATTCCCCTGAATAAGTATACCTACATTACAGAGTCTTGGCTCAGTTTGATTCAGTGTTATTATAGGTGTCTTTGAAGCCCACACCCTTTGTTCCAAAGGTGTTGAGCTAGATATCAGCGCTGTAAAAACATTTTCATAGCCTCTGTACAAATGGCATTTTTATATATAAACACTGTCACCAGTGAGCAAAAAGCTAAGTAATAAGTGTCAACTTTGTTAAGTGCACATAGGTACCATAAAACAATGAGAAACACTGGATGTGTGTTGAGGTTTGGTACACATTTGTATTGTATTGTATTGTACCTGTTGGCCTTTCTGTGTATGACACAGTGCTTTTTTGTAAAAGGAGCACTAGGTGTCGCCAAAAGTCAGAAATGTCAAATCCCTACATAGAGGGGCTTCAAGTATCAAGAGTAAAAGTACTCAATATAGGATATCAATATAGATTTAACTATTCTAATTAGAAATGTATCAAATGTGTATACAACATTTCAGTGTTGTATCTGGTCGACATGGTGCTAATATTACCTAACTTAGAGCTGAAACCGATGCTTTCTTCATTATTGTTGAATATCTGGTTATTTTCCTCTGTTATCACCTTAATCACAAGGTGAAAGAATAAAGGGGAATTCTTTGAAATACTTCCTTTGGTTTGACGAATGGTACAAAACCCAAAGGTATTTAACTTACAATTGCTTGACAAACAGTGTAAATGATTTAGTGATGATCTATTAATTTACATCAAGTAACTGACTGGTCCGACTGAACTTTACATACTGTCCTTTATCTGTAAAAAATACTTTCTAAAAATTATCCTACAGTTGCCCAATCATGCAAAGAAGCAAGGAACTATACACAGTCATTATCAAGCAAATGTATTGAAGGAAATAAAGATAAAAAAACGTAAATTTCCCTCAATTGTAGAAATATAAAGTACTTGAGTGCTTCTATTTCATAAAAAAAAAACAAAAAAAAAAAACAAAGAAAAAAACACAATTGATCTATGGGCCAAGCACTTTAAAAGTATAGTTATGTGTGGCATGGTTACTGAGAATCAGAACAACAAAAAACCTTTTACACCCCATGGTGGCGTGAACCTCCACATCCTCAGATAAACGAGGACCTCAGAGAGTCTTCACCCTTGAGCAAACACACACACACACACACACACACAGATACTCTATCTCCAGGCCTTTACGCTCCTGCGACGCTCGCAGGGTTAAAATAAACGTTACTGCTGAACCATATTGTGCCCTCCCTCCTCTCTCCATATCCTTTATTCACAGGCGCGTAATTGGTAGTCAATTTGAGCTCCCCCTTTGCCTATTGTGGGCACATTTTGCTCTGACAGAGTGCGGAAGATTAATGGCTTCGAGCAGCCAAGGGAGGCTCGCCTCGGCAAGCATGAGCGCCCTAAATTCATTACACCAATTTCCCCCTGTCCTGCGCTCCCCTACTCGCACCCACAAGAGAGAGAGAGAAAAAAAAGGGAAAAACAAGAATGAAGAGGGATAAAAGCAAAATAGTCAGATGGTGATGATGAAAGAAAGAGAGAAAGAGGTGAAGAAACAAAGGATTAAAGAGATGGCTGCGCGTTAATGGTGTTTCTCAGGTCACACACACACACACACATGCACACACGCACACACGCACACACACACACACACACACACACACACAGTCTGGCACAGAGGAGTCAAAATAAAGCGCTGATGTTTTTTTTGGAACAGAATGTCTTCTGTTTAAATTTCAGTCTGTGTTGACCACTGGAGTAGTTATAGGGACTGGCAAGGGACCAGCTCACCTCACACACTTATAAACACACTTAAATAAGCACACACTCATTGATACTGGACACACTTACCATATCTTTTTCTCCTCGCCCTATCCCTCTCCTTCACTTTCTATGTTAAACACACACGCATGCACACACACGTACACATCAAGTGCAATCCCAAAGTGAAGGTATTTTTTTAAAAAGATGACTGAATTTTACAGTGAATCTCACCTTTACCAGAGCAATCCAGTGAGCTTTCAACATCCAGCAGCAGCAAAGTGTGTGTAAAAGCAGCTTTGGAAATACATTTGAAGTAAAATGTTCATATTTCAACGCTGCTGGCAGCAGCTATGAACTGCTACGGACAATTATCATCTGAAAGTTCATGCTGTTGCTAAACTTCAACATTGCTGCCGTATCAACACCTAGTCAACGTGCCGGCTGGGATGTGAGCTCACTGCTTGTGCCAAGCGTTTCACAAGCATCCAGGGCACATTTAGATCTCACCGGCCATGGGTCTGTTGGCAACAAGACCCGGCTGGCTCGGATGAGCAGGAAACACCTTGAACTTGGGAATGATAAGGGTGACCTGTCCCCATTTACTTGGGCCGACCCATAATTGTGATGATTTATTTCTCCTGTCAAAGCCAAAGGGAATGCCCCCAGCCTCCCCTCTGCATTTAGTCTCCCTGTTTCCCCCCCTTTTCTCTCTCTCTCTGGCACACATTCTCTCTCTGAACACTGCAGCCAAGAAGCAAAAAACAATCTCTGGTTTGACTAATATAAACTATGCGAGTTGCTTTGTGTGTTTGCGCATGTGACATGCATTTATCAGTGTGTGCATGCTTGGAAATGCTCCAGTATGCGTATGTGTGCATCTTTCTCAGCACTGCCGTGTGTTTGACTGTCAGATGCTCTGTGCCCCCGGCGACGGCACCACGGCCCCAAATGACTCGCACCGAGTGCTTGAAGAAGATCAGCCTCGCGCCCGAGCCGAGTCCATTGTCTCACAGTGACAGGCCTCGTGGACGGTGCCGGGAGGGACGCCACTGGGAGCACGGCTAGGCCGGACTCATGTAGCTCCACAACAAACCTGCCTGTCACATGTCGCCTCCCCCCGGCTGTCCTGCCACACACCACAGCCAGGAACCCCCAAATGTTACTGACACTTCCTGTCTGTTGTTGGGACCACTAATAGATGGAAGTGCAGCAGAAGGCTTTCGAGTAGGAAAGCCTTCTGGCGGCCCTGTTGGACATTCTTGCCGAGAGGCGACAATAGCTGAATCCACATTTCCAATGTTAACACGTTCTGTGGTGTTTTTTTATAAGGAACTAATTGCATACTTGCACATGATTTATATATACATTATATACACCTAAATAGCATTGGTTATGTAACTCTCCCTCCCCTAACTTGAATTGCATATTAGCATAACTAGACATGTTGGACATTTTGGGAATAAGATATACTTTATTAATCAAGAGGTTACAGGTTTGACCTGCAGAAAAAAGAAATACATTAAACAAAAATGAATATTAATGATAATAATAATGACATAAAAATATCGTAATAAAATAGCTTGTTTAAATATACCTATATATATAGACAACAGGATGGTACATTATAAATAAATGCTTTCTGGAATATCCCTTGGTGTTGAAATAAAAAGGAAATACAAAATATAAGCATATCTCACCGTCCGAAAGAAAGCGTTCTTAGATGAGTTGGTTTAACGTTATAATACAAGAGTTTATCCATCCTGGAGTATTTGTGCATTGTCTCTGCTGGTTACCTCACTGTGATGACAAGAATCTGGATACAACTGGGTGTAACTTCCTCTAAAGACACAACATTGTCATCTTTACATTTTAAACAATCGTACTAAACATATGAGATAAAATTAGAAAACATTCCCCAACAAAGACCTCAGCGATAACGGTATGGTTTTAGAATGGTTTATTACATATTGGAGATGGAGGAGAGCCATGCTGATGTAGGAGGGATGGATTAAGGGGTCTGAAAGGAAAAGGTGAGGGACGAAGGGATGGGGGTCGAGGGGTGTGGGGGTAAGGGGAAGAAGGGTGAGGAATTACGGTCTTGGGACGGTTATGCTAAGGATAATCGCTCCCTGGCAGTGCAGCTGCATACGCACTAATTTGAGTGGTATCGATCTTCTCACACTCCGGGAAAGAAAAATTTGACGTATATTCGAAAATGTTTAGTTATGTATATATTGATGTTGGTGCTGATTTGAGTATTTTAACATTATTATTATTATTATTGTTTTTATTATTCAGTAGGTTTTATTTTCCATTTTATGATATGCATTCTATTTCATCTTATTTTTATCGCGTTTTTATTTAAAAAAAAATTTCTACTATTATTATTATCAAGGGTGTTTTATTTATCATCTTATTTTCCATTAATTTGACATTCTATCACTGTTTTCATGTTTATTCTGTCTTTTTTCCCTTATTGTAAAGCAGTTTGTGCTATATAAATACAGTATAGTAATATTATTATAATTATAATAATAACAATTATTATTATAGCTGTTGTTTTGATCTTAGCCAAACTTAGTCAGATTTAATTTAATCTTTGTCAAGGAAATATCTGGGGACAGACTTTTGTAGTGGAGATACGATAGAATATGTTCAGCCTGTTGCTTCTGCAACTACTGTAAGTTTTCTATAGAGTCAACATGGCCGAGTGTTTTTACTGCATGTTTGTTATGTTGCATGTACTTTAACAACATAAGGGAAAATTAGAAAATGTCTAAAAAGTTGAGGAAAAACGATTAAAAGTAAGTGGAAAATTCAGGTTGACCTGTAATCAGACACCAAGGTATTTAGCTTATACAGCAACATCACATATTCAGCATGTTTCTTACTTTTAAGTGCATTCTTATAGTTTGTTTTGTACGTTCTTCCTTGATCAATGGTAACATTTCACAATAAAATTGCTCAGTTTTAATAATATATATATAAAAAAGAAAAAAATAGCATTTTATTCTGTAAAGATACAGCCAAAGGTCTGTAGCAAGACAACGCTTATGGTTCTGATAAAAAAACAAAAAAAATGGAGTCTTTGCAACACAGTCAGAGTTACAACCTTTGATGGTGGCAGTTCAGGCCGGAGGAAGACGTTCTTTCTTCCCAGGGTGAATTCACTTGTCCTGGCCTTCAAAGCTCTTGGCAGATTAACACAGCAGCTATTCTGTGTGATTTGGCCTGCCATGTAATTTATGTACCTTCTCTGGCTCACGGTTTCCACTCTGCACCTGTTCAGAGCCTCCAATAAGCGCTGTTTGCATGCCAGGGCCACTTTGGAGAGATGGTGACAGTGGAGGTGGGTGCACAGGTCAAAAAAAAAAAAAAAAAACCTGCACACTATTATTTTATTCTCCTTTCGACTTGTCTTGAAAGAGAGGACTTTAGGGGGTTGGAGGCTTTGGGGGGCACTTCCAGGCCAACCAATAAATCAGTGTAGGCGAGATAGATTCATTGATAGGAGAGCAACATAAAAGGCCTCCATTGTAGTAATGTAGACAAGGTGTGCAGGTTCCTCTGCTGCTCACAACTCTCTCAAGATGGATACCGAGCAAGCCAGCAAGGTTCCACTTAGCAGCGCCTTCCGCGGAGACCTGGAATCGGAAGACACTCCAAATGTTTCACATTAAGGTTTCACCATCGCTGGAGCTGTGGCGCCGGGAACAATGCAGGGGTGAGTGGGGGACAGTGTGGGCTGCGCGGTTTATTGCCAGAGATATGGCCAGAATGGCGGTGGGTGCTGCGACGGGTAACGACAAGTGTTCATAAAGATGTCACAAGGAAACTTCGGGAGACACAAGTCTCAATTTCAGCCAAGGTGCTGCCAGCCAGATGTGGAGGCATGGAGCAGCAACTGGATCACAACCTGCCCGTTCACCATGCTAAATCTGAAGCTAACAGGCAGAACCTCAAAGTTCTTTTGAAGTGGGTGCCAAGAGGTGTCCAGAGCCTTAACGACCTGAAATTTATTGCATCACCATCCAGCTAGGAGTGAGAGGTCGGACTTTGTCCAGTGAAACGTCTATTCATCCCCTCTTTGTCTCAGTGCCTCCCTTCACTCACTTTTATTCCTCCCACTCTCTTCTTTCCCCGCACCTGTTTAACACCTTGACTTCATCAATGACCTTTGTCAATCTGCTGTTAAGTGTTTCATGTTACTGTTGCCTTCGTAGGGGTGCAGCTGGCTGAGAAAACAAGGAGTTGCATGTGATGTTGGGGCCCGCTGGACCTCGTTCTTTCTCCCAGAACACTTCCCTCCTAATAAACAGTGTCAGAATTAGACATTCATAGTATAGAGCGAGAGCCAAACGGATACCTAAAAGCAGATAAGAACAATATAATATGGTAGTTAGCATGATACAGTGAGACTACAGCTGTGGTGGAGGTGTACATTTACTAGTATAAGACAGAAGTAGATTTATGGAGCAAAACCAAAATACGGATGGTAAAGTTACTTTAATTTCTATTATAGGGCTCATAGTTAATATTATATATTTTAATGGCTAAAGAGTGTGGAATACATTAACATACATTTAGATTTATGGCTGGGATTTAAACGGTATATAAAAATGTATTTCCGTGTCATTTAAAAGAATGAAAAGAAGGCTTATCCCAGTTGGAGATGTGATAACATATGGGATTATTAGCTTACACATATCTGTTATCACATTATTTTATATTTTGAAATGTTCCCTGCCCTCTACACTCAAGCAGAAAGAAAAAAAAAAATCCCTTTTCGGTTGATGTTAAGTGAAAGTACTGTTTGACCCGGGAGTGACTCAGGCCAGGACCAGATGGCCTGGTAAATTAATAAAAAAAAAAAAGAAGCAAAGCCATGTGAAACAAAGCATATGGACTGGAAGACAAATTCCAAAGGGGATTCCCCTGCCTTTCATTGAGACAAGTGTGCAGCCGCAACATTTAACTGAAACAAAATGTGAGCAAATTTGTACCCGTAAACGTGAAATTACTTTTGCTCATTTTAATCCCCCTGTCTCTTCAATTCTGCCAAATAAGTCTTTGAGGCTTTGCACGGCCGTGCGCAGAAGAGAGAAAGTGATGTATACATGGAGGGAGGTGGGAGAGGAGAAATCAAAGAAAATATCTGGCAAGGAGATTTACAACGCTGGTGAAATGTTTCCACTGCTGCTCGAGCAGAAGCAGCAGCAGTAAGTGTTTTAAACCCGAGGTCTGACAGCGCAGGAAAGGTGGCAGGGCAGCAGGGAGGGAGGGACGCCTCAAAATGGCTTCACGACTCTTGTTATCAGGTCTAAATAAATCAATAAAATTCCCACTTAAGGGAGGCTAACATATTTCATCCTTCAGCTGTTATTGATAACTTCAGGCCATTTGGTCCGCCTGGAGTTTTATATTTTAAAAGTCATGATGCTTCAATTTGTAGACATAGATATGCAGCTTGATGTGCTGCAGGTGTGGGGTTTTGATGTTTGAAGAGCGTAAGTGTGAGCCGCATGGAAAACTTCACAGGCCATTTGTGCTGTTACTCCATTATTCACCGGCTAGCATCATTTAATCTGTTAACCAGATTAAGCAACAGTGTTAAATATGTTTTCAGTCGTACATAGTAGTGTAATGTGAAGACGTCACGCAGGATAAAAAAGGCAGGAGAAGGGGAAAAGGCCAACATATTGGATCCACAGGTGCTTTATTTCGCACGAATCACCTGTTGTGTTCCAGACTGACCCAATACTGTCCTCACCTCAAATTCATCACTGGATGAAGACATTTTTGGCTTGACAATTAAGCGTTTTTGCTGTTTTTACACATGCGTTGAAAGGATTTATTAGCGTCAACACACATATCTGTCTGTTGTGTCCGCAGGCTGATGATGTGCCGGTCTTTCTCAGATCTTTTCTTCCATGTTTTAATGAGCAGAAATGTTTGGACAGGCTGAACCTTTTGGAAGAGGTGGAACTTTTTCATCCATAAAGCCATTCGAAAGAGATGTCGAAGGAATTTCAAAATAAGCTCAGAGATGTACAGCATCAGGGACATGTGTATAAGAACAGCTGTGTGTGGATGCATGCTGTGTATATTTGTGTGTGTGTGTGTGTTTGTGCTGTTCATCCCAACTAAACAGCAATAAAACAAAAAATGCTTGCTGAATACATGTTTGGCTCTGTTCACCATAAGTCACAGAGGCACTTTTCACGAGCTCCGAAATCCCGGATCAGTCTATAGTCAATAATTGCAAGGCCCAATCTTCGTGTTTGTTAAAATAATGCACAGGCTGTAAATTATGATCCTGTACATTTCCATGAGCTCAATTTATTATTAAACTCTCAAAAACATAAACACTATAGAATGCAATGAATGTAGTTAGAACAACCTCTGTGGAAGTAAAACTAAATATTACAGAGTGCCAGTCTTTACAGTGTCCATTTAGCTTGTCTAATCAATTAAAAAAATGTTTTATCATTGAAACAAAAACATAATAAACAATTTGACACTCAGGAAACCAGCACATGAGCCGCAGGATGTATGTTTACATGTGCCCTTGTGTTTAATGCATGTGAGCACACTGAATGTGTGTCTGAGTGTGTGTAACGTGAAGGGGAAGTCGTGTCTTAGTACACTCTACATTACAGCATGTAGTTGTGTTAGATACTGTGGAGATACTAGAAAACAAGATGACTGGAACATGGGAGTTGGGGGAAGGGTGCCAAGCTTCCCACTCATGCCTCCTGCACCCCATGCCTGGCACAGCGTGGGGCTCCTGGATGGCACTGTCGCCCATATGGCCAATCACTCAAGCAGGGCCGAGATTTTTTCAAAGGGACCCGGCAGCAACTTGAAGCGGGACTGTCTCCACAGGGGTCAGCGGCCGTCTGGGCAGGAGAGGCCAATCTCCTGCTGGCCTTTGAGAGACAGACATATCAACTCTTGAGTTGTAGCCTCCACACCCCCACCTCTCCCACACACACACACACACACACACACACACACACACACACACACACCACCATCGAGCCTTTCCATGTATAGCACACAGGCCTGCCCTGGTCTGCTAATGGGCCAGAGACCATGACCTTGAGAGCCGGACAAACAAATGAGGAGGGAGCTCGAAGCGAGACCAAGCTCACTAACCAGTCTCTTATTTATGACTTTTTTTTAAAACTTTTTAAAAAATGTTTTATGGCATTTAGTTATAATTACAGCTGTCACGATTATCATGGGTGAAATAGTTAACCAAATAAATCTTTAACTTTGTATATTATGCGTTTTGTCTCTTTCTTGGCAAATGTGTTACAAGTGTAGGGAGGTGGAGAGAGAGACTGTAAACATAACTGTACAGAAGCGTGCAAAAAAATAAACAATTTCACTAATGGAAAGTGAAAAGGAAACCAGATGAACCGACAAAGCAACAACAGAAAGAAAGGGAAATGATTTAAGAGGCAATGGATTATTTACACATATTCTTTAAATATCACTGTTATCCTCAATAATGGTGTATCACTACACCCATAGTTGTAATACAAGAAAATACTGTATTAAATTATAACTGTAAGAAGGATATATATATATATATATAATTAAAACACATTTATATAATTATGTATTCATTAATCCTTCTCTTAAAACACACAAATAAATGGTGATTTACTTTATGTTAAATTATTGAAAATGTTGACCCATGTGTGGCAGGTGCGGCGGGATAACTAACCTCTGCTACAGGATAGTATGGCTACTTAAAAATCAGCTAATAAATGACCTAAACAACTTATCATGGCTACTCTTCTTTCTTTTGTGTGTGTCAAATACAGAAATTATAAATGAAACTTGATATTTGTTTGGCTCAACTTAGTATGTCCAGGTGCTTTTGCTAAACAATGCCAGGAATGCTGCTATAAAGTTTTTTGAGTTATGCGTTTGTACAAGGTTACAAATGACTGTTGTTAGGAGCAAAGTGTTATGGACTTCAACAATAATAGCTTTGCTGTTTCGTTTTTTTGAATAATGAACGAGTTATTTCCTTTGTTACATTGGTTTCAGTCACAGGAAGATGAGTACCTTAACATGTAAATAAACATCTAAATATACTATTTATTTCCACAGGGGCAATAATCAATGAAGCCATTCAATCAAGCAAAGTCAAATAACATGGGATCCCAAAAATAACATTTATTTTACGTTGTGTAAATTACGATGTTATGAGGAGAACGTCGTCATATTTTCAGTCCAGTCCGTATTGATATCTGAAGTATTTCTTGGGGTCGGGAAGGTCAAAGGATGAACCCCGTCGAGAATGCAAGGGAGGGACTATAGATTAAATTTCTCAGTCTCAAGACGACGTTTACGAGTCTGTGACATTATCCACAGTGACAAAGTCTCACATCTGCACAGATTTTCAGCTGTTAGAGTCATTCACAGAGGCTGCAGACGGGGACGGGTGTCGGCCTTGAGTTATCAGTGACCTGCAGAGGGGGAATTGAAAAAAAAAAAAAAACTGCCATATTGGATGACCTAATCACCGTTTCTGAAATTAATAACTCGGATTAACTTTGATACGGTGAAATATAAGAAATGAATTAAATGCTTTTGCAGTTAAAATGTCAGGAAAAATGAATGATCAGTATTTTTAAATCTCAAGCGTTTCCTGCTCATGAGATTTGATAGATTGATGGATCGTGATTTAGCAGACTTTTCCTCTCTCCGTCCACAATTCAGTTCTTCTGGCAGAAATCTAACAGTTTCCCAAGGCAAAAAACATAAACCCAGGGTTTTACAAGGATAACACGGTTCATGGCAAATATGTCCTTTACTCAGATGTCTGGCTCTATACCACACATGGAATAAAAACCTGGTCCGATTTGACTGAATGCCAAGCCTGGTGGGGCTCACTTTTTCTTCCCTTTTTTTTTTTTTTTTTTTTTTTTTTTTTTTTACACCGTGAGCATTTTTAGCATTACAGAATCCTTTCCAACTGCACACTTTTACTGCAAATGTCATATATTTTTAGAATACATTTAAAAACTTCTAATATCTCCAGAAGTTGTCGCTCCCTTACCTCGACTTCAGTCATTCCTCCAGTACTCTACCAAGACAAGTAAGTAAAGGGAACTGTTTGACTGGCAAAGGCAGAAATTCATAAGGGATTGAAACAATTTATGTTTATTTGAACAACTCAATGGGTACGGTTTACCACATCAGAATAATTCAGGAGCCATACAGTGCGTGTTGATATATGGTTATTTCAAAGACTTGTCTGATATATGTGTCAATTATTGTATTGTCATACCGGAGGAAAAGAAAAATCTGGTAGTCAAATCATATATAATGCAAAATGAGACTAACACAAAATATTCAATATAGTGTTCAACATATGCACACAGGGATGGGTGCAGAAGCACAAAGTTAAAAACAATATAGTACACACACACACATACACACACACACACACACAGTCATCAGAAAGCTTTCCAGCTAACTGGAAGTTCACGAAACAGTTCCCTTGATATTCTTCAAAGGTAAAAGGTTGATGTGACCTTCTCATATTCACAGCGACAGGATCCCGCATACAGTCACATCAGAGGAGAAAACAAGGATTCTTTTCTTTCTCAGTCTTGAACCTGAAGCAATTTGTACTTGGCGATGCATTCGCTATGTGCTTACGTAATACTCTTTCTGTGGCTCTGACTGCAGTTGTTGATTTGTCTTTAATACAAAACCTCTGTAGCTCAAGCAAGTACAAAAAGTGCAGATGGTTCCTTGTATTGTAATGTTCATGAATCAGGATCAGAATCACTGTTAGCGGCAGGGTGCTTCTCTGCACTGAGGCTGAACCCAGGCTCTGCCTTTTCTCTGAAGAGTGTTCGGTGACAAGAGATTTTCCCCACCGGGATCAATAAAGTCTCACATTATTGTTATTTACCGTCGAGGATCTAACACACTGGAGTAGCACAGCTAGAAGCAAAGTGTCTCCGTTGCTATACATGGCCGTGGACTGCTGTTGTCAGCATTCCCACTTCTGCTCTCCTCTTTCAGCTGCCCAGTCGCTCAGCGCGCCCTCCTTTCGGAGTGATCATGAATCATGGAAATTGATTATGCTGTCACATCTCAAATCCCCCTGCCCAGGGCTTGACCGCAGAGTGTGTGACTGCAGGGCGGTCAAGCCTGCTTAAGGGATGCACTGCTGGCTGCCCTGGAGAAGGGCCAGTCAGCAGGCCCTTCTCCAGGGTCATGCAGCTTCCTACCATAGCCAATGGAAGAGTATCACTCACGTCGGCGGGTAGGAATGAAGATGTCCTGCTTTAAATACCAGTCTAGGCATGACCGCCCGTCGTACTCCTGACTGTTTTCTACCCTTCCAGCTCCTCGTCACCGCGCTCCTTGTGTCATCTGTCTTGACCAGTGCGCTATGCTAATGACTCTCTCTGAATATAAACCATTCCTCACCGACTTCCATTCAAATTCCTGGATAAGTCTTGAGTAACATCGTACGATGCCAGAGGACATCTTTGGGTTTTGAATATCTTTGCCTCATCACATATAAGAGACACGCAAGAGTGATTCAGAGAAAGAAAATGAGGAAGCTAATCTGCCCAAAATGAAGCATGAACTATAAATTGCTCTTCCTAGAACTTACATTTGCAGAATCAGTGGAGCTACAACATTTATTTAATACAGCGAAAGATTTGAGGGAGACACCATGTAAACCCCTGAAAAAAGAAAACTGCGCATAGAGGGTTATGAGGCTGAAAAAAAAAAAAAAGAAGAAGCACACAATTCACAAACAGAAAGAAAAGTTTTTCATAATCAGAGGTTTACGTCATTAACTTGGACCAAACTTTGTTTCCTCCTGGGCCTACTTTTCTGTGTAACCAGTAAAGCTATGCAGGATATTCAATCATTCATAGACAAAAGTGCTTTCCAAGGTTTATTTTTTATTTTTATTTTTTTTACTTTACTTCCAAGTGTTTGTACTTTATCATACCAAGATTATTTTTCAGTTGCTTCTGGTGCACTTTTGCCTTTTAACGCAGAGTTTCCAGCAGACTCCCCTTAATGATTCCTGCAGATTGTTGTTCTTTTTTATTGTGAAGATAAATCTGCTGTAACAAGATGAAAACACCCATAAATCTGGGCCTGGGCTCAGGTTGCAACGAGACTTTAAGGGTCAATGTTGCTATGGCGACGCATCAATCCTTCAAGGGGCCGAGGCGAGCGCTATAAAAGAGGTGAGTGTCTGTGACAGTGTTACTGTTGTTATTGTGGGCTCGCCATTAAAGCCTTTTTAAACGACACAGACTGAAGGGCCACTTAACCTCTCTCAGGCATGTCTGCACTTCAGGCCTTTCTGGATTATTGTTGAATCAGCAAATACCCAACTCTGCTTGTTACTGCACTGAACTTTTCCCACAAGGACATTTATTTCAACTTTATTTATACAGGAAAGAATTTGTGGAAGATATCCATAGTTTTTTTTAAGAAATTCCCTGGTTCACTTTCATACTTTAACCTCAGGGAGCTGCCCTGTTCTTCCCTGGTAGAGGTTTAACAATCTCTGAACAGAAGCTGACAAGGAAAGCGAGACTGTCGTTTACTTTACACCTGCTCAGTTGGCATCCTCTTCTTAATTGTTAAAATGCTTTCCAAATCCCGTTTTTTAAGAACCTGCAAACTGCCCCTTAAAGCTGGGGTGGGTCACATTGGAGAATCCAGGAAGAGTAAGCTCCATCTTTAAAATGATCCACCTGAAAAATGCAGGCCAATACTTTTCTGGGTGGCAGCTGTGGCTCAGGAGGTGGAGTGGTCGTCCACCCCGGTCTCTGCAGTCAGCCTGTCAAAGTGTCCTTGGGCAAGATACTGATACTGATTGGCAGGGTGGTGGTAGTCTAGTGGTCTAGTGGTCAGGCATTTAAATAGAACACCAGAAGTTTGTTTGTGAGTTCAACACCAGGCTGCCACCATTGTGCTCCTGGGCAAGGCACTTAACCCTGAGTTGCTCCAGGGGACTGTCCCTGTAGTTAGTTCACTGTAAGTCACTCTGGATAAGAGCATCTGCTAAATGACCTGTAATGTAAATGGCCAAGTGTGTGTGTGTGAATGGTTATCACTGATGAGCATGTGGCACCTTGTACAGTAGCCTCTGAGTCTGTTGTAAAGCACTATATAAATGCAGTAGTAGTCCAAAAGTCACAAAATGAGAAAGTCAACACTGACAGCCCCTCCCTCCAAAGCCATTCACCCATCATTATCATTATGAACTTAAACAACACATATGGTTATTGTTAATACTCACAGCTTGAGGTGATGCTCTTATTACAGTCCTGCGACAGCCACAGATACACGTTTATTTCTTGTTCTGTCAGAGCATTTGATTAATTGATTGCTTGTCAGGATGTAAAAAAGTATTTCAACAAATATTACATAAAATGCTATAAAATACATTACCCACCCTAGCTTGAAGTCACAATCTGGGTACTCCACCGAAAAACAAGCTATGAATGTGTCTGCAGACCAAGAAAGTACACCTGTACAAGGTAAGTACAAGGTCAGATAAGTTTCCATTGAATGGGGAAAGTCAGTTAAAATGCACTCTCCACTGGGAAAATTCATGTTTGCATTTAATGATAATACCAGATATGTCATTCTAGTGTTGTTAGCAAGAAAAAAAAGACACCACAGATACAAGAGCAGAGAATAACATTCAAACCAGACTTGATACCGCACATTTTATTCTCTAAAAAAGGGTAATGAAAGATAGGCACTTGTTTCAAGCCTGTAGTAGTGACTTTTCATACTCGTGCTAAAATTGCTTTGTTCTCCATACTTGGAACCAACATTATTTCTTGGCAGTGGAACTTTGATGTCCAGAACATTTCTGAATTGTATAAATTATAACTAGAAGTGCACTCGGAGAGCGCAGTACATCCGCCAAGGCCGTTTCTATAAGTGAAAAAAAATAATGTGTGTATGCACCCCGCGATTCGGTAATGGTTCTTCCATCTACACCCTTCCACCAAGTTTCATGAAAATCGGGCCAGGGGTTTTTTGATAATCCTGCTGACAGACAGACCAACAAAAGAAGATAACCTCCTTGACAGAGGTAATAACAGTAAAGGAATTTTGGCGCTGAATCCAAAGGTATTTTCTCCAACATCAACAATGTGTTTGTCCAGTGGTTTGAGTAATTTGCATCGCTTTTAAATTCAACTTAATTTGCCATTGCAGACAAATGACAGACCAAGCATGTATCAGCAGATCAAACACAAACACTCTGTCATCATTTGATCTGCTGCTCGTTGTTTCTTGAGCTTGCAGCGGGCAGTGTGCGGCCGATGCAGAACACTCCCAACAAGGTGTCTCAGCAAAGAGCCAGAGCACGTGCTGAAAGACGCATCTCACGCTCGACCTTCACTCGGTCCCAAGCAAAGCACTCTCTTGTTCATTTATCTTTCCAGGGACGGTTCGTTCTCTACCACATTAATGAATGCCAGTTGTTCCTGCGCTTCGCAATCAGGAACTTTAAATTTGGCCAGGGATCAATCAGATTTGAAAGGCTTCACAAGAGCCAGTTATATGTGCCGGCTGATCAATCTTATTTCTTTATACTGACTATTTGGTAGCAAATAAAGGCATTCATCACACTGTTTTGGGTAGATACTGGTTTACATACCTAGTAAACAATATATCTATGCACTGACTGAAAGAGGGGAAGTTTTTCTCTCCAAAAACCCTGCAGTGTGCCACATAACCACAACTATCACACTGTATATTCAGAGAAATCTGTTTTTATCTACTTTGTAACTGATTTCCTCATCTCGTATTCAAAGAGGAGGTAACTCTTCTTTTACATCTTTCCCCTTCTCGCTATACTGCAGGTCTCGTGTTCTTTTGCACTTTTGATGCATTGCTTTCACTGATTAGAGGCTATTGGGTTCAGTCTCAAGACATTTTCTATCCGCTCTCTGCAAAAAGGTTTCAATGAATTACACCACAACCAAAACCCGTCATTTTGCACGTCAACGTTTCAGATCCTAAGCAGCTAGCCACATCAAAATATGATTGCTTTTCAAATACTTTGACCCAATGATGGGGTTGCCATGAAACAACCATCCCTTGCCAGATTTGCTGGAGCCTGAGTAAACACCCAGTTTAAACGCACTGCAAATCCCCCATCAACAGCTCCATGCTTGATGACAGCTAAGCGAAACACACTTTTCCTTGTATTAGTGGGAGAAGAGGAAATAAATAATGAATTCAAAATAGCTGTGGTTGTGTGCCTTCCTACAAGAGCATCTGTTTAGAATCTGTTTTCATTTTTGCTCATTAGACCCTTCTTCACTCTTAAGATCAGGATAGTCTTCTCTTAGAAGCTCATCACTGCTGCAGAATGCTACAGGATACGTTGATCCTCCAGACGGCTGCCAAAGCTGGTTATCACTCCAATCGAGCTTTCATCAATTACTTAGCTCTTCCTTGCCATGCAGATCAAACAGTGCCGCAACCCTGTGGTCACATTTCATTCCGGACCATTGTGTTTCCGAAAGCAGTGAGGAAGAAAGAAAAATGTGGATATAGCAGATTAATAGAAACCATTCAAAAATGCAGTCGTAAATTCTAATCATATGTGAAATGTCTTTGTCATCACGCGTTACTGAGAAGAAACATATGTAGTTTAACTCAGAGAAAAGTGAAATTCATGTACATATGCTACAGCAGGGGTTCCCAAACGTTTTCAGCACAATACCCAAAAGAGAAATTTGCTGTCTCCTCGGGACCCAAACTTACAGAAATATGTCATAAATTGCCATAACGTCTACATTGTAGAATCATGCATTTAAAATGCATGTGAAGCGTCTTTATTAAAAGTACATCACAGCTATAATCAAATTTGCTGAGTGTAACGTGAAATTTCTCAGCACTTCATAGCAAACTTGTACTTAGAACTTGCACTTAAAATAAGGTCCCGACCCTAACTTTGGGAAAGACTGTGCTACAAGTATGCTTTGTTTGAATTATTTTAAATCAAGTTGCAAAAGCCATTATTTTGTAATATTACAAAGCCGAGGTTAGAGGGACATTTAAGGATACAAAATGGATTGTTGTCATGACATGACTTGACAGAACTGAATTCTTTAGAGTAGGCAGTTGACTTTGTATTATGTTATTTTATGTATTTTGGAGATCAAAATTTGCACATTTGCCTTGAAATGTCTGCTGTAAAAGTCTCATTAGATTGGATGCAAGACATATGATGTGTTCAGTTTAAGGCAGCCATTCTTGTCTTCCAGAATTCTCCTTCTTGTCAAACACTACCCACTGGATCTTTCAGACACAAAAAGTGTAATAATGTCCTGTAATTTCTACAATCTGCCTCTAATCTTAGCTAATTAAATTGTCATCTGACACTGTGTTGTTTGAGCAACGTGTGGGGATGAGACGATCTTTAATCGCCTGCACAGAAATGGTTTCCCAAAAGGCCTATCCATCACATAATCTTGTTATTGCCTGGAAGATGAGAAATGCATTTAGCTATCTTGTCATTTTTCCTCCAAAAAATGTCTCTGCAAGCAAGCAAATGTCCCTTGTCAGCTGCGGTTGAGGCTTCGTGCAGAAGGTAAATAAGCATAACACAGCGCTGATTTGTTGTTTAATAAAAGAGGGATTAAAAACACATTTGGATCAAATTCCCAAGTGGGTGTCTGCGTTGTTGATCTTATTACCATGATTGTTCACAGCCAAGTATTGAGGTACAATGGCTGTTGTACAAGTGTATCCGTCCCACAGTGAACTTATTTTCTGGTGCCGCATCTTTGTTAATCATCAACACAAGTCTCATCTTTTCTCATCTTTTTTAATTTGTTTTCTGTCTTTCTTTCTTTCTTTCTTCGTGGCTATCACGGCTCATTCGAAGTAGCCAGTTTACCTACGAGAGAAGATTTTCCCTGGAAACACTCCAACACTGAATATGTAAAACAGTGAACTAAAACAAACTTCCAGAAACTGTGGGTTAAATCACCATTGTGTTACATCAAAGGAGAACTTCAAATGCAAATTTTTTTGAAAATGTCTGATTATTGCTTTTAGTTTTTACTGTAACAAAAGTCAGCCCTTTCCTTTCAAGCCATTAGCAAAGCTGGAAAACTACTCTTTATTAATAAAGTATGTCTGCTCCCACTTCAGGCCCGTCCCGCTGTGGAAGCCCAGAATTTATGTTCCGCAGGGAGCACGCTGGTGAACAGACGACTCACATGTGTCTTTGCACTGCTCGCGGCCTCCTTTAAAGGCATTCTGAACTGATTTGGGGAATATCGTAAAGCAAATGATAAATTTGTACCCCTGTCAAGTGCGGCTGTGCACTGACGATTTGCTCCAGGAATCATGTAGGAATGCCATATATCCCGACTGATTGCGACTCCCCGCGAGCTTATGGCAAAATACATTACATCATTAAAGGTATCGGAGGAAATAACTTAGGCTTTGTTCCTGCTATTGATCTGACATCGAACACGGCGTTTGATGTATTAAAGATCTATGCTGAGAGATGGACACTGAACATGTGTCTCCCTACTAAAAACAAATACATATTCATCCTCTTCCTGCTTCTCTCTGTTTTCCTCTAAAGTCTCAACATCTTGCAAATGGTTTCTGGCAAGTGCAGATACTGTATCTGCCATCGTGCTTCGGCCTGCTATTGCATTTTACATTCTTCTTCTTTCAATTCTTCCTTTGCATGTCTTTGATTTAACTTCTGCCATACAGAGGACATTGTTTTCTTGTTTAGTTTTTTTTTTACCACCAGATTGATCTATTTCATAATCCAAAAATGTTATGCCTTGAGACTCAACACAAGCAATGCAACATTTGATATTCATTCAAACAGTTGAATAAATCGTGAACTATTTTTCCAATTCCAAAATATGTCATCACCTCATGGACCAATTAATCAATTAAATATTTGAACAGGCCGCTGGAGGAGTAACTAGTGTACCACCCTGAATCCCTTTGTATTTGGAAGAGATTAGCAGGATTTGAGCCGTGCTTTCAGATTAGATGGCGTGAGAAATGTGGCTTGAAGGTTCAAGGGAGTGAAGGGGCCTGATGCTGCCGCCTCAACTGCCCCATCCCTGCCTCAGTGGTGGCTGGTAATCCCCCCGGGCAGAGGCAATAAAACTCCAATTTCTACTGTACCTGCCAGCTGGGCGTCTTAGTCAGTTCGAAACACAGGGAGCATGAAATTCCCGAGGAGCCATATCAAAGCGCCAGCCCCCTTCATTATGACATCAGAACCGTCTGAAGTCAACAAGCATGAAGGCAGACTGGGGCGCTGCGTGGGTTCACAGCCTTGAAGGGGGATCCGTCGCTATTAAGGGCCATGCAGGGGGAGAGCTTACAGCGGGCAAGACAGGGAGAGAAGGATTACATCTATCACCATGCATATGTGCTTCCATCTAAAAGGCTTGCCTGCCATTTTATGCCCCTAGCAAGTCCCCCAAATGTTATGATAGCCGAGACAGTAATAAAAGCTTTGGCGGTATCATAAACACAGCATGATGTTGGGTATCAAATACTTAAGCGCCCGTGACGAAGATCTGAGGAGAAGCCCAGAATGCTGGTAGAAATGTAAACATAGTAATGGTGATAATTACAGCTGGTTGTGGCCATGATCCATTTGTCATCTTAATAAACGCCTCTTCAAGCCATAAAGTAAAGCTGAAGAGCAAGAAAACCTATAAAGTCATAACGACCGCATTTTAACACTAAAGTGAACATTAATGTGTATGTAGCGAACGGATGTGAAACGGGAAGAAGCCACACATGAATGAATGTTAAATATCACTTAAAAAACAAGTTATAAAACATAAATGATCCTCCTCCGGATATCAGGCCATTTCAGCAGAATATGGCCATAAGATAAAGCAGAAAAGAAGAGACCACAAAACAAAATACATATATGGTATTGCATTATCATTTTGGTGCATTTCAAGGCAAATAATGTGTCTCATGCATGAAAAGTGAGAAATACTTTCACCCAGCTTGATCATGGACAACCTGGGCTCTGATCCCAACTTATGTCACTGCTGTGAAAGTTTTATTTTCAATGAGTTTTTCCCACTAAACCATTACAAAATCTTAACCCATAGCCTTATTGACTAACCTGCATTTGCAAGTTCATAATAATTCATAAATATTTACATTTGTGATATTTTCAATCAATCCTTTTGTGGTAAAGGGATTGCCACTTTATGTTTTATGAAACTGTGATTAAATAATCAAACTACAAACAGAAAACAACAATAAAAAAACGACTGAACATGTCCAAACGTAAGTTACCTTTCGTCATCACCGTCTCATCAAATACCAAGAGTCTGTATTGTATGTATTCAAGTCCCACTCGTTCAGATTATTCTGCTCTGTTTCTATTTAATTCAAAGTGTGTAGCTACTCTGACTTGCAGATATCATACACCCTCACACTCAGAGTTTTCCAGAAGGTGTTGACAGAGGCAGTCTCCATGCATGGCAACCATTACAGTCAAGCCCAATGACACGGTCCATCGGAAGTGGACAGATCTGTTTTTGTAAGTGATCATCAGCGAGGGCAATTAATCATTCGGGCAATCATTAATCCTGGGGGTTTCCTGTACTGTTTCCCAGAGAAGATCATCTCAGGCAGGGGTCTCTGTTGGCTCCTTCACAGCAATGTGTTTACAGCACCACTGTGTAGGGTTAAATTTGACTTGAAAATAAAGGTTCATAACTGTTGGACGCTGTTGGACTTGCATTCAGTTACATCCGGGTGAAGAATAAGCCATCAATGCATGATGGTATGAAGCTTTCAAAAAACCTAAAATACGGACAAAATGAACCACAATGAGCATAATGTAGAATTTGCTTTGGTTTTTGTATAAAGTCTTGAACGTGATACTGAGTTTAAAATGTTTTTTTTTTTCTTTTCTTTCTGGGTCTTGTAAAAATGGAGCAAAATGCATGTTTTCAAAGGAATGTGTTCTTTGACAAATATGGTAATTTATTAGAGCACTCATCAAGGCTGAACAATCCATTTCTTCTGTGAGCTGGACTGAGTGGACACACATGTTAATAATCCAAACTGTTTCCACAATTGTTTAAAAGGAAATATCTGAGACATTTAAAACCAGGATCTAGTCTGGAATGGAATGTACTTTAATTGCCGTCCTTGGCAAAGGAAACCGGCTCGAGTATTTGATCTTGCCCAGTGTTGGCACCCTTCTGGGGAACACGCCTTCATTTTAAACATGGCCAGTCACTCTCTTCCTGCCAAATCAATAAAAGAGAATAATTGTTGATGATAACAATGACTGAGCACGCTCGGGTCCGTGGTCCAATCTGGCCAAATTCTGATAATTTTTGCGGCTTCCAAAACAACACGTAGCCCACATTAAGGAGAAAAATTAAATTTCTCATGATGAATGACTTTAGGAGGCCTCTGGACGGCAATGTCCATCCAACGCTGGGATGCGATCCCAAATCTCTGCATAATGGCTTCAACTGCCTTGTCAGTCACCTGAGCCCAATAATGAGTCGGTCAAACATGACCTGACAAATTGATTTGGATTCCCATCTGATGAGTCCTTCCATGAAACGGTCCATCTGTACATTGGGCCAAACGTTGTCACAGAGGGAAATTAAATGAAGAAATCCAATAAGTACCAGACAGGCCTTTGATCAATAGAGATCGTACAGAAAAATGAACGCGAACTGTCAGATTTGAAAGGACAGATGATCCAAATTAGCAGCAAAACTAGTGTTGTATTTGAACTTTACATGAGCATGCAACACAACCGCAGCTTCCTGAATTGCTTTTCATAAACATGTATCTGTAATTTCAGCCCCCTGCATGTGCAAACACAGTCATCAAGCACATACGTTCTCCTACACACATGCAGTATAAACACAGAACTTAAAACAATTATATTGTTTAAGATGATTTTGGACAAATTATCTTTTATTGTTTGGTTTCGTCATATTTTATTCTTAAATTACAAATATGCTTTGCGGTAATCAATGATAAATGCCCATAGCATTTTAAATAATCCTTGAAATAAGAGACTTGTTTAAATGAAACCTCCCAGCCCTCCCACGTTTTTATATTTGCGGAAGATAATGCTTAATTTCTTCCTCTTGTTTTTGTAGTTTTGGCAATGTGACCATGTCTGGCCAAGTCTTCCAGTGATTTTAAATAATAGCAGGGAGCTTACTAGTCTCCCAAACGGTATTCTGGAGTTGGGGGAGCCAGCGAGCGCAGCACAAGGATTCACTTGGGAGGCATTTCGCTGTCACTTACACACAGACTCTTTATCAAATTGTGTCCGACAAACACATCTCACATTCTGCTCCTTCGTGCTCTCCGGACTCCCCTGAGGAAATGACTTGATGTCTTATCTGCCTGCCTGAATGATGATATCTAAATCTCTGAGCAGCTGCTCTGCCAAAAACAATGAGGAGAGTCAAGGGGAAGGGGATCAGGACCGTTCCGAGACATGTTGGGATACTCCAGGGACATTCACAAGGCCTATTCGGAGAAGGAGAGACAGTGGGGAAAACTGGACCAAACTCTAAAGGCTTTCAGTTTGGTTTTTGGGAAAACATAAAAAAAGTTAGAATTCATCTTCAACTAAAGACTAAACACCATGAAACCATTTAATGTAATTTGTAAAGCTTAAAAATATGTCATTTAAAAGTCCTAAATTGACAAAAAATAAACAAGTTTATACGTTTTATTTTTGTGTAATATTGAATTCACCATGCTAGAAATGTGTAACATATGTAACTGATTGCTCTGCTACCCTGAAAGAAAAAAAGATATACTTCACATGCCTACTGATGCGTTTGCAGGTATCCCATCCCAAAATGCTTTAAATAAATATGCTTTGTGTAAGAGTTGGCACGAGGCTGATTGGCAATAACTTTTCTGATTCAGTCCTTCCTGTGAAGTTGAAAGACATTTCCCCTCCTCCTCCTCCCTGCTGAGCGAGGTGAGGCAAAAACTTTCCGAGCACCATTGGGAAGGTAATTAACAAGGCGGGTGTGAAGGAACTCTTGCGCTTTGTTGTTTTTACCCCCTGCCCTCAATTGCTCTACCTCAAAGTGTGCCTTTTACTTACAGAGAGGAAGTTGGATGTGTTTTCCTTGACTACCCCCATCCAACTCTTCTCCAACTCACTTGCCAGTGAGTGCTCACACATTGAGTAACACACACACGCGTGCATATGCACAAACACGTATTCCGATTTGCACACAAGTCTTTGATGCTTAGTATTACACACACACTTACAAACATGCAGGTACACACATTTTTGTATTCATTATATGATTAAGTATTTAATAGAAACCAGCATTGGTGATAAACTTGACAAAACCAAATTGCACTGAAGGTGATGCCAGTACACCGTGACTTCACTGTCGGGTGCAGCTACAGGTGCACCAGAACACACGTCTGAAAAGTGAAGCCAATGCGAAAGTACCTTAAACGTGCATTATTTCTAATAACCAGCAGGGGGCGACTCCACTGGTTGCAAAAGTAGTAATTGTATAGAGGTCTATGAGAAAATAAGCTTACCTCTCACTTGATTTTTTACCTCAGTAAACATCTTCCCTAATGTGTTCATGGTCTCAATCACTAGTTTCAAGTCTTGACTGCCTAAAAATGTCTTGTTCAGCTTTTGGTTGTACTTAGCTCCACCCTCTCGTGGCTTTTCTATTTCCAGAAAAATAAGATTGCGACTGCCAAAGTGTAAAACTCTAGGTTTCAAAACCGTATTCTCGAAACGTCTGCAACATAAACTGAGTGCAATTGGTTGCCGATGCTAAAGAAAGGATGAAGGCCAACGATGAGTCCAACTCGACTCCAGTGATGATGCTTCCCTTGAGCTGGGGCTGGGCCCAGCGTCCTCTGGTGCGTCACCAGTACACTCACTGTTCACAGCTCGATAAAGACAAAAAGTTGCCTAACTTCCACATTGTGGGATTTAAATAAAATAAATTCAAAGGATACCTAGGTTTATCAGTAATATCCAAAATGTGATTAATGTCTCCTGGACCTGTGATACCTGGAACGTTTTCAATATGTCTCCTTCTAACTTCCAAGTTGTAACATTGCTGCATCATCTCAGTGTTTTGCTTCTCCTGAATTAATGTGAATGTGGCCATAGTCTCAGGCCTCCTCCATCATTGTCTCTCTCTCTCTTCTCTCTCTTCCCTTCCTTCTTCAGATACAGTATTTTGTTCATGTGCTGTCCTCCTGTTTCTCTTGGCACCTTATTAGCACCATGGCTGCTCATAAAGAGCACATCTGGACACAGATTCGGGAAGCGATGGGCAAATGGCCACAACTTTCGCTAAGTGCTCTATATATAATCCTTGTTTTCTTAAGTCTATTAATAACACACAGTAGGTTTGATCTTTAAATTGTCTTCAGTGCTCCTGAACATCAACTGACTTTTTTTTACACCTTTCTCCTGTCAGATGTGTCAAATAGACTTCATTGCCTTATCTCAGCAAGAGCAAACTCTATAATATTTCACTGGAAAATCAATGCACTTTATTCAGGTAAACATTATTCCTGTTAACAAAGATTTTATCTACTGGAAGACTTCAAAAGGTAGCAGGATGGCGCAATGAGCCAACAGACAGTCTCTCAAACAGAGAGTTTGGTGTCTTTGAGCAGGACAGCAGCTCTCCACCAGCTCTATTGGAGCTGTGGTGGCTGTTCATGACCTCTAATTTCACTGTAGAGGAAATAAACACCCGTCTTTCATGAAAAACTTCATGGTTCAGGTTTTCATTCAGTTTTGAACTCCTTTTGCACCATTCTAATTAAAAAACTGGACAGAGCTACCCTGTTGTGTTCTCATACCAGACCCTGTATGGGTACAGTGTGACACATATTGTATGAAATGGAAAATCATAATCACCATTCTCCCACTCTTTCTGTTCATCTTTAATGGGAAATTTGAGATAGTACTGAGTACAGAGCTTAGTCTGTCACATCACATGACGCGCCGCAACTAATGCAGCTGACAAATGGGCATATCATGGATCCCAGTTTTGTGAACGATCCCTCTTCAGGAACAGGTGGCAGCCGCTGTAAGACCAGATGTCCCAGTGCAGCCGTGGTAAAACAAAGACTGTCGAAACACAGTGGTGAACAATGCGTGACAAAGACCGAAGGTGGTCCGGCTTGTGTTCAAACCCCAGGGGGGCCAAAAATGGGGGTGAAGTCTGGCAAGGGAAGATGGGGTGTGCAGACTCTCCCAGACTGACACAGTTGTGCCCAGTCCCCCGGGGTAAATGAAGAACACAGGCAACCCCACCTTTGAAAACCATCCACTGCTTCAGTGCGAGGAAGTGGATGCTTTTCAACAATGAGGAAGTCATCTCAAACATCGCTGAGCTGCCTTTCCCTTCGACACATAACACTGCATATCCATCGGTTCCTTTGTTCAGACATCTCTGCTTGTTAATGCCACGCTACAAAAACCTGCTACAGCCATTTGCTCGCACTGTATAAATAGACAGTAAGCATAACCGGTGCGATGGAAGTAAAATTGTGGATGTATGCCAACCTCTGCTGGAAGCTGTCAACAGATGGCATTGGATCAAACTATAACTGACGCTGTTACAAAATTAGCTTTAACATTTTTGACCCATATACATCGCACACTTGACTGTGTTCGGACATGTTGTTAGTATTTTCACAAATACGATGAGAAGATCTGTCCAGAAAGATCTGAAACAGAACCCACATGAGTGAGAGTTCGTAACAGGAATTAACAAGG
Source organism: Bovichtus diacanthus (assembly GCA_943590825.1). NCBI lineage: Eukaryota > Metazoa > Chordata > Actinopteri > Perciformes > Bovichtidae > Bovichtus > Bovichtus diacanthus. The sequence continues at coordinate 3,036,388 of CALSBV010000271.1, forward strand.
GTTCTTGAAAGCTGAAACCACAGGAGTGCAATTAAAAAGTAAAATATTCACAAGGCTTCACTGTTGAATTCGACGGACACATTTGATCTTAATGGGCATTTGCCGCTGCTGCTGACACAAGTTTGAGTTTTAAGTTTTCCGCTGCTAGAATCAATTTAATGGCCAAGTACAATACATGTATAGGTGACACTGTCAGCTAAAACACGCTTCATAACAACACTGAGGTAAATCATTTTAAATATGCTGAAGTAAATAACACTAAGCCATATGGTAATAATGAAATGAAAAATTAACAAATTCTTCTAGGTAACAAAACAGGACAGGAATATTCATATCATGACTGTAATTGACTCGACCATGCAGTACAACGTAGCAGTGGTACACGGTGAAATGTGACTGAGCTTTCTGCTAAGCTTCCTGTGTAGTTGTAGTGTGCATGGTTGTAATTCATGTCATAGTCTCAGACGGATCAAAAGGACATGTATTTAATAGCGCATACGCTGGCATGGCTTGAAAGGACAAATCATTCTTCAACCCCTGCTCATGTCTATTTGTAAAGACAAGTGTCGCATACTTTCATTCTTTCAGGTGCACAGGTGCAAAACTGAAATATTATCCCTGCACCAAAGCTAATACAAATATTGACCTGAATCTTCCTTGTAAATAAACATTTCATTTCAGATACTTTTTTTTTATGATTTAAGGTTAGCTTTCAGCACATTTATATGAATTATTTTAATGGTAGCTGCTCTGTTGAAGATGCTATGTAAAGAACACTTTACAACATCTGGACCTGCACGTTACTTATACATGGCCACAGTGCTTATTCGACTGGTAAAGTCTCCATTTCTCGATAGTTTTGATACAAGCAATGCATTTAAATAACTCCTTGTATTTTGTTTAAATCTCCTATTAAAACATTCTTCTTCACAAAAAGATTTTATCTCGATTTTTATTTCATCGCAATTTATTTATATATATTGAATTTTATTGCATTTTATTATTATTATTATTGTGAAGCACTTTGTAACATTGTTAAGAGAAGTGATTTACAAATCAAGTTTATTAGTATTATCATTATTAATATTAATATTATATATTGCGAAAGGGTTGCACGTGGAGCAGTACTCGCTGAGCAGACGTACACAGCTTTACCTGACTTTAAGCTGTTTTAGCCAATTGTTTCAAGTGGAGCGTAAGCTATCCAGCACCAAACTGCAGACAGACAACTGTCGCACCGAGCTGGTGAAGAAGAAAAAAAAAAAATCTAAGAAGCTAAAGAAAGAGGCATTTTTCACAGGAGCTGGAGGAGACCAAAACAGAGCTATAACAAGAGTGGATACTGGTCTTTATGTTTATGACATTTATGTTGCTCTGTGTCTGCACGATGAGTTCGGGATGATGAGCTCATGGTTCATCCAAATTTGAGCAGTGCATAGAAGTCTGAAGTAGCTCCAAGGTTGTGATGTTGGTGATGATGGTTAGGGGTTTGCCTCCAACTATAATGTAGGTATTTAATTAATTGTCCTGACCCGCCTGTTTTGTGGTTTCAAGTGTGGAGCTACCTCACTCTTCTATATTTTGATGCAAGACAACACTACACATGTGAATGTGATTAAGGTACTTAACTTGAGCCTTGTCACAATGTGAATCTGGAAAACGTAGATTCCAAACAGTTGTTTGTGAATCATAATTAAGGTGCAGGTTAGTAGCCTTTGGCTGGGACGCAGAAGCCAAACGATATCTATCACTTGGCATACACATCACACAGCAAATTATTGGAAGGCTGCACGTAGAAGTGGAGCAAATATGTCAGTCAGTCAGCTCGCTATCAGTTTTAGTCGTCCCATTTCATGTGTATCTTATTATACCCACCTACTGTCAGAGTGACATTGACACTGGACCATAGAACAAAAAGGATTTCTTCTTTTGTCTCCTTTTCTCTGTCCTCTCTTTTTTTTAATAAATTTTTTTATCTCCCCCTTGTTTCCTCCCCTCCTCTCTGTCTCTCTGAGGGGCTTCTCTCTCCAGCAGGTGGCCAGTCAGTCAGCAAAGACTTCTCTAACTGTTTGACACCATGGCAACATGCTATGAAAACAACACGGACCAGTGCCAGCACGTACACTCACAAAGGTATACTTGCATGCACAGAGAACGGACTATGTACACGTACACGAATACAAGCTTGGGTACCAATGTGCACAAGAGCCCACACACACACTCGCTCACACACATGCTCACAGTTGTTCTATGTTCGCAGCTCCAGCTGATTAAAAAAAAAAAGAAGAAACGTTTAATGTCGAATCTCATGGCAACAGTTTTTTTTTTTTTTTTTTTTTTAAAGCAATAACCAATTTAGCACTTCATGCTGGATCAGTCGAACTGTATCTAACTGGCTGGAGTTAGACCAGACACCAATGTTAAATGCAATACCCCAGCAACAGGTCTTAAATACAAAACTCGTTTCTGTCAGCAGGGGTCAGACCTCAGCTTGGTGTCTGTCCCAGCCCGGCCGCCAGCTGGGGAGAGCGGCGCAGCAGCAGAGGATGCAGGGAAGGGAAGCAGCAGCCAGAATTGGGGTCACGACAAATGTACAGAGCAGGACTGTGACATCTTGCCAAGTGCATAGTCCAACTCTTTTCCACATGTGTAAGCTTAACTATTCCTCAGAGACTCAGCCATCTGATGGACTCTTTTATTCAAAGTGCCCAAAGGAACACTGAGGGCATTCTGCACATTTTTAAAGAAAAGTAACAGCTGAACTTGGCAGTGCCATGAGCCATTCCTCGAAGTTGATCAGGGAACCTCTTACACACCACGTGTAATTGTGTTACACTTATATGCTAGCTGGTTTTAAAATGATACAGATCATGTTCAAATAAATAAATGTTGGTTTTCCTATCACCATATAATAAAGGGTTCAATGTCATTCTATTCATTTTGCAGGAGTTCAAAGAAAGAACTTCAAATACTCACATGTGAAATAAAAGATAATAATAAGTTATTGTTCCAGGAGGTTAAAACTGATGAAATATTATATTACATTAAATAATATGTTCTCATTAGCACTGTCTTAAACAATGGCACTATATACAGTATGCAACTTTTTCACCGTTAAATTTTCACATTGACTTTTAATGAGTAAAATGAATTATGACCATTTTTTTTATTCACTTGTATTACCACATATTTGCAGTTTATATCGACAGAGCTCAGCTTTTTGTTATACAAATATTTAAATATCTCCCCACCTGATGAGGCTCAAAGGAAACGGAGGCGGATTACATTTAGGGAAGGTTATGTTTGAGATTAAATCTGAGGAGATAATGTTTAGTTCCTCCAACAGTGAAGTCCTCAGTATACCTGTTTCTGCCATCACTTCTTTGCCTGCCACTCCCCTACAGATCCCCACTGTGAGAAATCATAAGAAGATAAACCGGAGCGGTGGAGTTTCTTAAATCTCTTGCACGTGAGGATCTCCCGAGTAGCTTGAAGAAGGAGCAGTTGATTCATAACCTCTTGGTGACAGGAAGCTAATCAATCAGAGGTGGCAATTTCCACACTCAGCTAGCATGAAGAGTAACGCACGGCGAACAACATGGCGCCTGGATCCCAAAAATCACTTTGTCAAGGCAGGGCAATGAAAGAGAGGGAATTCCAAGCAATTGCCCACTGTCAAAACATCCCATTATGGTTTTATTGAGTGGAGTGACGAGGACATTGACGACCTCATCGCAGTCATGTGATTAGGGATTTTGGAACTGAGGCTGCACGCATGAAAATAAACACACAACTCTGCTTTAGTTTTACTATTGTTTTGACATTTTCAGGGTTCTTAAGCTCTTACAGGCAAACACACTGAGATAACTGTCTTACATGGTAATCATTTTCTAATTAGTAATGTTCTAATTAGTCCAAGTTCAGCAGTCATCTATTATTTCTGTTTGTAACGGGAACAAAAACCTGTTTTGTGAGTTAGTTACTTCCTTTTTTGCGCAAAAAATACTATCGAAAATATCTCTCACATGAGACACGCTTAAGCAACGCAAACCCTATGATTAAGAAATCGATAGAATTAGCAACACGTTTTGTTTTAGTAAAGAAAAACCTCAATTTAGAGATCAGCTGCTGTTGGAGAAAACATATTTTGGGAAAGTCAGTGAACAGTCTGTTTTAAAAGAGAGGATTTCAGAAAAGGTTTGGAAGAGCTGCAACAAATTCACAGCCATGGACCTCGCCTTGACCTTGCTCCGACCCCACGTCTAACTCTAACCTCCAATAAAGAAGTCCTATAATGTCAAGTTAAGTGTGAATAATGGCAGTACCAGGCACAAAGTATTTTCTGTGTACAATACCCAGAACTTCAACACAGCTCACAGCACTTCAGCTATAATCCAAAGAATTTATAGAAATATTTGGGGAGGTCGACTCCTGAACTGTGTACAGTACATGTTGAGACATTTTACAAGTCCTTCAGTCACAATTGTTTCCCCTATACAACTGTTACCTTGTAGTCTTGAAAAAGTACCATTATTTGTTTTCATTTTGTGTTATTGATCATTCTGAGAGCAGCTGCCACTTCTCAGAGCGGCTGATGTCTCAGTTTGGAGCTGAAACTCTTCTTTCCTGTCCACCTTATAGGTTTATGGGCTAATGCGAGAGCTAGCTGTCGAAGTGACACCCATGGCAGGGGAGAGTTTATCATTCTGCTGACAGGCTAAATAACTTGTGCCGAGGCAACAGATAACAAATGGGCTCAAGTTGTGGCTTGAGTGTCTGTGTGTTAAAGACAAGAACAACTGGGCTGCAGCAGAAATAAATGGTCTTTACTTTTTGGCATTTTGCCATTATTCATGGGGCACCTGAGTATACGCAGAAACAAGAAGATTAATAAGTACTTTACTGTGAGCCAACACAGAGCATACATTAAGTATTGCTGAAAACAAATGCATGTTAACATGTTAAAAGGTTTCAATAAACTAATTTTGCCTTAAACTTGTTGAGCAATGTGAAATGTAAAATCCCTAATTCTGTGTGAACCTCATCACCTTTCACTGACATTAAATGTCCACATTTTGCATGTGTTGGGTATTGAACCTGTAAGATTTTAAATTTGGTTAATTTACACAACCACCATTCTACAATCTGTACAACAAACTGAATTGCTTCCCTTTGCTAGTTGTCTCTTCTGCATTTGTGTATTTTTCCTGCATGGACCAAATCATTAGCATTTTAAGACATCATGCGGATTTCACAAGACAAAGCTAGATTGATTTATTTTGGCTGACATTGCTCATCCCTCATAATAAGCCTTCAGGATCTAGTGTCAAAGCAGCAGGCTAATAAGCTAAGGCTGTTGATAGCGCCACACTTGCTGTTCACCTTTGCCTTGTAGGTGTCAAACTGTCAGTAAGAAACCCAGCAGGCTTCAGGAGTTTACTGCAACTGCAGCACGACATAAACAAATCAATTTCCCTGCAAAGAAAGACTCACAGAGGACCTCTTGAAGATGATGCACATTCTTATAGCTGTGATATGTCAAAGCATAAACAAATGCCCTGTTCCTCTCCCAACCGGGTCTCTACTTACAGCTGTTTCTGCACATACAGTAAGTGAGATATACCCGTAAGGCAACTAGGGTGCTGTCTTAAGCCCATGAAAATGTGCTGCAAGAGATAAATTCCAAGATGTCAGACGAGCTGTCAGTGTGAAAGAATACCCTGGTCATTACCACCTTCAGATCTAGCTTGCATGCAAACTCCCCCTCCCTTCTGAGCCGGACTCCTGCTGAGGATGAGCCAGACTTTCCCACAGTGAAAAACTGACTTGCATGCAGTCATTGGACCAAACTTTTATGATTGTTCTCATATGGAGCTTCTCATGCAGCTCTGACAATGTTTTCATCTAACTTTATACCTGCAAGTCCCTACATCGCCAAAAGTAAAAGCTATTAGCAATGTTGCGGATCAATGCCCAAACCAATCAGTCAAGAGATGCAACACATTTTCCTGTGTTAAGACTCATTACCTAGTCTGTTGGTGTTAGCATTGGCAAAATAACGTTTGTGATGTGTTTGTATTATGTTATATGCGTTTACATGCTTATTTTGACCAAGGAGTAAGTATACAAAACCTATTCTGGCAACAACCCTTCTGCCGATGGAAACCTTTTCAATAATTCAATCTATGATGTCAAAGCAGCAACTTCATCACTATGTTAAAACCTACAACGGTATGGTTCGAAAAGAACTCGCCTCAGCTGTCAGGTGTCCTTATTAAGGCTGTCTAATAAGCCCAGGTTACAAGATGGTTCTGAGAAGTAAGCGATATCCGCAGGGTGGCCCGCACATACAATGAGGCAGCGAGCCTTAGTGTGGATTTCATACTCAGGGCTGAGCATACTCTAAGCCTATTTTTGTTGTCCTGATCTCAGACAACCCTGGACCCCATCCAGGATGGTTAAAGTAATATCCACCAGTAAAGCTGCCAGGTCCTGTCCCCTCCACTGGGACTCGTAGGCTGAGGGGACAGGGTTCCAGAGTGATGGGGCAATACTAGTTGCAGATTCCAATGAACCTCGTCTAAACTCAATTTTGTATGAGACCTAGTGTGAGGAGGAAGCCTGACATTTTTGTGATGCCCTTCACCTGTCTTTGCAGTCTTGCTCAACCAGAGGAGGAATGCGTTCTCCTTTTATATACCCCTCCAACACAAGATACAAAATACTCTATGCTCGCAAAGTCCTTAGTCAAAGTGGATACCCGATTAAGGCAAGGGACTGCTTCAACTCTCGAGTAAGGTTGCGGTCACAAACAGTCATGATAGGGCATTCCGTACACAAACAAGGCCACATTTTGTCTTTCTTAGGCTGGTATTCTGTGAATTTACAGCCACCAGGGCCCCTATTTTACCAATCTCCCGTGGAGATAACGGGTGTTTTTCTTCTGAAAATCTACGGGGGGTTGGGTGTAGTTAAAGGACACACTCAGCTGCTAGATTAACTCATCAACGCCGCATTGCAGGGTGTCAACAGAAATGTTTCACACACAAGACCGACAAGGAATGAATACCATTTGGAGGTCACAAGTGGCAACCCCTCAGTCCTTCAGGCCTTTTAAATGTTAGTGTCTGCCTCTCAAGAGCAAGGATGTAACCTCTAAACCTTTGAGAGGAAAAGAGATACGTGTTGGACATCACTACCGTCATGTCAGTTTCTACTGTAGATTATGACTTGGAGCGAGATTTATACCAAATAAATCACTGGGGATAAATAGTTTGTTGTCATTTGGTAGCTACAAATATAAGTTAAGTATTTAAAAGTCATTCACATGTCCTAGTATTTAATGATAAATCAATGAGACATTTTAAAAACACCAGGCACCCTTAAAGAAGACATCTACAAATAAGGTCTCGCCATGAAATCTCCATCTGATAGCCAAATTCAAATCAATCTTTCTTGAAACTAAAAACATTTATATCAAGCGTATAGAATCTGTTCCTTGCATGTTAGCACCAAAAAAAGAGATATGAACAGTGCAAAAGCGGATCACACTTTCAATGTCTCAAAGCACACAACACTATGACAAGTGCAATAAACTATCTTGAAATACACTTGCAGTACGTACAGCTTCTTCTTTCAGCATCAGAAACATGATTCAAATGTCTTTGAAGAACATATTTTCAGGGAACCAAAAAACAAACTGACAACCGGAGACGTGGGATCATCTTCAAAAGAAAGACGTATGTCTGTGGCATGCTGTCTTTTAGCTGCATGAGCAATGCCATTCCTTGTAGTTTGAGTCATCTAAACTCCTCGCCTAATGGCTTCCAAATTTAGATTACAGTGCAAGTTTTAAATGTGTTGAGAAGCTTTGCTCTGACGAGTTAAAGGTCTTGAAAAGGACGAACGAAAGTTGCGGGATCTTAAAATGAGACCCTCGGTTGTTGACTCAGACTGTGACTGGGAGCTGGCAAGGTGCCTCACCCTCTACAAGTACAGCGGATTGTGAGGCCTTTGCACTTGGCGGGCAGCAGAGCTTTGATAGCTGCCCAGGGAAAGTCATTGTTTTCCCTCTAAAGCTGCAGTGCACTAGGGTGGCATGGCTGCCATGTTGTGCCTGTTTGCTTTAGATTTGAGAAAGATCAAGCCAAGTGGCCTTCGTTAAGCTGTGTCCCAGTGGGTGGCCACTGCCCTTTGGAACGTGATAGATAATTTGAGTACTGCTGAGAGGTCTTTTCATATGGCTCTGTCATTTCAACCAAGATTCTGAAACACGTGGTCAAGGCCGTCGTAGGAGAGTCCAAGTCATCCCAAGAAGCTGAAGTCAAAGACAGTAATAGGAAGTCCCATTTGAGCTCACAAAGCCCTAATCTGTACAGGTCTAAGAAAAAAACTAAATCAACAATGTAGTAAGTGTGGTGAAACATTAAAACCAACACATTTGCATGACCGTAGACACTCTGCTGTTGAGAAATGTCGTCAACTGTCTGGGTTGACTGTATTGATCTTTTGTAGAGAATACAGCCGAAGGCCAAAGACGCACAGGAATGAGGGAGAGAGACGGGAAGACGTGCAACAAATTATATTATATACTATATTCATCTTTACTTGAATCTGGTTGGTCAATGACATCTCAAACTGCTACATGGGTAAAATAGCTTTTATGTTTGTTGCTCTCTCTGCTTTGAACTTTCTGCAGTTTGCTAAATTTGGTCTCTCTTGAATTCAAATCATAGCTGCAGAAATTGGATGATCTTTTCTCTGGCTGTGGGTGTTTCGGCATATTTTACAATCTCAATATGTTACCCTCATTAAGTTATTGTTTTGGCTTGGTCTTAGTTATATGGTTGTAGTTACTACTCTTGTGTTTTTTTTTGTTTCTTATTATCTTCGCCAGGGCAGTCTTAAAACATAGTTTTATAATCTCATAGAACTAAAAAAAAAGGCAGTTTGATACCAATGCACCAAGTAAAACCCTACAAGAAGGAAAATGGAGTTTGAAAATATATTTGTAAATATGTAAGTATATTTGAGAGGTCCAAGATTGTCAAACTTACTTGGACTCAATTGTCACCTTCTACAGTAACTATATCTACCATGGAAACACCATCAAACTCTGAAATCAGTTCCAACTGGACTGCACTGGAGCCACGTCTGGAGGGGAATCAGCACAAAGCTCAGATATTTCTGTCATTCCCTCTGTCAATGGGGGGACGCCATGACAATGTTTTCAGTGTTGGGTTCCTGGTGCCGTTTGGCATCGGCAGGGCGTGGGAGGTTAAGGGGCGAATGGCAGCGTTTGCCCTGTCAGCCCCCCTAGCTCACCAGGTCCCAGGGGCTGGCGCCAGGCTAGCCCCGCTAGCAGCCGAGGCAAAAAATAACCCCGCTGCAGTTGTCGGGCAGGGGAGAGTGACGGGGAGAGCATGTCACACCGGGGGATCAGGTTTCAGCGGCTGTCATCAGAGAGCGGTCATTACTTCTGGGCTAATTATCTCAGGCCACGTGTAAACAAACAACCTGCCAGTGTGAAGACTACATTGTGTTCACAGCTCCAGGCTTTGGTTTTGTCCCTTTCACTTGTTCGATGTTGGCATTAATTCTGATGTTGGCTGAAGTGCTTGTGTGCCAAAGGCTAGTTCAGATTAGAGGTCTACAAAATTGAAAATTAGTGAGAATTGAGTGAAAATGTGTTTTTATTTTTATAAGTTTTCATTTAACGATAACTCTTTGACAGCTTTACCATTAATATGCATAATCAAAAGCATGGGGACTGTAATCCACAAATTCGGCAAATTTGTTATTTTCATTAAAGCTGTCCTCAAAAATACATCCAATGTGGATAATTCTTCAGCATATAAACTGTATGACATGTAAAAATACTGTATACTGTATATTATATTCAGTGCAAAGAAAAAAAAGAAGAAAGAAACACACCTCTGAGATCAAGGGGAGCTGGTGTTGGAAGAAAACTACATACATGAGCTAAATAATCATTACATTTCAGCTGTGTTTAACTGCCATACATCATAATGTTATTTCATCAACTGAACACTAACAGGATCCATGAAAACACCCTCTGACTGAAAACTCAATCCAGCACAGCCAGCAGTCTCACATTCCCCAGCCTTCATGGCACGTTTACAGTTCAGGCTCATGTTTCTATCACACGCTTGCCATACCATACCTGTGTACTGCGCCCACAGCCGGAGACCAGTTGCGCGTGACCCATGATAAAGTTGTCTTCATCTCTTCAGGTTTGAGTTGTGCCTTAAACAGCAGTTGCAATGATACATAATGATTTTAGTGGCGGTGTAAGGGGGCTGTTTATTTAATGTTAATGTTGCTTCAAAATGTAAGTCTGTTCTGTTCTGAAACAATAAAGGAACACATGAAACTGTGCAGTGTGATACAGTTCGTGCACAGGCTTTGTTTTTCTGGGATTTTAAGGGGAAAGAAGTTCATGGTTCAACACAAACCTTCAGGGGAAAATCTAGCAGCAGGTTTCATCTTCAAAGAAAATTGCATGATCTTGCAGATGCAAGTCACCCTAGAATGATAAAATGTTTAGTAAAAAAAACTACTTTTAAATCCACCATTGCCGTTTTTCAGTAAAATCACTACAAGCATTGCTCAACTAGTCTCTTCCTCAAACTTTTAGCAACCTACTGCTGGGTCACAGGTCAACAATCAAAAAACAAAACTAATTTGATATTGTCCTAAGGTTTTAATTGGGAGCGCTATATGACATAGAGTAATGTGCTGAATGCTAAGGTCACAAGATGACACTCAAAAAGAAAATATAAAAAGACATAAAAAGAAAAATAGAATAACATCCAACCTGCTAATAAAAGACATTAACTTATTGAATTAAAGATGTTTCTTTTAATTAAAGATCATGGACCTATTCAAACAACATTTCCAATACAAGTATTAAAGTAAGCAGTAGGTGTGGCACACAATTGATGATAGATTTAGCCTGGCACACAGCTGATTGTCAGTGTTGCACAGGGTTGAGATATTATTCAATAAAGCGTAGCGTAATAGAGATGCAAAATGACATTAAGGCCCGGCTTGCACGCTGTCACTTACATCCTTCTGGGGGCTGTCAGGTCTAACTGTACATTATTAATTGCCCTCTTGTACCCACCTTTGTTTGGAGGTGTTCTGAGTGACCAAGAGTTTGTACTCTAATATTTATATATGCCTTCGTAACCAAATTACTTCATCTCGGAGACATAGCTAAAGACCTTATTTGCATGCTAGGGCCTTATTTGAAGGGCGCAAGTCAACAGCAAACATTACGGCACTACTCTGTCAAGCGAATGACTGCCATTTCTAATGGAACACCAGCGTCTCGCTGAATATGGATTTAGCTGTGTCATTAGCCTGGGTACTTTGATGACCACAAGAAATGTGATAGGTAATTAATTTTTGGGAACAAGTTCGCTCATCCCCACCAATCCCTATTAAGGGGCTGCGTGATCCCCCATTTGCTAATTGAGTTAGCTGCATCAGTCTGGATTCGAACTTGAGAAGTGTCACAAATCAGACTATGTTTATCTACCATTATGTCGAAGCGAGAGGCTTAGTTTTACGGTATAATTATACCTCGCAAGACAGTGACCTAAGCCAACCTTATTTTGTAATGCACAGCTCTTTGGCAGAGTCCTTGATGCACACTGGGCAGATTTCATTGAGCTTTGTCTGCTGTTTTTTTCCCTGCCTGTATCTGCCTCAGCCCCTGTCTAATTGGAGCATGAAATTTGTGCACAAGAATACTGAGAGAAGTTCGATTAAAATTCCTTCTTTCCTCCAGATGGCATTGTCAGTGTGAAGACACTGAATATCCACGAGGATGTAGTTTTACCAAATCTTTCTCTTTCTTTCTTTCAAATCTAAGAAAAAGAAGAAACTTGACATTTGACGACAATGCCTTAAAAAGGAGTGCAAAAAGTAATAGGTCAAAATACTTCTGAGTGGAAACGCAATCCATTTTGTTGTAGCCCTGAATGTGATTTGATCGACACTATCCACTTGCAGTGTGGGCCTCTCCGTGCCCTCGCCAAAGACATTTGCAACTGATGTCAAGGCCCTATAAATCATCCTGTATCAAAGAGGCCATGTAACGCTTTCTACTTTTCAACATATGTGGAATCAGAACGCCTCTGTCATCGATGTGAGCCACTCTCGGAGAAAAAGGTTTTTTGGAGGCCTTTCCCACTGTAATGCAGACCATATGTGCTATTGATTTGGGAGGTTTTACCTGCCACAGTGGGATACTCCCGAAATGAGGTGAGGCGGACAATGTCATACCTCTTTAATAGTAAAGGATTAGGCCTGTAAACTAAAATCAACAAGGTGGATAACTACCAAGACGTAGCAAAAAGATTAAGTGCACTATGAAGATTGTTCCCACTTTTTAAATTGGGCCTTTTGCCTCTTTTTTGCCTTTAAATAGCCTCTAAATACACAGTGATCTGGTTCATTTGCATCAAACGGGGCAAACTATGCCACGCCGGCTGGTGCCAGGATGAGCCTATTCATCTTAATATTATAAATGGCTCTCACTGTCATCCAAGGTTTTAAGTTCCCAAAGCAACTGATCCTGGTCTTGTACTGGCCATATATCTCCCTTTGAAAGCCAACTCTTCCATCTCCTGCTGCTTTGTATTTAAGGTTGGCCCTCTATCTTGGATTTAACCTGCTTTCTCAATGACCATCATAATTTAAGGACAGGGAGGAGGTTCCCAGGCTTCTTGAATAATTTAGGAATCTCCATTTGTGGTCTCAGAGTTTGAGGATAAATGGAATTCAATCATAAATGTTTAGAGATCACAAGCTTGTTTCTAAAATTAGAATTAGCTTCCACATAATTACCCCTCACTGGAGCTAAATAAAAACATCTAAGAATGTCTTCCTTTAAAACTCACAATAAAGTAACATTCATTCAATATATGGTATTGCTGTGGATTACTGTCAAACACTGATGTCTAAATACAGCACTTAGAGTCTTGACCCAGATTATTGGCTTTTAGAAGTAGTTCTACAGTATTAGAAATGTGTTTTCTTAAAAGTTTAGAAACCAGTTGCCGTGGAATTTATTGCTTAAAAGAAATGCAAAGTTTGATGTGACTTTTATTTCTGCAGGTCATGGATTATGGGACTCTCTATGGGCTTCAGTGCATAGTTAATCAAACTATTATTTGTTCCTTTTTAAATTCAACGTTTATTTAATACGAGGTAGGTTAGCAGGGCATACATGCTCTTTTTATGGCAACACCCTGTTATAAAACTGACAAAAACAAAGTACAAGCAAAGCAGTCATACGAAGAGTGAGAGTGGCTACGGAGGCACGTCTCGATGTTACAGAGAGATATACAGTAAGTGTTTTGACTTTTTACTGAAATCGCTGGAGCTTCTAATGTTCGGGCCTCAGTGCTGCAGCAGCAAGGACGAGATATAATATCATAATTTAGCAACAAGGGCTTTGCAGATGAATAAGTGCAAGCGGTTTTATTCACGTCTGAGACCGGGAAGGGCAACTCACTGTGCTAACTAAATACACAGTGGTAAGTGTTCAAGGGGGCCTCAGAGTAGAGGCAGCCACATGTTGATATATGAGAATCCCATATTACACAATTACGAGGAAAATTGCTACAATAGTTCAGTTTTCTACATTAAAAAAATCTAGAAAAACCCTAACTGTAAATTTCCAATCACGGAAGAAGCCAAGATATTTGTATTCTGTGACCCCCTCTACATTAAACCCAGTTAGAGTGGAGATATTGTATTGCACATTAATGTAATTTACATCTCTGGATCCCGGAGAAAAGCATGAATCATTTTCTTCGTTTTTACAACATACTAATTTAAAATTAAGAAGTACTACTACTTCAAGCGATAATGAAAACAATGTTGGCGCCATTACAACCATTATGTCACCACAGGCTTGCAGAAAGCCATTTTTCATGTCTCCTTTTTTTTTGTTTTGTTTTCTATAATAAAACATTTGATTCCCCTTTATGAGTAAAGAAAATAACACTAAGCCTGTTGTCCGTCTGAACAATAGCGGAACATTTCTGATCCTAACAAGCGTCCATGTTTAACCTTGTTGTCCGTAATGGGAGGCGATACCTGCTGGGAGGGAGGGATCTCCCTCGCCATTAGCAAATACTCAACACATTCTGGAGCCGGTGCATGCCGATTACAAAGCTCAACTATTCTGGGAAGCCTTAACCTCCCGACCACCCTCTTCCCTTCACAAACTGAGGCTGTATTAACATTCTTGGCTCAGTGTATTGTGTCACAGAGAGAGGAACATGTTATCAGGTCGTAAAACAGTCTTCTCGTATGTACTCTTGATACAGCAATTAAGGCTTCGGATTAACCGCCAGACACGTTTCAATGTCATTTCAAAAACAGGAACATTTATACCCACAATAACAGCACGTCTCAGAATTAGTTTATTAAAAAATACATGGATTTTTCTTCTTTTTTTGTTGTTGCTGAATTCTCCACATCACACACTTCCGGGTTCAGGTTTGTCACATTTATACGTGTTACGAAGTGAAATGTGCCAGACATTCAAGTCTAAAACGATGCGGCAAGTCAAAGATAAATCCAACAAATGACTTTCGCTGCTTTCAATATGGTTGTGATCAAACGCACAGAGCTTTACGGAAGAAGCCGACGCTTTCTTTGGTTCCTGGTAAAGAAATCTCCGGCAGCCGCAGCGGGCCGATATCGAGAAGTGGAAAAAGAGGTATTTCGAAACGATGTATGTCATCCTTACAGCTGCTGTGTTGTCTTGAATTACCTTGATGCAGCCTTTCCAAAGAACAGATTGGATTTCCTTCGCCATCGTTTTCATCCAAATTTTTCCACAAATGCAGGCAAAAGATTTATTTACAATCTGTCTTCCTGAATGCCGGTTTCTTTCACGACGAGCCTAACAGAGTTCAGGAGACGGATGACGGTATGTTAGTGGTGCTAGTTTAGTTTTGAAATAGGTATTAATTTCACATATGGGCATTGGTACAGGGCCTGGCATGGTTTATGGACAAGTGTTGGAGTTTTTCTTTCTGAAAGGATCACTTCAAAGGACTTGGCAAGGGACAAGGTTGAACTTTTAGCTGAAGGTGAGCGCCGCAGATCTTTACTGCTGAAGTAGTAATAAAATCTCCGACACTGAGAAGCTTTGTCATCGAAGTAGGATAGTGTAAATCTCTTATTGGAGGTACATTAGGCATTCAACTGATTGATATCAAATGTAATGTGATTAAGGTAAAAAAATGTAGACGAAACTGAACTTGTCAATAAAGAAAAATATGATTTAAGTATAGTGAATGTATAATTTGTCTCACTGCTTGAACAAAAACTCAAATCCACTTCCTATTTGGCTAATTACATGTACAAAATTAAATATTGTGGCTGCCGTTGAACATCTGCGTCCCCTGCCAGTCTTATTACATTATTATTTACAACCAAGTGCATGATATGGTTGTGTGGCTAAAACCAGTCAAGTATCATCATAGCTGTTACCCTATTTTGTGTCAGTTAAGTAAGTGGAGCCTGTGTCTTCATGGCATGGTGCAAATTCCTGAGATTAATGTAAATGATAAGGAATCTGCAACTCTCTGGATTCTGAGATCCTCGGGATTAAAGGTTCAAGTTCCAGTCGACGCTGGAAAATGGATGACTCACTGTCCGGCCCGGACAGCTCTCGGGTGTCTCGTCTCCACCCAGTTAAGAAAGTGAGGAAGAGCAAAACGCTCACGCCGCGGGCTGAAGCTTCTCCAGAAAGAGCGGCTTTCCACTCCGGCTCAAGAGCTGTGTCTGTGAAGACGAATGCAGCAGAAAGAAAGCGAGAGGAACGTGAGCGAACTTGTGCTGGCGTTCCAGATTTAAAGGTTTTTCTTTACGAAATGTCAAAAATAAGAGAGCAAAAATGACAGCAGAAGTAAGACCAGAAGGTCATAAATACATAAGCAGATGATTCAAAATCTAGAAAGCCTGTGAGTGTGTGCACATACAGAAAAACACACTCAACTGAAAAATGAAATGAAACCCAGAAAGAACGAAGAAGTAAGAAAGAGAGAAAGAAAGGTCATTCGTACTGCCACCGTGACGACCTACATCCCCGCCAAGGTTACTGTCCATTTCATTAAAAGACTCTCTCATTGATCGCTGTCCTTGGTCTGAGTCTCCCCTTCGGCCGTGTCTCCATTAACAAAGTTAACTCTCTCGTACGCCGACCTCCTCCTACTCCTCTTGAACTGGGCAGACAGCTGTGCTTACCTTAGCATAAAATGCCACAATAGGTCATCATTATCAAATGAATCAAAGCTGTCACAACACAGCACAGGGCTGCGGTCGACTCTGTGCTGCGCTTCGAAAACCACTTAGATCAGGTAACACTTGAACGTGCAGCAAAGGAGGCGTGCAGACGAGACGAACATTGCACACACACACACACACACACACACACACACACACACACACACAGATGTGCTTAAGAACTAAGAGCACAGTGTGATGGTAAACCTTTAAGGGTGTTGAGGAATTCTTTGAAGACTGAAGTGAAATGTTTGAGTAGAGAACAGTAGCTCGCTGTACAATGACAACAGGAACATTAACAGTGGGAAAATATCAGTATATGAAATAGTGAGAAAATAGGCGTACTTCTGTAATGTTTTCCTAAGCTACATTCTGCTTGATATCAACATTTTTTTTGAGCAGTTGAAATGACAAGAAAGCGATTTGGGCAGCCCAAACATTACAGGCAAATGACAAAGCAGGATTACTGTTTTATAGCAGGACATGTTGTTAGAAAATATATCAACTCAAAACATGCATCAGTGGTTATCATTTTTATTTTTGGTTTTTACATTTTTTCAATTTTTTTAAAGTAGTAGGTTTTTTACCCACTAATCCAAATGTTGTATTTCCTGCTGTACTGATAAGCATATATGTTTTTGTGTAAACTAGCTATTTATGTGATGAGCACTGCTCATCCATTATTGAAAGTTATGGAAAGTGAAGAAAAAAATCTGGATGAAATGTATGATTACATTTGATTATACACCTGATGTTCTCTTTAACTTGAGTGATTTTAAATGTTATTTTTGTCCGTCACGTATATTTTTGCCTCTCCAAGTTAAACTATTTTCTCTTTATTTGTTTAATCAGATGTCAGATACAAAAATAATAGTTTTTTTTTTGATTTGATGAGGAAAAAACAAGATGAAAACAAAAATGTAAAAACCAGCATTACAGTATTTATTACAATTTTTCTAGACCCAAGTTGGGACACAGTGACACTCAGTGTAACCTGAATGATGTATCATGGATACATTTCTGAAGCCCTAATATCTGCCCATGCACAAACCTGAGGCAGAACCCTATATAACTTGAATCACTCCGTTTTAGTGTCACACTACTTTCTGTCCCTTGTGTTAATCCTTCCAGGGGGTGGAGACATATTTCTCTCACTTCTCGTGCAGATGTTCGTTGTGTTCAGCTCACTCATTTTGTGAGAAAAGGCTGAGATAACAAGAAGATAATTTCCACCTGCTGTTTAACAAGTGAAGATAGAACATTGCAATACAAACGCTGTCACCCCCCCCCCCCCCCCTCTCCCCACCCATGTGTCTGTGTGTATATGCGAGGAAGGGGGGGGGTTGGACGGCGACAAGGGAGAGGTGCAACACCAAATTGCCAGATTGATTAACTTGTCTGTCAGGCTCTTCACTGTGACAATAAACTCTGTACCTCAGGGAGCTTATTGAGAGATGACATGTCTGAGACCCCCCCCCCCCACACACACACACGCACACACACAAACACACACACACACACACACACACACACACACACACACACACACCCATCCTCCCCCTCAACCCTCATCTAGCCTCTCCCATTATAAAACAGTAATGTCTGAGTCCCTGTCTGTCCTGAAGACTGCAACCACCCCTTTCTTCTCCATCTCTCTCTCTCTCTCTCTCTCTCTCTCTCAAACACACACACACACACACACAGACACACACACACACACACAGACACACACACACACACACACACACACACACACACACACACGCACGCAAACACACATCCCTGTAATCCCCAGGGTGCTTCTGTTCCCTGCTATCAACACCGGACTCCATTTTATAAAGCGATTCACTTCATAATTGAAAAGGAAACTCTGGGGCGTGTTTGGCCAGTTAATCCATTTAGGATCATTATGTGCATTGTCAATAGGCTTGACCCAGCTGCAGAGCGGCCGAGACAATGAGGGGCTCGATCTTAACCCCCCCCCCCCCCCCTCCTCTGCCAGGTCAGAGGGGTTAATGAATGATTATTTCTCACTTTGTAACACAACAGGATGCCGATTTAAAGGGCAAACCCCCCGCCCCAACTTCTACTCTGAGCATCCTCAGTGGTACATGCAGGTGTGAGAGGTTCAGCCCCCGAATCAAAGGAACATTGATGATGCTGTTATATGAAGATTAATGAGCTTTAGCGTCCACCTGGGATATATGAAGGGTTGTTCATGGTAATGTCTTAATAGAATAAATAAAGCGGAGTCTTCTGTATTGCTTAAATGGCAAGTGTGTTTGATCTAATTACCATTTATTGCCATAATTGCCATTAATGTGAATAGGTTATGGAGGTTAGCTTGAGCAGAAACAGATGAATAAAAGACCAGTACATTTTCTCATTAAGGAGGTGTGTGTGTGTGTGTGTGTGTGTATATGTGTGTGTAGTGTGCTCGTATTTGTATAGATAGACAGTTACAAAACACAAGTGCACAATACAAACAGTACTAAACATTAGCTACATATTATAAGCATTATACGATCATTGTTGCATTATAAGAACTTTGGGATCCATGTATTTATTAGTCGAAATGTTTGTTATAAAGTATGATAGTTATGTTAATATACTTAGTTAATTTTATCTCATGTCACAATGTGTTATTAAAACTTACACATTTGGATTATGAGTGTAATATAAGTAATACATTTACTGCTACTACCTGGGGGTCATTATTTTTGGAATTTTGTAAAAAAATGTGTCGGATTCAATTTTAAAATGTTGTTCATACTGGGGAATAGAAATCAATAATGCAATACAATGTTTCTATTTTTTTATTTTTTACAGTTTATTACCTGGAGACACACTGACCTGCTGCCCGATCAAAATCTGAACCGAAGCAGAAAACTGAACACATTTTAGATGCTTTTGGGAAGATAAAAGATTGTATAACTATAGCACAAATCACATCGTTAGTAATGTCAGACATCAGTTACTCTAAGGCTCTTAGATCCGAGGATGTAAGCATCCTTTTCTCGTTCAGTATTCATCTACATAATACAGATATAGAGTAAAAAAAAACAAACAAACAAAATCATTTGATTCAAATGTTTTAAATGAGCGGGACTTTGTACCATCACTCATATATCACCTGACATCAAACGACTGGCAGTTTAAACTGTATGTGTTTCCTCCACTTTATCAATCTTAAGTGGGGAAATCTATTTCTTTCACTCTTCATGCACAGTGGTATTTGCTTTTCTGAAAATGTCAAAATTCCCGTGACTACATTTTTTGAGAAAATGTCAAAGGATCCTTTACAACGAGTCACGACAACTTCTAATAGGCAATGACAGACACTACAGAGGGAAGAAGTAACAGCACAAATCTGTTTTTATTCCAGTCCAATGTTGCCATTTGTGCCACTGAGCTCACTGACAGAAAATAATGTGACAGGAGAGAAATCGACCTCGGGCTATTGTTTTTTCAGCGCACCCGTTTGAAGTTGGAGGGCCACTTCCTGCCCAGAGTCCTGAATGAACCGTTTGTTTATGTCCTGTAGGTCTGTAAATCACTTAGCGCATCAAAGAGCTCCTTTCTGCTTCTATACAACAATAGGGGGTCATGCCAATGTGCAAGAATGACAAGGATACCGAGCAAGAAAATGTTTTTGTTTCCTGAGGTGATGACAGTTGTGCCAAGATTTGTACAATGCTGACATTAGTTAGTTAAAGATAGCGTGGAAATAATAAAAGCCACCTTTCTGGGTTATTCATTTGTCTTAGGATTGTTTTAGTAATGTCTGCTGTCTGTGAAGCAATCATGAGTTTTTTCTGTCAGTATTGATTTGAAACCAAAATAAAGTAGAAATCAAGATTGTTGGTCATTAATCTCTGAATTATCTTCTCATGCACGGCCTGCATACTTTACACATTTATTTCATGTGCTATTGTTAACTAAGGGATTTGCATTTCACCTCTGGGACAATAAAATAAAAGCTGTTATTCGTTTTCTGATTGCAGTTGCTGTTGCAGGGCGGAGCGCACTATTTATTTGGCCTTGTAGTCCTTCAGAAGGAAGCTGTGGCTCACAGTCTGCCTCTGTAAACAGACTGTTCGCCTATTTCTCTGCTCTCGACGCGTCACGCCAACCCAACACATCGCTGACGTCAAGAAGGGATTTACTCACCTCCCTTGAATATTCTTTCACAGTGGCCAGGTCCCCGGTGTCTTGTAGGTCTAAAAGCCATGCGAACAGGAAACCACAGAAGCAAGTTACCTACTACCTCCCTTTACTCCAAAAGCTCTGGAAGACTGTAGTGTGGTGAGACTCAAGGCCAACAATGTGCCCACGGCCCATGTTCACATCCTCTCTGGAAGCGCTGCCTTTCCCCAGTCCCATGCAATATTTCGGGGCGGAAAAGGCCTCAGTTATACGAGGGGCCGGCAGACCATTGTGTGTGGCTGTGATTCATGCAAAGCTGTATGAACAGTTCAGTAGTTACGGCTGCAACCAGAGCCAAGGTACCCCCCCTCAAGGTTAGGGTTAATGACCAGTAGTTGATATTTGGCTTCATTCTGGATGGATACGAGTATAGACTTTTTCTAAAGAGGACAAAAAAAAAACATTACGTTTTGTTGAAATAGTTGAAAATAAGTTGAAATTGAAATAAACATCGGAAAACAGTGTAGATTGTTTTGTTGTCATTGTCGTTTTCTCCTGCAATTATTAATACTGTTTTTTTTTTGTTGACAAAAAGCAGATTATTTGCCTTAAATTGTGTGGCGTGATGGACATAAACGCCTTTGGTAAATATTAACACGGTCTTGAGTAATTACGTACATGAATGTAAAAATGATTGACAAGCACAAACTGTAGGAACTAATGCAAAGATGAAGCTCTAATGAGTCTTAAAATGCTGCTTTGATTGATTGATGTGAATGATTAGCCTCCAAGTACCTTAAATAATCATTAGCTTGGATTCAAGATGTCACTAAATGAGGCAACATTGGCGGGTTTATTTTTTAATTTTATGTGTTTCGTTGAGTTCTCTCGCAATCAATTGTTTTCTTTTCTGTCTTGCGATCATTTAAAAAACTACACAAACACACTAGTATCCTTCAGACCCACTGTTTAAACCCAACGGCAGATACTTTGTGCCGCATCACAACTCCTTCAATCTTAAACTGAAAAACAGTTCAAGTCTAGTCAGGACAAGAATTCCAGCGTTGAAGCTAATTTCATATTCAACTCTTGACAGTTTAATCATCCTTTTAGTTACAACCTCTGTGTTCATTTACATAGATCATAAAATGCATGAGGGGATTAGATAATTCCTCGCAGAACCTCCTCCATATTAATAGCAACATTCACAGCGTTATGGCACTTGCATTAATTTTTGTGGGCAATGACATTATCCTCGATTGCCTCGCATTTCAGGCCAATTCGCTGGAGCAGTCGACCGGATCGGCAACCCGCTCCCCCTCCCCCCTCCCCTCGGCGACTAATGAAAAAGACATCAGCAGGCGTCGAGAAGGTCGCCCGTCCCGTTCGCCGTGACCTCGCCGTGTCTCTGTTCTCCCTCTGACAGGTTTTGATGCGTCAGGGGTGGCTGGTTTCCCGGCCAGGCGGTGGGGATGGGCAGGACGGACCTTTCTTACAGCATCACTTCACTCGCAGCCTGAGGCGACAACCCTCCTTTCCTCTGCCCCCCCCTCCCTACCTGCAGCTCGCCCTCCCTCCTCCCTCCCTGCACCCCTGCCACTCAATTACAATAATAGCAATAATGACCTTTATCTGTGCAATGTTTGAATATGTAGAAATGATATAAGACAATGAGATGCAGAATAAATGGAGAAATTAAAGCCCGAAGATCAGGTAGATAAAGACTTAAAGTTAATAAAACATAATTAAGATATATATACATCAAGTATTGGTGGATATCTTCTGTATAATGTGCACAAACTGTTTAATTAGATTTTGTTTCCTGACCAAGATTACCTTTAATACAAAACAATACGTCACCTGTTTGTAACTGAAAACTAAGGTCAAGAGTTTGGGCAGACAGACATGTTTTATTTAATTTCTCTCTTCTTGTACATGATCCTTCACAAGACTTTAAACACTAAAAATCTTTATGCTGCTATCAGATTATTATTTTTTTGTTTACAGACTAACATCCTTGAAGCCACTTATTTAGATCAGATCCTCTGATCCAACTAGGCCTGTCAAGAGTTCAGAGTTTCACTACACGGTTATCGTGGGAAGAAGAATTAACGATAACTGTATGATCATAAAATCTATAGAAAATTTGAAAAATAAAATAACGCTATCTGTCAAATTCATCTTCGCTTCGTTTATTGTGCATTTTGTCTCTTTTTTTGGCAAATGAATTACAATCAAAAAATGAGTGTAGGGAGGTGGAGAGAGACTGTAACCAGAACTGTACAAAAGCAGAAAGAAAGAAACAGAAATGATTAAAGAGCGCTGGATTTACCCGATATTATCATACGTATCATAAACATGACATCAACATTTCCTTTTATTCTACATATGAGTTGTGATGGAATTGGCTGGTGGATGGTTCCACAATATTTAATAAAAGTTCAATACCTGCTTGTTATTAAGGTGCATTCAGGTTGAATTAACCAGTTGTCTTGTGTTATTCGTGTAAATTCGACCACTCTTTAGTTCTTTCTCTTATTGTCCCAGACTTTCCCGCCTTTTCTTATTTTCTCTAGCAATATTGCTGAAGCTGAAAAATTATAACTGCCGTGGACATGTGACAAATTTACATCCAGTAGCATCTTACCATGGCATCATGTGCAGAATTTGTCACATCTAAGATTCACTTCATGTTCAGCCTGACACGCCATAACAGTTGTCTTTATCCTGGAGCTCAGACAGACCAAGACATCCCCGCCTGACGATCTCTATAAGTACAACCCGGCTTGTAAAGCATTAAAAAAAAAAATTTGAGACGTAGCTTGGAGCTAGACCCGTCACTGTCACGTCTAGAGTTGAAGTCCATCACCTTGCTTGGAGAGCAAGGTGACGCTGGCTCCCCGGGTCCCCACCAGGTGTTCCTGTATCCCCTTAATGAAACACAAAGGGCAGTCGGTTGAGACGGAAAGAGCCAAATTGAATCGGGGCCTCTTCTTTTGTGTGCTGCATTAACAACTCAATTAAATGCGTGCAAGCATCTGCTGCTATGCCGATCTGGCACGGATACCTGACTGACTCTATCTTTCTCTCGTTTTTTTTAGACTAAGAAGGGAGAGACACAATAACAGAGAGAGAGAGAGAGAGAGAGAGAGAAAGAGAGAGAGAGAAAGAGAGAGAGAATAGGAAGATATTGTGCAGATACACTAATCCTTCTCACTGACATTCTTAGTAATCCTTAAGAGTGAGACGTGCACAGTTAATGCAAAAAATCCTAGATAGCAGGATATATGTATACAAATACACATATATGACTAGAAATAGAATAATGTAAAATTGTAGTTATTTATATAACACTTTTGAGTTTAACAAGAGGCATATAGATTCAGAAAAAAACAGAAAATAATTCATTTTAATTTTAAACTCTTTACAAAATGTACAAGAAGTGCTATAATTATTCATATTATTATTATTATTAATAATAATAATAATTATTATTATTATGATTATTATCATACAGTAACAATAATAAATCAAAAGCTTACTATAAAGCATCGGGGTCAAATTACGCTCCTCATAACAGCAGATATCCTGTAATCTGTTGTCAGGAACCATCTTTCACATCCTTCTCAAGCAACATTAAAGCTCTGCATGTAACATGTCTGTAGGTTGTGTTGAGACAGAGAGGGGAACACGAGGGAGAGAACAAGGGGAAAGAGTGGGAGGAAAGAGAGACTGCTCATCCCAGTCTGGGAGTTCATCCATCATTGGAATCAGTGTGTGCTGTAATTACTGTGTCAAATAGATGGGACGATGCCTGGGAGGAACGTGGAGTGTGTGTGTGTGATGGAGTGTGCATGCGTGTGTGTTTGCATGTGCGCATATAGGTCTGCATGCACCGTGGACGTCTGTATGTGTTTGAGAGGTTTCCCACCTTATCTTCATAATCACACCCCCCCCAACACACACACACACACCAAACCACTCCCTCCTTCACTGTCATCTGTCATCCATAGCCGGCGCTGTCAACTGGCGCTGTCATGCATTGCCAACATCAGGCCGTCAGGAGAGGAAGCCTTAACTCTTTCAGCGGCAGAGCCCTTTGAGGATTCAGGAGGAGGATGCAGCTATTTAAGGAATGCGCGGCATAAAGGATGGATGAAGCAAGTAAAACATGGGAAGCGTGGATAATGTACTGGTGGCGCTCACGTTTTTTCTACGGCTGTCTTTCGGTGTTCTCGGCATGCTCTGCGGCAGACATCACGTCACAATACAGACAATATTAATGTTTGATTATTGCGGGTTTTAAAAAAATATATATCTTATTAAAAACTGATATTTTGTAGCAATAACAGATTCTTTGGTATACAAAAAGTGCAAATCCACATAAATTCGCTGCTCTGGAAGCCAAACTGAGGAAGGTTTTCAAGGTTGTTAGAATATTTTTAGATTTCTCAGTGATTCCCAGCTTGGGATACTTGTACCCAGGGTACTTCTGCAGTTTCTTAGGGGTAGTGGGAAAATTGATAAGTAGCTCAACTAATAAATAAATAATCCCACAATTTAAATGGAAAATATATTCTCATCTCGAGTCAGCTGTTACACCTGAACACCATGTGTTGAGAGTGAGTGTAAAGATTAGTTAGAAATGTATTTAGCAAGCGAGCAGAGACGTTGACACAGCCAAAAGTGATGGGACAAAACATTAAGTTAAATACCTGAAAGTAAAGGATGAAGGGTTCACATAAATAATGGTGTTGATGAAGGGGTATTTAAATCCATCTAACAAGGCTGTGGGGGTACAACTGTCACAAAAAAAAAAAAAGCTTGGCAACCACTGTATCATCTTAATTCTTATAAATGACCACCAGTAAAAGCTTGTATGCTGTTACTAAAAGCTCTATACTTATCTGTGGCTGCATTTTCCACGTTTGTTTGAAACTTTTATTGTTTTCCGGTCCATCAAGCTTTATAGTGTTTTGACAATGCTCTGGTAAAAGGTTTCAGTAAATGCTCTGATCCACCACTGAGTGCATTTGTGTAATTAGAAGCTAAATACACTGCATCAGCTTTACTTTCAAACTCAATTTCACTCTTAAAAATCACCCCAGAAGAGCCATGACCAGCTAACAACGACCGCTCCTCTCTCCAGACTGCGCACAGTGGGAATAGGGGGGGTGGGAGAGGGGTGGGTGTACATCGTTCTCGTGCTTGTGTCCTGTCCTCTCGCTTGAGAAGTTATCTGAAAAATGGGGAGCGTGTCCATAAGCCATATGGCTCGGCGAGAGCAGCGACGAGGAGAGCAGCGGAGCACGTAAAGAGGTGGAAACGGTGTTAGCCGCTTGGCTGCTCAATGTTGGCAATCAAAGTCCTGGTGAACCGGTGAAAGATGTAAGCGGCACAGAGGATCACGAGTCCGGTCACTCTATTTGGCAACGTGACGGGTCCGTCCTGATGGTGGAACACTTCTGATCTGTTAAGCATGCAGACTCTCCAACTGATTTCCAATTTGGGAACTCAGGTGACCAGGCTAGGAATATCCCTCTCAACAAGTCATTTAGTCTTTTTCTGTTTGGACAAAGGATACCGTTTGTCAGTAAGAAAGACAGAATATCTTGCCATCAAGTAGAGCCTCCAGACAATGTCATTCGAATATAGGAGAACATCTGCTCGAACGTGTCGATTTGTATCAATCGATGCAAATAAAATAACAAGAGAAAGAAAGAAAATGAAACAAAAACTTGATACAAAAACTAGTCTTGAACGTGGCTGATTAGCCGTCTCACCCTAAATATAAAACACACATTTTGCGTGGTCAATAAATAATTCACAAACTTAAACTGGACTCGAAATATATAATGGATGAAGCAAAACAGCAGGTCATTACACCTCCTCAACACACAAAGAAATCTCATGACGGGTAAACGACCATGCTTTAGGTGAGCCACAAGCAGATGCCGCGCAGCGCTGCCATGTCCTTGAGCAAGGCAGCGCTCCAGTACGTTGAAGCAGCGCTGCCAGTGGAAAAGATTATCATTAATTATATGGGTACATTGTGACTTCAGTTCCTTGCTTGTCTCTAATTTGTGGAGGCAGAGTAGCTCCAGGCGCTGCAGAACTGTATGAACGCATAATGTTTGCAGGATGAATTGACAGCTCGACTGTTGAGCCCTTGAAATTGCCGACGTCTCAACGCAGCCTTCCCTTTTTCATTTAATGCCAGCGCTGCTACTCTCAGGGGCTATTAGGGAAATGTAACATTTGGTGCCATATGCTTGCAGGTTGTTTGGGAATAGCGATGTGGCCATATCATGACATGCTGTAGCTTACATTTTGCCAGTTAATTACCATCATGACATCAAAACGTGAAGCAAACTGCAGATGGTGAAAAGTTCTCAGTGGAGGGGGTGGGGGGGGGTTTACGGGGGGGCTTCAGGGAAACATCATTAAAAGATACAGTCTTCATTATTAAAGGTGAGGTGACTCTGGCTTATTAAAAACATTGCAAATCTTCCCACTCGTTTTATGCTGGTGAATGTAATATTCATCGTCAACTTTAAAAAGAAAAGATGAAATAGCTTGCTAGCTGTTTGCTATTTAGCAGGTTATAGCTGACTGATTTTCTGGGCAGTTGTATGTTTCAAGGAAGTAACATTTCATGTAACTGAATATAATCGTGTAGTCCTTCACTGTAGTATTTGGTTTGCCCTAAGTGCGTCCTGATGTCTACACTAGCTGTGGTTCTGTACTCAATTTAATCTCTCACGAAGCGTTTCCTTTACCGATCTCTCTGTAAACGTAAATGTGTTCCGTTGACTTTATTATCCATATTTTGGTGCATTTTATTTCTCTTTAAACTGTAACTGATGTGCTGTCTGGGTCACATCTCCCTTTTCCAAGAATACATTTCCATCTCAAGGGACTTCTTGGTTTAATAAAGGTTAAATAAAATAAAAATAAAAACAACACTTCTGATCAAATCGACAGGCTTGGTGATTCTTAAAATGTTTGATACACGTGCTTCAAAAATAGAGCACAGTGCTGAGGTTGTTATGTGGAGCTCAGCGCATGTGTGCACACAGGGACACGTGTGTAAATGTGTGTGTGTGTGAGTGAGTGTGTGTGTGTGTCTACATTTAATATCCCCTGCGATGAAGAAAGCCAACCATGGTTCAAAAAGCCCAGAGGCTATTTATAGTGGGCAGCCGGCTGAGTGGCAGACTTCTCTTAATCAGCATGCTAGTACGAGAGGTAATTTAAAGACGCCTCGCCGCTGACAAGAATTAAATTGTGTTTTGATTTTCTCATTAGCCTAATCTCAAGTGGGCCTCGTTATTGTGTAATTTCCCTGCCTTGACACGACATCTTGTTTTGGGCGCTGACAGCCTTATGCCGCCGTTTTGGGGACAGGGGCAAGGGTGGCAGCGGCGGGGGTTTTGGGGGAGGGGGGGGGGCGTTACATAGTGACAGCTCGAAGTTATTTTGTTGGCTGTTCCTTCTGGTACACCTCCCATCCGCTACCCCACATGCACAGACAGATACTCAGAAACACACGACCGCGACTGATGGGATAGTTGACGTTCGATGGCTGCAGGCGGTGTTCAGCGGTCCAGACGTTTGCGTGTGTTCAGTTGGCGGACATTGTGCAAATTAATCTTGTCCTCAATGTCACTTTGTGGCTGAAGGTTCGTCGTCTTAGCAGCCAAGATAATTCCCATGCCAACGTGTGTGTGTGTCTGTGTGTGTAGGTTAATGTGAGGGGCAAAGACCTGCAGTCTGTATCAATCTGTTTCTTCTGATTTATTGGTACGAATTATTATTCATAAAGGTCAGGAGAGGCATTCACTTCTGCAGGAAATACCTCCGACGTCTTCCCTATCACCTCTTCCTACTAATCCTTGTTTATTCTACAAATGCAATGTAAAACAGAAGCATTCCAACCCCAAAGCAGCATCCATTTTAGATGCGAATGAGTACTTTATTTTGTCAAAGATTTTACTTCTCTGACTATTACCTGCCCCTGCCCATACTTTAACATGTTACTCCTTTACTTATACAAATGAATGTCTATAAATGTTAATCCTAGATTTTGATTTATTGCCACTAAAGGTGTAAGATAAGTTCACCACTCATTTCCAGTTAAATCTGTCATGGCACTGCACTGTATCTATATTAAGAAAATGGCAAAAGTTCATATTTATGTTCCTCTGTTGGCATTGCTGTACCTCTGTGTAATAAAGTATGAAAAAGCACATTAAAGCATGACACTCTGTGGACACACTGGGATTAAAATATTGACAACAGACCCTGTTTTCTAGCCCTCCTGCCCGTTTTTCATACAGCCTTGGCAGCATTCTGGCAGAGGTGATAAATCACATCCTTTAGTATCCTGGATTCTTTTCTTGCCGCAGGTTTCTTGTCGCCAGTCTTTAGCAAGCCAAATGTGAAAGCTGTGACCTCGCCGTTGCCCTCCACACCTGTTGTGGTGAGTCTCGCTACTGGTCGAGGTATTAGGCATAGACAGGACACAAAGACGACTGAGAGCGTGACGGTAGGTTCACTGCTTATAAGTATAACCGCAGCAGTAAAGCCTTAAACACGATTTTTATATTTATTGTCTCTATAGCTTTAATCAAAAAGGTAAAAAGAATCATCAACTATGGAATTATTTGAGTTTTCTTCTTTTTTTTTTTGGCTTCCATCTTGAATGAGGCAATACCGCATGCTGGATTTGAAAGCTTATGGAGCTTATGGGCTAAATGTGTTCTTTCCTCTTGCTTGCATATAACGTCAAGTTATTGGAAAACAAAAGTGGAACGAAATAGAAAGTTTAGTTCGGCGAGTAATGTGAAACGATTGTTGACTCCAAAATGACATCATTTACATCAATTCACTGGTTGTATTCTTCAAGACTTTTCCGTCTCTGGGGATTCAGATTCGGTTTTCAGCGTCTGACACAAAAGCTGTCAGAATAACACAGTGAAACACCCTCCTTCTGTTTTTCACACTTTCATACATCAAAGTCATAGAAGGAAGCCTAGTCCGAAGAGGTCACAACCATCGAAACGATTTATCAAAGTGAACAATGGTGTGACTTCATCGAACCAACCAATGCCACATTTGCTGTCATCGCCACAGCCTTGGTTCCCACACCTCCACGAAGAGAAAGAAGAGAAAAATGAGTCCTTTGACACATTTTACAGAAAAAGCGGGCCAGATTTACAGAAGTCGTCATCCTTCTTGAAGCATATCCTGTTTGGGTGAGGGGGGGTCACGCACACTTTGACCCTCGTGAGCTCTCAGGGTTCCTGTCAAGGCTGACAGAATGCCAACAGTGGACATCCCTGTCTTGTGCCTCATTTTAAGCTCATCCCAGTCTTGACTTATTTTTAGGTAGTATGAGAAAAGACACCTCTTAAGTGTTCCAGTGAGTACACACAGCGAGGACAAAACACTGAATTGTAACCTAATTTCTCACCAAAACATTAATCCTCTCATTAATCCCCTTGTTAATAAATCTTCCTAGTTTACCAGACCTCAAATTACACGCATTTAATTTTCAGAACATGCAACATAAGGCAAAAACTGTCGTACTGTAAATTACCTGAAAACTTCTATGTGCATCATTTTGTCCATTTCACAGTTTCCAAGTATCCCTCTCTTGGTCTAACAGCTTCAATTTACATAAATATGAGCCTGCCTCGTGCGGGAGTGATGCAACATCTGTGCTGATCAGAATTAATTGAAATCTGTAATGTTGTGCAGCAGTGCTAATTCGCTGTGTTACTTGCTGCATATAAAGAAGCATTACGCTATTTAGGGATGTCTATTCACTACCCCTGATTGAAACTTGAGCTAAACACTTAACTGTACTGCAGCGGTGACGGCTGCCTCCCTTGTTGGGTTTGTAGTAATGATTACCACAAATTAACTCGTACAAAATACTCAAGACTCCGGGATGTAGTCTGATTACTGTCATTTACCTTGAAAATCCATTAAGAATCGAATTAAAGAAACACTTAATCCTCATCATTCAATTTTTTTTATTTTAGCATTATCTAATCTATCACATTTTTACGGCAGGGTTTTCAGAAATGACGCCTTGGTTCATATAGTTTTAAGCTCATATACTTCTGATTATTGTAGTCTGCTTACAGTTTTAACATCTGTATGTACCTACTGTTACATAGAAATAGATGACAGTAGAACAGTAGGAACACTGTAGCACCGCAACCCCATATACAGCAAAGATGACTTTAAAAAAAAAAGGATGTTGAAAAAGTCGTCAGATAAAGAGGCTGGGTCAGGACCCCATGGTCACAAAATGACTTGGTTAGGTTTTGGTAAAGATCGTGGTTCGGATAAAAATAAGTACGTTTGTTAGGCAACTTAAAGGCACAATTGAGTAGGATTTGCGGTTTGTAAACACAGCATTCACAGTTGGCCCCTCCTAAGTCGGTACGCAACTTAAAATAAGTCAATGTTGAGTTTTGATTTCGCAAGGGAGTGAATGGACGGCTGCAGCATCTAATATTGCTGCGGACAGGTTAACATTGGAGTTTGTTGAAAGCCTGGTGCGTCTCATACAAACGGCAAAGGGTGACAACGTGTGGGTGGAAAAAGCAGGATGATAGGCAGGAATAAGTGCAACAAAGGTGGTTATTTATTAACCAAAAGATTGAAAGAAGCAAAAATGGAACCCAGGAAATTCAACACAACTAAATGAAGCTAAAGCAAACAGAATAAATATTACTGAAAGCTGCAGCCTTCCTCCCCCATACTGCCATTTTACCTTCTCAGTCTCAAATAACTGAAACCTACCACCTGCCCAGGTGAGTAAAGGGTGAGCAAAACAGAAAAAAAAACAAACAAACCATTATTGTGCTCATTATTTCTTATTAATGTAAGATTATGAGTTACTGCTGACATCACAATGTACCCAGGGGCCCCCGCACACACAAACGAGCACACTACACGCAGCAGAATGTGATCCACTGCAGAAATATCTCACCTATCTTCCTACCTCTTAACATTACATTACAGGTCATTTATCAGACGCTCTTATACAGAGCGACCTACAGTGAACTAACTACAGGGACA
The DNA here is from genome assembly GCA_943590825.1 of Bovichtus diacanthus. Lineage (NCBI taxonomy): Eukaryota > Metazoa > Chordata > Actinopteri > Perciformes > Bovichtidae > Bovichtus > Bovichtus diacanthus. The sequence goes on from CALSBV010000271.1 coordinate 3,067,966, forward strand.
GCAAACCTGTTGTCACTATCTCTGATTGAGCAGCTGATCACTTGTCAGATCATTATCCCATAAAACAACAAAACAAACAAGCTTGTGGGATTTATAAAACCTGATTGATTAATGATCAAATAAACGGAAACATTGGACCGAAATTAAAAGCTAATGTGGAAACACACACGAAAAAAAAAAAACACTTACACCTTTCCATTTGTCTCGTGATGAATGAGGTCCAGCTACAATCACTCTCACTCTGAAGTTCCATTATGTGCGTAATATACAATGAGCGTGTCACCTGATACTGCAGACTGTACTCCATCTTTGAGAATGGATTAACATTGTCAACACTGGTGTTAATAATAGTTTACTTGCACATGACAGTCAGACCGGCACTCGTGGATCATGAATCCTTTCTCCTCTGGATTGTGTGTGCGTGAGCTGCCCGCACAGGTTAAACATGATGACGTGAGCCTGTCCTCTGCAAGTTTGCAACATATGACAACATCCTGCTCTTTCTATTTCCATTCACATAGTTATGTGAATTCCTGTCAATGACACCTTGCTAATTTCACTACCTAAAATCTACTGCTGCTGTATTTTACAGCAATATAGAAGGTACGGAGAAATAAAGAAACCATCTTTGGCTGAGCGTACATAGTGGGGACATTGGCTGGATTACCAAGCAGGTAAATCAGGCAGATGTTACTGAAAGATTCAGCCTTATTGTGTCAATTTGCAGATTGGTCAAAAAAAATATGTTCCCATACAACAAAACTGCTTAGTTAATTACGATTCGAGGGGGAAATATTTTTGTTCCGTTTTTTTTTTTTTGACATATCACAGATCCGTCCTCGAAAGTGCACGTAGGGAGGACGTCGTGGTGGATGGGTGCGTCAAACAAACACAGGACTTTCACCCAGCAGACCGCGTTTCCTCTGCATGGGACGGCTCTACCCGACTTGACTCGGCTTACTCTTTTTTGGGTTTTACACTCGGGATAGTACCCGGTACCTGGTATTTTTTTCGTACCACCTTCACCGAGGTTCCAAGCGAGGTTAACCAATACTAAAAAGTGACGTTAAAACACTGCAGACCACTGATTGGTCGGAGACAATCGTCACTAGCGCGTCACGGGGCGTATTGAACAAACCCAGCATTTTTAAATAGCAAACTACTGTCAATAGCCATCGTATTTTCTTTTTTTTCTCACTCAATTCAGATTTAAAATAAATGTCGGCCTGCAAAACTACGGCGTACATCACGCCTTACTATTGACGGAGTGCAGACGTTCCTCTGTTTGGTTGTCCATGAAAGGATTCAGCGAGTCTCACGTTTTACACAGAAGTTTCGGTGGCTACAGCGAACAGCTGATCACCCCTCCTGCACTGAGGCGGTGCTATCCGCATTGGAAAACGAAATTCTGCCTATGTGAGTCGAGTGGAGTTGAGTAGAGCCGTGACATGTGTTGGAAACACGGCTTTTATGCTTAAATGATGTAACAAACGTACTTCTTTTAAGCCAAACCATTATGCAACAAAACTAACTTTCTTAGGTTTTGAAAAAACATATTTGTTTTCTTTGCTTTCAATTTACAACATTGTTTAAAACTGCGACCGTAATCCGGGAAACCTAATTGAGAATGAATCAACTGGCATGATAAGAGTCACCTTAGATCCTGATTTATTCCATAATCCTGAGGCCCTGCCATGTCAAAACATTATCTTAGTTTTGTGTTCTCATGCTGCATATCCTTGAATTAAATTGGACATTACACAGAGGGTGGGAGAAGCGGAGGTTAAGCGCTGTGTTTTGCAACTGGATCAATCTGGCAAATTAATCTCGCAGTGCTAGAGAGCATGTTAACCAGACAATGGCCAAGGCAAGAGTTTCTGTTTTTCCTTTAGTACACGTACATAATTAACGGTAATTACGTGCTGACTCCACCAGCAAAATTAACAATATCCGGCACAAAATTAGAAGCCACATGATGTACACATTGTACACATTGTCCGTTGCTAATTAAAATAGAGAAGTGATAAAGGATTTCACCAGAGACTCATTAATGAATTTGTATTTTTTTTTTTTACAAACTTTACAAACGGAAATGGTTATCAGAACCAAATTCTTTCTGTGTTTTAAAGAGTTTCCCATAGTGACGAAAACAGACTTTTGTCACAAAACACTGCACTTAATGTGACATAAAAACAGTCAAATGTGACTGCTTTGATTAGAAACATATCAGCAGCCTTTAAAATCATCATCTGTCAAACCCCAGTTCATAAGACTTGAATTACAAACCCTCTGGTAATTTCCCCTGATTGCATCAAGCAGCACATTAGAGGTAAACAGTGCAGCAGCAGCAGTACCTGCGACACTGTTGGGTCAAGAGGACAATGGCACCCATTTATTCCAGCTTTATCGGGAGAAGAGGGTGTGAGAGATGATGGCACAGGGGGAGTAGAGGAAGGTTGGGAGGGGGGGGACACTACAACTAATGGGATTTGACTCTTAACCCACGTGTGCATTAGGTGGGTGATGATCTGTAAAGCTGCGCTCCGCTGGGGTACGCTAGTGAGTCTCTTTTACGCCGTGATCTATTGCCCTGCTTTAGCTCTGATGATCTATCACACGGAACTGGCAGTAACGGATGAGAATGATCTGCTGGAAAAACTCTCTCATTTGTCTCTGTCGCAGCCAGTGAACTAGAGGAGACGCTAATACAGGGAGACGGCCCGGGGAGGGGATATAATTATGTCTCGGGACTCTTCTGCTCGCTGGCTGAGTATGGAAGGCATATTAGGATATAATAAAGCCAGGCCTCGCTTCCATCCTCTCTGCTCTTCCCCCTACTTGATTTCTTCTTTTTTTTTCTCCAATATTTTCTCTTTCACTACCTCTCGACCTCTGTCTATTCATGTGTCTCTTGTCATCCTCCTCTTACTGTGACTGTTTCCCCTGTTTCTATCATCTCTCTCTCAGCCACTTCCACCAGCACACATGGCTAGTTTTGCTTTTTTCCTCCACGATGTTTTCGGTTTGGTTTGTTGCTTTGTTTATTTGTTTGTCAGCACGATTACGGGAAAAACTACAGGTCTGATTATCATGACATTTAGTTTGGAGGGTATAGCATGGGTCTGAATCATAGGGAGTACACACACATTATTTTTCACTTATGGAAACGCCCTTGGTGGAGTTCTGCGTTCTCCTAATGCCCTTCTAGTTTTGTACAGTAAACCACCTGTTTACCTACTGGTAACAACTGGTTATTCAAATTGTCTTATTTGGCCATAACTCTTCTTTCTCTGAGACTGTCACGAAGTAAAAGCAGAACAAGATGTGTTCACGTTAACATGCCTGTGCGTAGGTTTACACTTGGTATGCAGTTGTTTGTGTTGATGTGTAAAACCTCTCACAGAATAATGAGATAGACTTTTTGAAACTGTCCAGCTTTTTACCAGGCTTTGATTTCACAATACAAACATCCTTTAGCCTTTATTAAGTCATGAGAAATAGTCATTAATTAAGATAATAAATAAATAATAAATATAAATAAAATAAATCATCCTTCACAGACAAAATATTTTTCCAAGTCCAAATGTCTTAAGCCCGAAACGTGTTACTGCACAGAGACAGGAAGCTTGTAGAAACTAATCCATTATAGGCAGGTGTTTCAGTTCATTCTTGGCAATGATTCTAACTTGAGCCGGCTCAGATAAAATGACCTCAGATCTCGGTAAGACTGTCAAAGCTTAAATCGTTTAGCAGACACATACAATTTATCTTATATTTTACAGATATTTTCAATCGATAAATGACCTATTGTTTCAAGAGATGTGTTTGCAATTAATTTACTGCAATAACTGCAACAGACACACTATGTACATGAAAATCAGTACTTTTCCATGATTTACACAATCGGAACCTTTATTATTTGGATTCTACAACTGCATTAAATTTCAATTGCGTGACTGAAGTGGAAGGAGAAAAAGAAAACTACAGCAGAGATTCTGAGATGTCTGTCATCACTTAAACACAGGATGTCATTTACAGTTGAATTTTTACTTCACAAATACCAGACATGACAGGTTCACATGTGAACCAAATCGATGACAGTTTAAACATTTCTTCTGCAAATCGCTGAACGTCTCCAGGTGACTCTGCTGCAGTGTGAGAGAGGTTTGAGTCAACAGGCTCATTCAACAGAGCAAATACACCGGATTTGCAGCCAGCTCTCCTCTGAGTCTGGACAGCCGGCCGGAATTGCATTTCTCTCTGGGTTCCAGTTTGGATTTGGTGATAACTGCTGAGGCCAGGCAGCACTTGGACTCTGACTGCAGACCCACGGCGGAGCCAGAGCTGTTGCCTCCCATCTGGGTTGTGGTAGACAAGGCTACAGGCATCGCCTCAAACATAGAGACCAGGCTGAGTCATGTCAACTGTCAAGCCAAAAACAGAGGTATTTTTTATGGTTAGAACTATTTGAAATAAAGTGTCAAACATTTACAAATTAATACATAAAAATGTTTATTGGCAACATTGCTTCATGATTTTTTTTTTCAATTTGGAGTTTGAAACACATTTTGTCGGGCAGTTTTTCTTCCGGCCTAAAGGAAGCGATGCATTTCAAAGAAGAACAAAGTTGTTAGCTAAGAGGGCCCCTATGTCTGAGCAGACAAAGAGATTACAGAAAGAAATCCCAATAAAAAGATGCCAGCGGCACACTCTCAACAGAACTCTGCTTTGCAACACCGTTATTGCTCTTGTAGGTGGCGTTTCCTACGGATACTCATTATACATGTGGACATTAAAAAACAAATATTCAGATGGATTTTATTTTTCAACCTCCCACGGAAAGCTAAAGTTAACAAAGTGAGATCCAGCTCAAACAGACTGACCTATTGTAAGAGTCATGTTTGAGGGAAGACATCCGCAGCCTGCCTGGTGAGTCAGCTGCCCGGTCGCCTATTAAAGCTCCTGTAGGCAGGAAACTACCACTGTGTTATGGGTATATTTCCTTCCTAAAGCATGGCACAGAGGCACACAGGAGATATGCAGGATGTGTGTGTGTGTGTGTACCTGTGTCTGCATTTGTGTGTGTCTGTGCATTTGTGTGTGTGTGTGTGTGTGTGTGTGTGTGCATTTTGATGGCATCATTGTCCCACACACTTATATACAAACAATTTTTTGGCGCACATTGATGTGTTTTTGCTTGTATTTACTGCGTCCGTCTCAGTGTTGGTGTTTCGGAGCATAAACTATGTTCACATGTACAGCACGTGTAATACTGTACTGTAGGTTTGGTTAAAAAAATAGTTTGTGTGTGTGTGTGTGTGTGTTCCCTCTTAAACGCAATCTAAACATTTTTGGGAAGCATTTGTTCTCTAAATTGTAACCGCTAATACACATTGTCAGAGACTTGTTAGAGTGTGTGTGTGTGTGTGTGTGTGTGAGAGAGAGATCAGAGGGGAGATTTCCTGTGAACCAAAGAAAAGTACGTTGCCCTGCCTCATCTGTCATTTCAGTAACAAGAACTGGTGTAATCTCCCTGCGCTGTTTGTTCAAATGGTCAAAGTCACTGTCAAGCTCTTTTGTGAAATACGTACCCTACACATGTATGTATTACCACAGATGTGTATGTGTGTGTTTGTGTGTGTTCATAAGAGAAACAAATAAGTGGAGCGAAAGTCAGAGGTATTGACTGTAGGCGCTGAGATGAGAAGAAAGCGCACAATAGTGAGGAAAGCATCAACAAAAAAAGAAGAAAATGGCAATAGGTGCTGTGCTAAAATTAGTCTTCCCCTCAAGTTATGTTTCCCTCCCCCTGTATCTTCTCCTCTGTTCCACGTCAGTGAAGAAAATAACTAAATCGTCTCAATTTCCACTCGCTATTGCAAGCTTTTCGAGCAGTTATACTGCATTTCCAAAACACTTCACTAGAACACTAAGAATGAAATGAGACTCCTCAAAGTAACCACACAGCTGCCTTATAAAAATCTGAGCCCCTGCTTGCTGGTGATCTCAATATCTCAAACCACAAGCACTGATTCTGCAAGGACATCATGCTTTAAATTAGCTTAGTTTGTGTCACTTACTAAGCCTACATCCTGCATGATCATTGTCATGTCCCGTTGCTAAATAACATCAAAAACTAAAGGGGTGGATAAGATCCGGCACAACAAAATCATTGGAGATGAAAAGTAGTCAAAACAGCAAAGAGTAGAGAAAAACGAGGCATTGAGAATCAGAGAATTATGTTTCGGACAAGGTCAGGGGCGTCTACAACGAGAGGGAAAGACTGTGTGTGTGTGTGTGTGTGTGTTCGACCCATTAAACAGCCTTTTTATGTAACCAGCAGCGCTGCGTGACAGTTTGTTTGTGGAGTTGTAAACACGCTGCGGTGGTGGTGATGACTGCAGCGGCGTGCTGGTGGTTGGAGGGGATGCTAGACTGCCGAGTGACCGCCTGCCTGGAGGCACATTACCCCGAACGCCCTCCGCTGGATTACTGACTTATTGTTGTGTGTCACGTTCCATCATTCATCTGTGTGTCTCACTCCTCTCCAAGCTGTTTTTCTTCCGTCACCCATAAATACCCTCCACATCCCCCGTTTCCTCAGCTTGCTGGCTGACTGACCTGGTCATTTTTTGTCACATTGTTAAAGTTCTTAAAGATGTTTTGGAGTTACTGTAGGTTTGTTGAACGTGGTTTTCCATTTGGAATGAGTTTGAAGAAGACTAGTTCTTCATTGCTGCCGTTGGGAACGTTGGACATCAGGAAGTTTATAGTAATATTTGCACGTGTTTGGTTTAAAATATTTTATCTTTCTGAAAGTCCGTCAAAACAAGTCAACACATCTCTTTACGTGTTCAGAATAAGTCAATCATTTCTGAACTATTTTTTATTGTTACTATTTTTAACATGTTAAGACTCTTTTTTTTTTAATATTCAACTAGTAACATTAAGACAGTGTTTCAACCACCTCATGGAGCTAACGTTAGCTGAACTAGCCAGCTGGCTGCAGCTGATCAAACCTGCCAGCAACAGGAGAACTTTCAGCTGGAAAAATGGAAAGAACTACATTGCCCATTGGTGTATTAGTGTGAATTGTTGTGTGTTAGTACTGAGATGTACTGGACAGTGTATATCTCTTGTACTTTACCTTGTACAGTCAGTACTTCAGTACAAGGGTAAATGAAAGACATCTTAACATGCATTTCTTCCAATTGAAACACAAACAACCAAACAAACAGCCAATCTGATTTACCTTCATGCAGCGAAACAACAATTTAATTTCTATGACCATGGCCACTTATATCGATAAATATCGATTCCTTCTGAACCATACATGGACAAAAAGATCCTCAAAAATTGCAAAAAGTGAAATCCACGCGAAATATAATTTCACATGTGATACTTTGAAAGATCTGATATTAGTTGCAATTCAAGTTTGAACAATGTCTGCATTAATCTTTTTCAGTGAGCAAAATAGCAGCTTTCACTTTAAGGATGTCTGCAGGTTATAAAGGAGTTTTCATTTAAGGAGATCAATTTTCTCTGGGTCTACATTTACCCTCCAGCGTTAGTTACTGAAAGAGGCAACAGCTCTCAGGTAACATCTGATCCTCAAACTCCATCTCCACGCCTCTGCACTTGACCTGAATGTGTCCTCGGAGATCAACGGTCAATTAAGTGCCCCTTCATATTTTTTTTTTGTTGTTTTACCCCGAGAGTAGAGAGGAGCTCAGTTTAGCCCTCTGCACTGCTACTCCGCTAATTGGAACCAGGATCTGTAAAAATGGGAACTTAAGTAAAACATGCCATAAAATTCTGAAGGCTAACCATAAACTAACCAATTTCTTTCATTCTTTTAAAGGGAGCTCTAACTGAAACCTCCACGTAAACTTTTATGAGGATCCCTGGGGTCACCCGTAAACCCGTTAATAGAGATGAGATATGAGCGGGACGCTTGGGCCTCCCATTTCGTTTGCATTTCTTTCTCTCTCTTTTTTTTTCTTCCTCCTGTTCCATTGCATTCTTGGAAGAGGTCAAATGCTGTTCGGAGGCAAACACTGCCAAGACTCCGCTGTCGTTTTTTATCAAAGAGCAAACTGAAAATTCGATCCACGTGGACAGATTTGAGCGGATAAGTGTCGACACGTTCGAGCTGTTGGTAGGTTTTGCTCTACTCACACTCTTTGCACCCCGCTCACTTTGACTAGGCGAGGTTGGTGCAGAGGTGTGAAAAGGTGAAGCTCATACTGTTTTAGTGGCCATCGTGCAGCGACGTTTTTCTTTCATGTTCAACATGAGACAATTCATTAGCTTCACTTACCATGTGATTGACGAACTAACATTTTCAATGACTTAGACTGTGATCGGATGTTTTTAAGGATTATATACATCTCAAAAACATACATCATTGTCCTTGTTCTGCAAACTTTTTAACCCTGCTTGCAAGTGTGATGATGTGAACAAAACATTGAAATACAGATGACCATTAACAGCACATAACATGCTAAAGTGTCACAGTGGGGCTCAAAATCTGATGGGTTGAATCTTAACCGGCACTAAAATAAAGTAAACCACATCCAGCAAAATGATAAGTATCTTGACAGTGTTAGAGGGCTTAAAAGCCCTCTAGACAATAACAAAAAAATAAAAGAGACTAAATGATGTGTTTGAGTGTGTCCAGGCAGCCCTGTAATCCTGCTAAAAAAATACTCCTAGGAGAACTAATCAGTCTATTTGGTAGCTTTAGTTGAGGAAAGTAAATTCAAACACACATGATTATATTGTGGTTTGCAGTATTGTTATTAAACACTGCAACTGTAATTACCATGACATTTTATTTCCTGATTAGTGCTTTATTAAACATAATAAACTCATTAACTTTTGGTCTTATGGACCTTACCCAATCTCTCTCCAAGTAAAACAATAATAGGAACAAATAAGGAAAATAAAAGGGTCTTGGACTGCAGTGAGTGTAGTGTTGGGAATCATTATCTACTTAAATGCTACAGCCTTGGTCTCTTTGTTGCTTTACTCAAAGCATGAGCTGTGTTTCAGGTCCCGTAGAGACTAATGAGAACAGTCTTGAGACCCATTGCGGTTATTTTGACAAATTGAGCCTGTAGTTGTTTTTCCTTTTACTCCCTCATATATTGCAATCTAAATCACCACTCTTACTGTAATAGAGATTATTTGGATCTTTAGTTGTGTGCTTTCCGGGGCCGAATTATAATACTGAGCATTGTAACCGCATATCCTGGGAGTGAAGTAAGTGGTCGCTGACTCATAGCAAATCTATTAGCGCAGGAATGATGGCGGTGCTGAAAAATCTGACAAAACAATTGGTTAATTTTATAAATGATAATGATTTTTTTAAAGTCAGACGGCCCCTCCGGGCAACCAAAATATAGGCCTTGGAAAAACGTCATGTCACGAGAGTTCATGAGTCTCTGATGCCTTTGGTCGAATAGACAGCCGGCCACATTTTTTAGTGCGACGCTAACGTCTCAAGTTACGCTGTAGCCCGAGCCAAGCAACGGCCTGAGACCACCCTTCAATTAATCTTACCCTTGTAGCGGCTTATAATTTGCCATTACAAAAGCCATTAAACCTGGGGGCCTGATTCAGAGCTCCTGGGACTGCTTGGGAGGAGGGGACGGGGATCGGACAGGCCTCCAGTTGGCCCCTTGGACCCCGGACGAGCCCCCTTCCACAAAACAGACAGGTACTTAAAAACAGGGTGAAAAGATCACCTTAAAGAAAACAAGGATGATTAATGGGGAAAAATGAGGGCCCTATAGGTCGCTTTCATCTGGGTCTGATTCAGGTCTTCAGTGAGCCATTAACCCAAAGGACAACTGTCCACCGCCAACGTGAGAAATGAAGTCCCCCCGCGCCGGTTCAGACAAATGTTTGAGCCGCTGCAGAACAGTTGGACTGGGTGAGACGCAGGGAGTGAATGTGGTTATGTTTGCTCTGATATCTACTGATCTCATCAGTGATTCAATAAGCAGATGCAGAGACTATTTACAACGTTTGAGTACTTATCTTGCTTTTTGGATTTATGTCGTATCAACTCCAAGACAATCACAGAACTTGTATATACTGTAAATATTTAATTTTCGTGAGACCACAGCACAAGTCAATGTCAAACACTCAATATACTGGAGCAGAAGAACGGGCCAAGCAGGGAAGTCCCTGAGTCAAGTCCAAGTCCAGCTCAAAACTCTGGCATGTGGGATACATAGCGTGTGACTTCTTCAAATAGTGTAAAATTTGCTCCAATTTTTATTTTTTTTACGAACAAAACCTGGAACTGTTTTCGTCCCAGGTTTTAGTTCATTAAAGCATGGCCATTTAAAGAAAAGATGGAGGAAATGGAGGAGATCCAAATGTTTTCACCACTTTCTTGGGACTTTGCATCAGATCTGAGACAGCTCTTCACCGACGCACACGCCTCTGCCTCATCCAAATACTTCTCCTCTTAGTCCTCTGCAGTGCCAGGTGAGGAGGGTCTGCCACAAGCGTCCAAGTGCCAACAATCTTGACAAGTACATGGACGTGTTCAGAAGTCAATTTGCTTTTCTGTGATTAATCACTTACTGTACCTGACGCAATATGAAACATCATGATGTAATAAACCTCAACCATCTGGTGCTGCAGAAGGTTCGCTCAAAAGCATTTCTTATAAATTGCTCAAAAAATACCATTTCACCTCGATAGAAGCGCCACTTAAGTTGTGGCAGTGAAGAGTACATTCTAAGAAAGTTTGTTAATGACAAAACTACTGCACAAACATATGGATAAAAGAAATGCAAATGCGTTTGAGTCCACATTGTTTGAGACAGTACAGACTGCAAACTTTTGGAGTAAGCAAGGACGGAGTCACAAGAGACATTTTCAAGCAGAAGTGTTTTCGTTTTCAGAAGTGGCAGAAGATTGCGTCACTACATTTCGGCGAACAGCAGGGCTCTTCTTCGCTGCTGCTTGCTCTCAGTTTGGGCAGTTTGTGTTCTTCATATGAGAACTGAAAGACGTGGAAACTCCTTCAGATTTGACCTGGTAGCAAAGTATCATGCTGTCAGACCTATATACCATTTCCGAGCAGGGTCATGTGTCCACGGACATCACTGTGAAGTAGGTTTGGTTAGCATGTGGCTGTCGTTCTCAAGTGGCAAGAATCTGCCAAAACAAATGGACAAAATCACACAAGCAGATTTCAAATAGTGTGAATGTGAAATTAAAAGGATTTTTGCAAATGTGTTTTGTACTTGCGTGCATGCTCTCAAAGCTTGACTTGCAGATTGAAAATTGTTGTGCTAGCTCAATTAATTTAGTCATCAATAAACTTCCCTACAGGTAAACAGATGTTCTCCATCCTGTAAGCCCCTATTGTCTGTAACATTATTACACTACCTGTAAAAGCTTGGATACTTTAGCCATTTACTGTAGGCATCAGGTTTTGCAAAAGCTTTACTGTGGACATCCCTTCGTATGCACTTCTGATTTAGACATTAGCAATTACATTGTCACGCACCCTCTAAAGTTGGGTATAAATAATACGGCACTGGATGGGAAGGCCGGAGCGCCGGTACGGTTCGTGGCAAGTACAAAGTCCACACCTGGCCCCGGAGTGAAATCAAATCTATCCTGAACTCTGTCTCTCTTCTCATTTTGCTTCGGCAGTTTTCCGTGAGCGGAGTTCTGGGTCAGGAGTCAGGAGGAGTGATTTGAGTTCAGGTCACACACACAGACAGTTTCACACAATAATGTGTTTCAAAGCTGTTGCATCACGGGGGTTAAAGGAAACCACATTAAATGCTTTTTATTTAAAAATAAATACAAAAGATATCAGAATTATTGCTTTGGATCCATGTTTTTAACACATAGACACAGGGGCTCAGTCTTGTTGACGCACAGTTATTCATTGTAAATGATTTACAGTTAAAAAGGTTGAATGTTCACTGATAATGCTCAGTAATCACTGGCCATTAAACCACTTTCTATGGATTAACATCCACTGAATCGCCTGCAAGTCACTGTGTTTTTGTAAGGGGATCAATAAACCAATTCCTCTTGGTTATGTTTTCCTTGTCTACAGCAATCAGTTCAGTGCTGATTAAATCACAGCAAATTATCTCCCTGGGATTTATCTTGCCTAAATTGAGTTTCTTTCACCCTCCTGGCCACGGGAGAGTGGGCAATGCCTGCTGGGAGAGAGAAATAATCATTCATTAACCTCTGACCTGGAAGGAGTGTCAATTGAGTCACCCGACTGTGTGTGTGTCCCCCCCCTGCACCCTCTGAGCCCCCAGCCGAGGCAAATTGACAATTTACACGCTGCAGCCCAAACTTTATTAACCTGCGCCGGTTTGACGCAGTCCCTTGATCAGCTGCTAAAGCGAACCGCAAAGATCATCTCGAATCTGAATTACACTTGTTCAAGTGGGAAATTGTTTGTGTCTTCTTTTCTCCTTCAGACTTTCAGGGGGACGTGGAAACAAAGCAAAGGCAAACAGTGGGTGAGTGAAGCATGTAAAAACACAACAAGCCTAATTTATGGAGTGTGACGAGCTCAAAGGGACGAACATGTAGATCATCTCATATGTCATTATGGTTCTTAACGGTCTTTCTTTCTTTTTTAAACATCACATAGCTGCTGACCCACTGCGGAGCTTTCAACTTTAGTAGGGTTTGATGTCTTCAAATGGTCACAGTAGGAGTGATACATTACAGAAGACCTTTTTTTTTCTTTCTTCCTGTTCACCACATGGATGTCGTCATGCGTAGGCATGCATCTGATTGTTTAGACGTGTTTCCCTCTTCAGAAGTGTCCAAACGCAAGCCTTCCCAGTCAATTTGTGTTACAGTAAGATGTGAAATGATCAGCTAATGTGCAGTATCAACTAGCTTCTGATCGAAACTCAGCACCTTCTGGTTCTACTCTTTACAAAAATAAACAAAAGCAGACCACGAAAAAAACTTCAACGCTGAAATACACACATCTCTGAATAAAACTGCCAGCGTTAATGCCCTTTTATATGTACTGAGCTACACAGGAACACTACATATTTCCACATCTGTGCACCAATCATCATGCATTAAAGAGAAAAAATGGAAAAGCAGAATGATATTTCCTCAGACTTTGAAAGCGTCACCTTATGTATCGATTCCGTTGTCGATGGTAGTCTTGTGATATTTCTGTCCCTGCACGGTAGCAATAAACACAACCAAGCTTCCCCGAGATCTTTCCCTCTGACATTATTAGGAGCTATGACTGTGTGAGACTCAACATGGTGTAAAAACAAACCAAATGTCAGCACCGTTGCCCAAGCGCCTCTGCTACAGCCAACAGCAAATGTAATGAAAGCTTGGAAGGGTCTGTTAGTAAGCCGCTGACCTTTTATACATTTATTGTTCTCCTGACATTTCTCCAAGATGGAGGAGGTGAAAAACAGAATGAGGTGCTAAAGCAGAATCAGGATTTTCAACTTCCATCTCCCCCCGTTAGAGAATGACTTTCATTGATCCAAACTCTTGGACTTTACTGAGGGTCGATGCTCTGTGATTGCCAACACTAACTAACTTGCTGCTGCTCTCTCTGTAGACATGATACAGTTTTTATTAGCTTTTGTGTCACTTTAGTGTAAAGGGAAAAAGGAAGAATTGCAACGCTTCTCTTCACTGGTCTGTTTTTCCTTTCCTCCGAAACAAAATAGTAAACATTAAATGGGCTGGTATTTTTCTAGGTCTTTCACTGTCTGACTTTGGCGTCGCTGTAGTGGAAGTTCAGAAGAAAAACATGCAAACAAAATCATTAAACCCAGTAAAGTAATGGAGTGAGTCTCTGGACTTTGGATGCATCGACACAAAAGGCATAACAAAACACACAGTAATGTTCAAAACATATAATTAATAATTACATGTATAATGTAAATGTAATTATTACATTTTATATTATGCACTTTATTTATCTTACTATTATATTGGAATATATATAATATAATACATTAAAAATGTTTACAATAAATATTACCAGCACAAAAAAAAAATCTTTTTATTTTTTCTGTGCGACCTGGTACCAAATGATCCACGGCCCGGTACGGATCCACAGCCCGGTGGTTGGGGACCTCTGACTTAAATGGCCCATTTGTGTGGTGTCATGTTGCCCCCCCCCCTCCCATGTAGCATAAGCAGACTTTACATTTTACAATCATTGTTTTTCATCAGAGTATTTATTGTGCTCTCTAAATTTCCCACCGTGCTTGAAGGCAACTTTATTAATTTCACAGCAGCTAGAATTTAGTCAGCTGTTACACAAACTGCGAGCCCAGGCGCACAATCCCCACGCAAAAAGGAAGGGAAAACGTGTGTTTTTGCCACACCTCCTGATTTGGTGTGAATGCAGCCTTACTGACACATTAAGTTCAACATCAGTGAGCATAATCATAAGGACCACAATGTGAAAAGCAGTGTCCAAGAAGTAAGAGAGTAGATACTGTTACATGTACTCCTGCTAGTTCGTTAGCGTAGCAGAGTCAAGCCCCTTCCTCAGTGCATTGCAACCCTGAAATGATCTAGACGTTACCCGGAGGAGTATTTGGACCGTACTTCAAATAGACTTTACCCTGCCAGCTCCATAGTACAAAGTCTGTGTAAGCTCATGAGTGAAGAGAGCCGCTCATTGTCGAGAGAATTCATGTTGATGACGTTTCCATACGACCGGCACAAACCCAGAAGACAACAAACGGCGAGAGTGAAAAAGAGAAGTTATTTACACGAAAATTGCAACTACATTGTCTAACTGAAGCGACACCGTTTATATGGAAATGTCTGTCGGTTAGAGGCCAAAATCGTCAGACAATTGCAAGGAATGGCGAGAGACTTGTCTGTTTGTGACCAAATAACAAACCGGCTACGTGACCGCGGTGTAGTCAAGTCAAGGGTATTTCTATAGCTCATTTAAAGCAACATAAGCTGACCAAAGTGCTTGTATTCCGTGTCACGTTGTGCCTGCTGCGCGCTCTACAAAGGTGCCACCCCTCGCTTAACCAAACTGAGTATCTCCAGGAAGTGAGAAAGCACAAACAATCTCCTGGTATATCTCATTTTAACTAGAGCCGTTTTCTCATATGAACTCTGGACAATATCAGGAGAATCAGGTGTGGACATTGTACGGAGGTTCTCTTTCATGCACATTATGCTGTGTTTTCTCAATGGACCTGGATATTTTAGTGTATTGTGCTCCAGCGTCGTATAGCAAAACGTTTTTTTTTGTGCATAGGAATCTTAACAATTTGACTAATCTTAATCTACATTTTGAGGACTGGTCTTTATGCATCGGAAGAATTTAATTTAGTGTGTTATTGTTCACAACAACATTTATGTGTGAGGCTTATGTCAGGAAACATCGCATGCCTGTCTACTAGCGGCGGGCAGTCGGCCTCTGAGAGGAAGAGATCTAGCGCGAAGGGGGAAACAGCTGCTTAATAATTCAGGATGCTGAGATTAAAAAGGGAATTTGCTGGGCGCGTTATTAAAAGGCGGTGTAATTACTTCAGAACTCCATGTCACCGCTTCAATAAGAGGCGCCTAATTTGGTTACTGCCACCTTACGTGTAATTGGCGAAGATGAACAATGCTTTGCACACAAAGAGAGGTCCGACTGCACAAAGTGCCCCACAACACTGGATGTGATGAGAGGAAACCTCGGGAAAATGATAACTGGGATCTGGCATGTTATTTGACACAGTGTTAGAGACAATAGCTTGCTTGTGGGTGTATGTACAGATCATGTGTTTGTGTGTTCATTTATCTATATATGCCTCTGTTATTAAAAGGAGCCTCATGTGGACGTCTCTCTTAAAGAATTCTGGTGATCTCATTCTGTTGATGTATAAGTCTTTTATTTTATTTTACTAGCAAGCTGTAATTAATAGTTTTACCCCAAAACAATATATCTAACATCTGAGAAATCACGGGGGAAGCGGAGTCTGGCAAGAAGCACAAAATAAACAAAACATGGTTGTTTTAGGAATGTAGGAATCAGTGCAATGTAACGCAGAGCAACTTTGATTTGAGGGTTTATCTATTTTTTTTTTTTTAAGGAAATGAAGACAATGGTTAAGGTCATTTTTAATACATTTTGTATAGTTTTTGGAAACGAGCTCATCAGAAGTGCATCACTCAGGCCGGCTGCTTTCCTTTAGCTTGACCCTGTCAAATCAACAGTGTATGTGTATGTATGCATCCATATTGGGACTGGACTCTTTCCCTCCACAGGCACTCCATCACAAAACAGAGGGAGTTGCTACCAGATGGTTAAACAAACACATCGCCCAACTGCCCATAACTCAAATCCACTTAGCACCCTCTTGTCAACATGTCTCTCTCTCTCTCGTTCTCTACCTCCCGTCTCGGGTGGATGCAGAGGAGAGGCGAGAGGAAGGAAGGGAGGAGAAAAAAATAATGCGGAAATAATGAGAATCAGCAAGAAATTCCTGGGGGGTGTGTTTAATTTTAATCAACAAGACTATCCATCCTCAGAAGCTCTCGTCTCTCCCCCCGCTCTGCCTCGCTCCCTCCCCCAGGTGCATTGAAATGAAGGGGAATAGCGAGCACCTGGAGTGACAGCGCGTGTAAAGGTCACCGAGACAAAGTCCAAATGTGATGTTTGACTCAGGCTTTTTTGAGACCTCTCAGGGAGGCGCCCAGGACTCAGGCCAGGGGTTAAGAGTTTGTAGTTCGTCGGGTCACACAATTTTCCCTTTTCCCCTGGCCTCATCCCTGCGCTTAAAACCTCAACGGTGTACTTGAGAGGATAATTTATTATCCTGCATGCTGTCCATCTTGGACGAGAAATTGGGAGCAGAGAATTAAGCTTCCCACTTTTGGGGACGGAACGTCTTTTCTCTCTTTTTGTTAGGACATAATATCTTCTTAGGAGCGGCAGCATGACGTATAGTACAATGATTGCAAATTCAAGTTGTTTTGCTTTATCAAACATTAGATTGTAAGGATTTTCTTGCTTATTTTCCTGGATTTGAGGATTATTTGCTGTTTTGTTTAACCTCTTTGTCATGCTTTTCCATTAACAGTGTATTTATAAAACATGTGTCAGCCTTAAAGATTTGCTTCATTTCTTATTCAATTACACTTTTCCCTTAACTCATCTTGGTTGTAAAGCGAGGCAGGACAGTTTTGTTTTTCTTAAAGATTTATCTCATCAATGCTGTTCCAGCAAGAGCGGCGACTAAGTGCAACATTGAGGCATCCTGCGTGGTATCTTACACCATGGTGATAGTGCAGCCTTGCAGCGTTTCAGCACAGGTGAAAAGGTGAACAGATAAGCATTATCTTGGACACATAATTGTCAAAGGCATGGATAATTGACATGCATGCCACCGATGTCCAAAAGTAGGCCTGCTGATGACAGCCAAACCTGCATTTGGCCCCTGGAATGTGCAGAGGCCGTTCTCAGACATCTAAACATCAAACGGCTCTCGGCTCTGTCAATCTAATAGCTCTGGATATGGGATTTATTGGCTCTCACGGGCCAAAAGAGAGACGAGGGGCGAAAGCAAAACCAGATTTTCTCTCCCATATCAGTTTCTCCTCCGTCAGTCATGCTCTTATGAGAGTGCTCGGGAGAAGAGGTGTTTTGTGTTATTACTTCAGATTAACTGGATTAAAATGATTTAATTGACACGTTCCATTTTCAACTAGAGAGTCTAAAGAGTGGGCAAAATAAAGTAATGTATAAAACATATGAAAAAGCAATGCACAGAACAAATAACCTGATGGATCCCAGCCCATGCAAGTGTTTTTATCATGTAGTTGGGGTTGACGCTAAAGGTTGATGGTTAACAACCATCTGATTCACAGTTCTGCACATCTCAACCTTGTCTTAATTTGGCAACCAAGCAGCTGATAATATCACTGGCTGTATGCCATTAACAGAATTCCAGCTGGTCTGTGATACAAACTGGCAAATATTTACACATTTCTCTATGCTCTCCACACTTCTGCAAATGGCGCACTTGCTATTCTTACTCCTTAATAAATCAAAAAGCGTCTGACTTTACTGTAATGTTAAGCATTAGACGAGAAGTGTATGTTGACGATGGGTAACATTCGCAAACTATTTCCAGGAGGGATTTATTGATCATCTTGGTGGGTCTTCAGAGATCATGTTGCACAAAGCAGAAATCAGCTGCACTCTCGCATCATTAAACTTTATTCAGACTAGTGACACAAACTGAGCTGCAGGGCAAGAGGAAGAGCAAAGTTTGTTGCTGATGAAAACGAATGACAGGCGGCCAAATATGGGGAAGAAAAGGGGAGAGCGCGGCCAAAAGCTGAGGACACGAGTCGGGCTCGTAGTCCTCGAGCCTTGATAAAGACGAGGTTCTCACGGAGAAAGATGGAACAGAGAGGATTTCTATTTATCTCTGTTGGCCCTCCGAAAAACTCCCTGTCCCTGCTTAGATAGCCCTGCCAATGTGCCATGATGTCATCCCCCTGGCGTGCAGTGATTGATGCATCCTGGCTGCCAGCTCTGCACTCGCAGGAGGTGGGGGAGTGGGGATAGGGGGTCGAGATGGGGAAGGGGTGAATTTTCCACAGATAGAGACATCCAAATGTGAACGGAGCGCAGCACGGGGTCGGTTCAGAGCTCAGGCCAATGCGCTGCATACCTGCAGCACTGTAAATGTGCTGTTTTTAATGTCCCGGCTCCCCATGGTCGGTCAGTTTTGATGTTTCAAAGGTGTTCACGAGCATGGGATAGTGGTGATGATCTTGCTGGCAGTGGTTTGATGGAGACACAATGGGGGAGGGGGAAGGGGGGGAGGCCCGGCTCTGATTATGTACGTCCACTCCATCTTCCCTCTGAGTTCTGTTACATATCAGGGCTGAGGGAAAGAGGGAGGGAGTCGAGAGATGGAAGAGGTTATTGTGAGTGGAAGAGTAAGTGTTTCTCAGATAGTCACGGAGACGTGCTGAGATGAACTCAACGGGGAGCCGCCGTCCTCTTGTCAGCGGGCCAAGTTAGTTCTGGTGCTTTAACGGCTCTATCAAATGCAGTTTCATGACGCTTAGTTATTCGCCTCCGAAGGGAGATACAGAGTTTGGCAGGCTTGAAATAGTTGGTTTTCATGTGTGTGCAGTTATCGTGTGGTATTGAGGCAAACCATTTCTCAATTCTCTCATGTTTTATTCATGCATGTAAATGTGGAGGGGAAAGTATCAGGGAGCAGCAAATAAACATAAATATAAACCATTTGTGAACAAGCTAAGTACAACAAAAAAAATCAAAAAAATCAAACCCTCACTGCTGGATCCTCAAAGTACAGTTCCCAAAAACAGAAACTGGGGCAAAAGTGTTATTCCTCCTTATGGATTCTAACATTGTCGTATTTTACTAAAACATTCAAGAAAAAGCAGCTCAACTCCTCGTCAATGTGACTTTTAAATGCTGTTTCTCCCAGAGGCGCTCATTATTATCTTGGGATCAATATTGAAAAATAAACATACACGTTGACAAAAGAAAGTCAATATTCCTTCACTGAACGTGTAAATGAGTAAATGCAACCTCATGCTTTTCAACTCAAGTATTGACAGATTCACAATTAATTAGAGCAGGTTTTCTGTTCTCTTCATAAAAGGATTACAGAAGATTTAAAGCGAAGTTCATTTAAAACCTAAAAGTGCTCCTGACCATTTGCTCTAGTGTAACATTGGAATTTAGTCAACCTTTTTGTTCACTATATGTTTATGCCACTAAAGCAATGTCCACATTGGCTGTTAGGTAAAAGCTAAAGTCTATATAATCTACACTCCAGTAGTTTTGTAATGGGTAGTTTATGCAACATCTAACATTTTTAGAAAAACCACTAATACAATGTTTAAGATATGCTGCATTTACAGAACAGTACACCAATACTTCCTCTACATGGTCGAGAAAGGTTTCTTTTAGAAGTTTTACTTTTTTTAAAACGTGACATTACAATATTCTGCTTAGTGCATCATCTTGTGAAATGACATACGAGTCGGCAATTATCAATCGAATGAGCAGCATGTTGTCACTGTGAGATGCTGAGATCTTCTTTAAATTCAAACATTTCATTAATATTTTAGGGTCAGTTAAGAGCAATTTATTGTAACATAAAGACTTTCCAGATAGAGACAATTCAAATGTTGTCCTGAATCCTAAATTCTGGTCTATTGCTTCTTCAATCTTATATAAATTTCCTTTAGATGCTTTTGTGTTATTTGTGAAAGAGTGATTTTATTAAAAAGAATGTATCATGTTTTTAGTTGGATTCCTAAAATCCTCCCTGAAGATCACACACATGGAAACGAATGTCTCCTTTATTTCTTCAGTGACCTACATTGTTAATGCTCGTCATCTTGCACTTTAACGTCACCATAATACACGTATTTACATGAGCAGCAGTCGGCCTCAGCTTTTTTTAGTTTAGCTTTGTGAATTTTACATTCAGGCAATGTTTTGAGCCTGATGTTTAGATGCAGAGAGCTTCTGTGCCTCTGCTGGTATTTAATGTGCTTTAAGTGTGGATGTGTGCACTTCTTGAATTAGTCGTGTACATGTTTGTGTGCTTGTCTATTTGTTGACATGCAGAGTGCTGCGCACGTGTCAGAGGGACGGTGTCACAAGGCTACACAATCAGCATCCGCCCCTGCTCCTTTTCACTGTGGTCCGGCAAGTGAGACTGAACATGAGGCGCAGGGAATTGAGGTGCATTGATCTGTCCTCTGCAGCGTCTCTCTGGACTGGTGAAATCATTAACCTCGCTGGCACAGACACAGGACGCAACAACAGAGTATCTTTGAGAGGTTAATTAAAAATAAAAGCACATGGGGGAAGGGCAGGGGTTGTACTCACCAGGGAAAAGTGCACTGACTTCCAAATGAGCTCACTCCAACATCTTAGCCGACATGTTTGTGTTCAGAGTGTACAATGCAATATAAGGAGCACCTGTTTTATTTTAATTTTTTGAAACCAACTGGGTTTAAGCTGCTAAACATTATTGTTTCATTTTCTGACATGTAATGAGAAAATAGGTTAAGCTATAAAGGAATTGATTGGAACTGTGCCAAAGGTTGAGTAAGCTCACCTATGGAAGCCCAGTGTTCATGTTAAATCATGTTTTCACCTGGGATGAGGCCTTGCAGTGTTCATCGGGCTGTGCTGTCATAAATCTGATGGGCCTCATGACAGGCGTAACCGTTCTCTAATTTACCTTTAAGCTGCCTTTAACTCTTCCTCTCACCCGAGCAGAAAACCCTCAGAGGCTTGACCCGGCCTTGTATCTACTTTGTATCTGCTTTGTATCTGCTTTGTATCTGCTTTGTATTTGCTTAGGCTAAATTGCTGTGGCCCCGCTGGCTTGATAGCAAGTATTTTCTTCATGTGGTCCAGCCGTCATCCCTACTTATTTAGCTCCTTTAGTCTTACGAATAGTTACTCAATATATTAGAAAAACCTTCCACACCATTCTCTGAGCTGGTGCATCTTTAAAACGACCTAATCCTAATCCAGAGACTTGGACAATTGTTATGATGTGAAATGACGCTCTCCTCAAAGCCACCAGACTCCAGTCAGAAAACAGCACTTTTACCTCGCAAAACATCGAGACACATTCAAACGGGACAGAAACAAATACAACTCCTCAAAACTGCCTTTGTTAGTCTTTTCAACAATCAGCAACTCTGGTTTGAGAGATTAAAGAGAGACTGAATATGTAACAGATATATATATATATATCTATATATATATATAGATATAGATATACTGTAGATAGATATATATATTTCTACTGTTTACTAACCTGCTTTCTGGCAAGTTTGTGATGAAACAGCAGAAAAAATAAACTTTTGTTTCAAAAACCTGCATATACGCGTTCATTTTGGTGTAAAAAGGATACCACTAGCATGCTAACAACATATCAGGCAAGATAATGGAGAGTATACATGTCTGAGAAGCGTGGATTCTGCCAAAAGTATTGCAACATCGGTGAACTTTTGTTCTACTTAAGAACATTTGTATCCAGTATATCACCAAAATCTACAGAGTTTACTTCCATATTTGATTAGTTTCTGTAGCTGGTGCTCAGATTATAAACTCCAATGATCTACACAGTCGATGAAAACAAGATTATTCTAATATCTACACGTACAGTAACTTCAAAATACAAGCAATAACATGGCCAGACGTTATCCAATGAAATGCCATTCAGCTGAGGGACCGTCAGTGTCTGTCAGTTCCCAGTATGTGTGGCAGCTTCAAGACAAACAGCGTCTGATGTTTAAATGTCAATAAGATGTCAGCTCTAGCCGTGTGATGAGGTGTGCGAGTCGACATCGATAAGGCCGCCGTTGAGACATTTTGGACTAGTTCAGTTTCGCGGGACAGTGACGCAAAGTGAAAAGAACACATTGGCAGACCTTGTCGACTGCAAATGCTCCGAGTTGTGCCTGATTTCATACATTCTTTATGAACGTGTTATTGAAAAAGTCTCATTATGTTCATCAAACACATATTGGGACCAACGTTTCTTTACCCCGATATTGCGCACAGTACAAGAGACATTATTTAAGAAGGCACTTCATTGGATTACATGCACACACAGCAATGAGTTGTTTTATTAGCTTTCTGTGGTTGTTTACAGCATAAAGAGGTTAGGTGTTTGCGATTGTGTGAAAATGTGATGTGGATCAACTCGATAGGCCTGTTGAGTGGTGTTATTGCAGTCTGCGGTCCCTGGAAACACTCGGGAAATGACGCTCCCCTGTCAGTGCTGCAAAGCCCCTCTGCCTCTGGATCTATGGGTAATTACTGGGACTCTGCTGACTCAGGACACACACAAATCCATATGAACACAAAACTACCCCTACACACGTGCAAACAGCTCACATATGAATACAGACGGTGTAATGCAGTAGACTTTACTATGCCACCAGGACAGATTGTCTCGCTCTGGCACAGACGGCAGATGCAAAGCTGCTCGTGAGGTAAACCACGAAGGACTTGACCAGAAACATGCAGCATTCTGAGCAAACCTTATCCAACTAAAAGAAAACTCGAAAGCGATTTTGATTCATTCATTCATAACCATGATATTCATGATTGTAGAAGGTCAACAGGGCAGCACATTAGCCTAGCTATAGAGCAAAAAGCAGATGTGGTGCAGATGTCAAAATACAGTTTTTTTTACAAGCCGTTATTTCACCTTTAGCACTCAATTGATTCATTTTGAGTCAAAGGTGAACCCATTACTCTCAGAGGTCAATACTTAGTCAAAAAGGGAACAGCATTATATATCAAAAGAAGTTATCGCTTTTTGACATGTACATAACAATCGTGCAAGAAAAGATGCGTTATTCTGAGTTAAATGAGTCTGATATCAAAACATGTTTTTAAACTAAACTAAAGCTCAGATTGTCCAATCAATGACAGAAATACAAGATTAAAAAAAACCCTAACCAAAAACCTTTTTTCCACGTTGGATTAATGTTCCACAATAACAATACAACTCGCATGCCAAATGATGGCGTCTCTAAGCCGCCCAACCTATCCTGAGAATAACCTACTGTATGGCACGCATGTGTGGACTGGTGACTATGTCAAAATCCTGCGAACAAAAAGAGTGCGAAGGAAGCAAAAACTGTCAAGAGTTTGCAGTGTTAATCCAGACATGTCTGTGCCCTACTGGGAAACCTGTGCTTCATTTAGCCACAGCCCAAAGATTAATAATGCTATAAAGGTGCACATCACTCGTGGTATGGGTAGTTTGAAAAAGTCAAAAAGTCTACCTACGCAGCTTGGACACTTCATAATAGCCTTCATAATTCCGCATTGACGTTTCCTTTCAGGTTATAAACCTGACTCCACAATTCACATTTTACTCAGACGATGACATTAGTTCTAGTTCCTCACCAGCTCGGTCTGTGAGAAAGGTTCGTATCAGAAAAAAAAAATCTGATAATCCTCTGGATTTTTAAATGACAGATTCACCAACTTCCATGGCAACCACCCACGGAACCGCACGATGTCTCAGGGAGAGAAAGCACATCCCTTTCCTCAGATGAAATAATTCCTAGGTTTATTAGCCTCTGGAAATTGGCTTCAGTGGGAGGCGGAAAAACAAATCATTTGAATACATACCCGGGTGTCCTAATGTTCATTTCAATGCTGTCACTTAGAGGGGGGGAGGGCGGGACAGATAGAGCGCATTGTGCTGCTGACAGGATTGGCTTTGTGTGTGATGAATGGGGCTGTCACAGACGGTGACAGGTTTGTGTTCAATACATGTGGATGTACAATACGCTCTGCATCCCGTGACAAGCTGGGAGGCTTTTTGTCCCGATAATCTCCATATCGTTTCATCTCCGGCTGCTTATGGCGGATGTGGTCACTGAGGGGTGTGTCATGGCCGCTGCACACAGACTGTCGAACCTCTGGAAGCAAAAATGGGACAGAAAGTTGACTGAAGTTTACATTTTTTTTTCTCCTTATTGTTTTCAAAGTCACTAGGAGTCTGCAAAAAAAAAATTGCAGATAGGAGTTTTAACCTCTACAAACATTTCTTAGGCCCTGTTCACACTTCACACTGAACTGTATGTGAGGTGATCTGATCACGAGTGAACCCAAAAATACATAGAGGACGCAGGATCTGAACGCTCATTGAGGAAGTACAAAGTGGGCAAAGAAAACTAAATATATTTTGTAACATATTTGAAGCAATGAGGACCTCAATAGAATCGTGATACACAAATCCCCTGACATTTCTCAAATCAATGAGCCTATTTTGCAAAATATACTTTAGGGAAAATGCAATCCTGCCTTGGTTATATTGTTCTTCTATGGATCAGATATAGAACATTGACATTGAATGTATAACTGAAAATATTATATTATGTAAGTAAAGAGTAATTATGTTTGCTAGTTAGCAGTTATGAAATGTACGTCTGAGGTGAGATACTGAGCACAAAGTTGTTTAACTGCATTTTCAAAGATGAAAAATAAACATACGCAGGGAAGATAAATCAAGTGTTCGTGAGTGTGTGAGACACAGCTTAATATCCACATTAGACAAGTTAGTGGCAGACATGCACTGCAAAGTGGCAACCTGGATAAAATAGGTAAAGAATTCAATGAAAAAGACAAAATATTAATTTGTCATTATTATATATTTTCATTCATGTGTGATGTTAGTAGGTCGGCAGGCTGTCTAACAAAGGCAACTCCTGCAGATACGTACACGCAACGGAAGCTGGTTTGAACATGCAAGATGAGCTACAGGCCAACGATCTGTTTTCCGCTTTTATCACAAGAGCAATAGGACTCATAACATTATTGTAGTTTCCTCCGCCAATTTGTGTTTCGCCCAATCGATAAGACTTTCAGAAGTAGTCAAAGAAATGAACACAGGTGATCCATAATCACTCATTTCATGTGGTAAACTGCAACCAAACCCACATGACAGGCTATTCCACAACTGGGATGCACATAAGAATATAAGTGATGACAGCAGCAACATGGAAAATATGGTAAGTATACGGAGGAAATGGAGAAATTTATTAAAAAAGACTCAGGAAATAAAATCATCGAGGAGGTGGCTGTGTGAGGGGGAGGGTGAATGCACGCATGTCTGTCCCTCTACAGTTTGTATTTATAGAGGCAGACAGTGTTAAATGGAACAGGGAGGAGAGTGAACTTTTGAGAGTTACTGTGGAAAAAAATGGTCATTCCATCATACAGCTGGCAAATTTATAAATCTGTAGATTTTATTGGAAATTGACAGTCGAAAAACAGTCAAATCCAATCCAACAGAACACGTTTGGCTGTTTAAAGTCTAACTCTGATGCTGATTGGGCAAATACAAATAAAACACAGACACAAAGGTTGTGAGTTTTCCTCCATGGAATTCATTACCTATGGTTGCGAGGGACGTGAGCCTATTCTTAATATTTATGAACTACCAAGACAGAGTAAGTTATGGACAACAAATCGGGCCAAGACCTCGCTTAGTATTTGCACTCCCTTAATATTTATGCTTCCCTGACATTTTTTTCCTATTGCTATTTTTCCTGTTTTCCTGTTCATTAAAATATCTCAACCTGAGACATGAATGAAGCCAAAAGAAAGCATAAGTGTGTTGTCTTATGGAAGAAGTTAAAGAGTTCTGTCAAACAACAAAAAAGAAAAAAGGGTTTATAAAAAGTTAATAAATTCTTAAATATCATAGCTGTTTTCAGTGGTTAGGTCGGTTATATCTTTCCTTTTAAAATGGGATTTGTTGTAAAACAATGCAAATGTCAGAATGGACTTTGGCAAGATGTTTCTCTTGAAAGCATTACAATTTCTGGTGATTAGTTTTGCTCTTGTAACTATTTGTCTGTTTCACAAGAAATGAGTCATTAGTATCATAAGAGGAACTCAAGCGTTTAGAGCCGAGGGGGTTTGTGTTTTTTCCCCAAAAGCTTCTGAAATCAGCATGCGTCTAACAAAAGACCATTTTACCATCTGGCTAATGGCATTACGTTTGATCTTCCTTCGCATTATCACTATTAGAAATATTTCAGAAAGATAGGAATCTCTTCCCAGAGAAGCAACTTCAATCTGAATTTGAGAAAAATAGGACAAAAATAATGATTTAACAGCTGGCTTAAAGCATCCAAACATGTTCCAGTAAGTACTGTGCTGCACCTCAGCTGCAATACTTTAATAGCTTGTATTTCACCGATGTGGACAGTCATTATTTCACGAAGCCCATTGTAAGTGGGCCAAATAGCGGCGTGTTTGCCAATAATTCTTAATGTTTCTTTTATCCTGCTGAGGTGAGAGGTGATTTCTGCATCATGACAATCCATATTTCACTTGAAGTCTCAATCACAGAAAAGTACATTACATTTACTTTCAACATGATTAAAAAAGCGCTGGCAGTCCTGTTCTCCTGTGCGAGTGTCTCCATCCATCTGCTCGTCCTAGTAGGCGAAAACAAACGGCGGGAATTACAACTAATCATTTTTACACCTGTTGCTCTCTGCTGGACGTCGACTGTGAGGCGAACAGATCTCCAGTCTGCAATGAGTAACGATGTTCAGTGAGTAGTTCTACTTTACACCTCAATGTCTACTAAAAGCATCATATATACAGGGGGTACATCGAACATACAACATGCGGTGTTCAAAAGCATTATAAAGTATGATTTACAATATAATGTAGTCCACATATGAAGTATTTATCTATGATGTGAATAATGCAGTATCATTGTTATTATCAGTAATTAATTCGTTTTTTATTACACGTACATGACAACTGACCAAACTCCATTCACTGACTAGGGTTATTTTATAATGTGTTATAAATCATTTATTATTTGTATATATATATATATATATATCACTTATATATGATTCAGAAAATAATATAAAGCAAATTTAAAGACATTTGAAAGTGTTGATTCTCCAGCAGAGTTCAATGGGAAATTCTGGGTATGAAAAACTCTGAGAAGAATAAATTGTGAAACCTTTAAATACACAATATGAAAAATATACAATTTAACGTAATGGAGGCTACGTTTCTGTGAGAAAGGCGGGCACATCATCAGAGAGAATGAGAAGAATTATTGGCCTCATATAAAGAGAGACATACGTAAATAGTATATCATTCATAAAGAAATGTGACAGTATGATTTATTGCACCGACCAAGGACAATCATAGGCCTTTATAAAACACACAGTGAGAACAACTACAACACATGTGTTGGACTCAGTAATAAGAACAATTTCTTTGTGATTTCCATTTGTCTCCTGGTGGGCTGCAAATGACCCCCTGGTGCTACTCTGCTTTGTTAATAATACTTTTTTTTTTTTTTAAACGGCCCACGTACCAGCAAACCAACAAGGACGAACACTCAACATGAAATGTTTAAAATGTGGAAGTTTTCCCACCACAGCCTTATCCTCTGAATATTGACAGGTAAAGTATACACTGTGATTTCACCTTTAACCTCAACTTTAAATAAAAGATAACACAAACTCAATCACCACCATCCCCATGGGGATCATTCGAAATAATCAAGGACAAAAGGATGATGCAACAACCACGTCTATAGCACAACTATAATGGGCTTTGGAAATGACCTCATATCCTGATTAAAGGTCATAAAGGATTATCTACATATCTGTATCATACATTTTCCTGCATGCTTGAAAAGCTATAATCTGCTAACAGCTCCACCACAGACTTTAATAACATGGGGAGAATGCTGCACAGTAATACTGATAGTTTCGTATTAAAGCTATTTTTAGACAAACAACATTTCCTTATTCCTTATCACTTTTGGAAAATCCATTCAAACAGCCTTGAGATAATTCTCCACTGAAATCCAGACTTATCAAAGGGACCGTGTTTGTCAAAATGAGGAGCCACACCACCTTCTAGAAGGGAAGAATAAGTCGACCAAAAAGTGCATCAAGTATAAAATGTGTGGATTAAATTACATTTCGAGCTGTATTCGGGTCAGAAAGAGATGTCCATCAACTGAAAAGTACATGAATGAATGCCTAATATTTACTAATCCAGGCAAAGAAATGAAACAAGATATAGGTATTAAATCATATATACTTGTTTTCTGCATGTAATTCAAGTTTCTGCTTACACACTTTGTTGCGGTGCGAAGTCAAAAACTGAAACTCTGCTCCGAATGACTTTTTACCTTTTTGTGGATTGGCTTGGACGTGACGCACGAGAACTCGAGCTATAACAACGTGGCTCTGCAAAGTCCTGACTACCAACACTGGATGTGCACTTATCCTAAATATTGTTTGACCTTCCCAGTGCACGGCTATTACTCTCCTGTGAGTCCCCATCACCTCTCCCGACAGTCCCCCTCCCTCCCTTTCTTTTCTCCACAGATGGATCTTTTGTTGCATTAATCCCACAGATCAGGTGGGTTTTGTCAACGTGTTAAACTTTAATACTTTGGGTCATTTATCTTTACGGCCAAACCCGAGGTCTGTCAGCGACCAGACGAGCTATTTCCTCATTCGGTTTGGGAGCAAAGTTGCGCAGGAGAGAGCAAAGGGGGAGGAAGGGGTGATGGTGATGGTGGTGATGGAGTGGAGTGGATTGGGTTGGGACTTTGGGGGGTTCTGCTCACCACTTAATGAAATCCTGATGTGAGGAGGGAGAGGAAGACTGGCTAGAGGGGTGATCTTGGAGGTGGAGGCGCCACACCATCCAAAGAACACGATGCCCCTCCGGAGAGGTGGCTTCACTTATTCATTTATGTTTTTCTTGTGTGGAGGAGCTCGTAAAGAGTGTCCGACGACCGGACCCTCATTACGGACATTCGGACGCTTCACCGGGGACCCTGCCAGGCGGCCAAGTGGACATGAATAGAATTGCATGTGATTCATTTGTCGAGCGCTCCCCTGGAACGCCGTGTGCTCTCACAAGCATTTGTCTTCATTTGCCAAGATATGTACAGTGACATGAGAAGACGGGCCTTAGGGGCCCTGAGCGGAGTCCCTGTTTTCTTTTCTTTCTCTCATTTTTTAGAAAACAACAGTTCAGGCTTTAGTCAAACATCCTGTGTGCTGGTTGAGCTCGTACATCGTCTCACTGTTCACATGTGGCTGAAAAAACAAAGGAGATTTTCTCGCTTCATTTAACAGTTAAAACGGCGGAACGAATGGACACGTAATGATTGTCGTAATGCGGGTACATGCACTTTGTTTTGTTCCCTGCACAGAAGCAAGTGAAATGTCAGCGCTATATTTCACTGGTATAATTGCAACATTGAAGTCTGTCAGTGACTCAGAAAGAGCGAGAGACAGGAAGTGTTTTATTCTCCATTGACACCATCAGTGAATGTGAGTGTAGGTGAACTGGAGATTCTGTTGAGCATGCAAAGTATGTTTAGTTCGGGATAATAGTAATAATTATGTACGTTAATATATGTACGGTTGATTGTTTAGTCTTTCACTCTAAGTCTACTTATCTGCAGCAATACACACAAATATTAATACACGATACAATTTGTTGGATCTGGAATTGGATGATGACTGTACGGAGCTTCGGAAATGATGAAAAAAAAAAGTTTTTTCTTTTTGACCCCCCTCCGTGTTCCCTTACGGGGCTCCGTAGATAACGATAAAGTGAGACATTTCTACATATTATTAGTATCATTTCTGGATTTTGGAGCTCTGGTTACAACTCAATGACCGACTCCAATCAGCATTTGTATAAATAGACTAAATCTTTATCTGTGTGTGTAAGTGAAGCCAGCATGACGAACACAATGAAGCTGATTTAAGGCTGGTCGGTGACGTTTATCTCGCAGAAGACTGCAGAAATAATTCAGAGTAAAAACTGTTTGTTGACATTTTTTTCATTAGTCTTGACATTGACTTTTAGCTCCTATGTCAAATGCTGAGTGCACTGCAATGCTGATGTTTGCAAATAACCAAAATAAAAGATAATTACAATCATTTAAAGCTCAATTCAATAAATTAAAATGCAAAGAAAAGAGTTATTCCACCAAGAGTCTCGGCCTTCCTGCTTTCTTATGCTATGGAATGTTTGTTTGCTTTAATATTTGTTAAGATTCAAGTAAAAAGGCCTGTGAGAAACACACAAAATGTTGCTTTTACAATTAGCACTTCACCCCTTTGGTCATGTATGCAGGCACACCTCAAATGTATAAGGTCATTATGAACTAATACAAAATAAAAAGACTTAATCACCACGAGGTCAAACCAACCCACAACCCTACGCAATGAGAATTAATTTGTTCTCCGATTGCCATGCAGTTTTAATAATAATAATTAGAACAATATTAGTGTGGGATCATTCCAGTTGCCTTTTCCTGGACAAGATGGCTTTGGGCAACACACACACACACACACACACACACACACACACACACACAGTTAATCTAATGTCTCGTATCAGATTCCACGCTGTGTACCTCCAGTCACTGGGCTAATTACACAGTAATGACGCTAATCAAGAGTCAAACAGGAGAACCATTCAGCCGTAATGCTGCTGTAATCCTGCTTAAAGCCTCCACATATCCTTCTTTATGATCCTAAATGGGCCCCAGTGGGCCATTAGAGAGCAACCAGGACGACCACGGTCCTCTCCCTGGAGACCGGGGTGGTGAGTGGAGTGTGTGTGCACTCAGGCCATGGAACAAGTGAAGCACAGAGGTCTCCTGTAGCTTTGTGTCCAGAGGTGTCAGAGCTGGGACGCAGTTGGGTTTTATACATTTGGGTGAGATCTCTGCAGCCTTGCTGGGAATCCAAAAATGTTTGGGTACATGTCAGAGGAGATGAGTGGGTGGTGGTGGAGCGACATAATGCAATCTGTGTAAAGAGTTTATTCACTTGTGTGAAGTTCATAGAGCACGGGCTGTGATCTGTGTGACCAGTACTATAACAGCACCACCTTCACTAATGTCTCTGACCCACATATGAACACTGCAAATATAGTATTTACATAATATGATCATCCAATCAAATCAAGTTTATCTATAAATCCCAATATCACAAGTTATACATTTGTCTCAGTGGGCTTTACAGACTATACAGGATATGACCCCCTCTGTCCTTAGACCCTCGCACCGCACAAGGAAAAACTCCCTAAAAGAAACCCCACATATCATCAGACATATGTGTATTATTAACATAATGTCAATATTTCATTTTTAAAATGTCACGGTTATCAACAATACCGGTATATCACGACACCTCTATTTGACGTGTACCATTACTACTTATTATAGTACAAGACTTTAAGGGCGATATTTAAAACTGAATAGATTGGTCAACCAACATAATATTATTTGGCAAAAATGTCAAAAATTCAATGGCTCCGCTTTCTCAAATGTGAGGATTTGCTTCCTATGTTTTTGTCATATGTGATAGTAAATATAACATCTTTGGGTCTCGGACTGTTTGTCTGACAATCGGATTGATTTGAATATGACACCTCTCTTTTCTGACATTTTATAGACACAAATTGATTTTAAAAATGAAATATATCTGCAGATAAAACGATGTTGAAAATAATAGAGTTGCAGCTGGTGTCAGTTCTCGAGGGTAAGGTTTAAAGCTTGTGAGTCCAAATTGTTTAATCAATCAAATATAAAAAGAAGAGAAATTGATGTAAAATGTTTATCATCAGTGCCGCTCCTCTCTCAGCTGTTAGTTTGATGGGTTGTATGTCTGATCCTCATCAAACAATGACATCCTGTCAAGCAACAGTAATTGTTCCACACCTGCTCTTCAGAAATCCCATCAACACCAGCTTTGGAGTTAAAACACATAGAGAGCAGAGTATGATGGCTGCTCAAACAAAGGAACACTGAGGATACATGATGTAGTGGAATGCGTTGGATGGAGAATAATAGCCAATGAGAACTGACGACGTCACCGACGTCACCTCGAAACAGCGTGACGCTGCTGTGAAGACGAACACCTGTACGTCTCAACCGACTGTGCGACGTCAAACTGTAGCGGTGCGTTCGAGGACAGCTTGGAAATAACACTCTCCACGAGTGACACCTAGGACAAACACTCTCGCAATTTGATATTATTGGCTTTATAACACACGCGCACACACACACACAACAGAGCAGGTGTGATGAGAGGGCATGGCCTCACCATTTCGGACTTACAAAAAAAAAGACAAAAAAAAAGACAAAAAAAAGAAATCTTTTTTTTGGAAAATATATTGTCTGGTAAATAACTCTATGTATTCTTCCGTTTATTTTTATTTTTTATTTTTCCGTTTTGTTGTTTTTATTAGTATGCATTCGGCCTACCAGCCACTTGAAAACACATTATGTTGTTGTTGTTTTCTCCAATATTATATATAGAAATTGTTCACGTTTTGATTAAAAGCTACTGGTGCTGTAAAAACATAGAAATACAAATAAATAAGCAGAAGTAATTTAGCCTCATCAACATACACCGTGATCAGGCCCTTCAGTCCGCCGCAGTGTCTACAGTGGAAACAGGCTCAGAGCGAGAACAAACGCACCCACAGCGCCCTGGGCAGCCTTCTCCTGTATCATGTTATACTGAGAGGCGTTTACAGCTGTTTTGTTTCATAATACAGGACGACACGCTGCGCAGTGAGCGCTGCCTCTATACAACAGCAGTGGAGACAGACTGTTCGGCCCCGTAAAGATGAACTATGTAACAATTAACCCCAAAGTATTTGTTTTAAGGATGAAATTGTATTCTTTCCAAAACCCCTAACAGCTTCTGAAAGCTGGCAGAATTTACAGTATTAATGCTGATTTTTTTTATTGTGACCATCGTCAACATCGCCAATGAAACTTGTTATGTTTATTATATTGCTATGGAGATTTATGTGTGGTATTCTGGTGACCTTGAAGGCTATTTTATTGCACCGTGTCCCCTGTTTAATATACTGAAATAGATGCGTTGATAACCCTTTAAGAATGTTCGTATTAAAAGATTTGTATAAACTGGCTGTTTTTCGTAGGAATTGTTAGTTTAATTTAAATATTAATCATCAATGAAAGAAAGACATTTTCAAGTATGTGTCCTTGTGTCTTGCACTAAACGGTGTTCAACTAATCGAAATGGAAAGAGATGCTTTAAAAAGAATATTCCCTTCGTTACAAATCAGATGGGTTTTTTTTTTGGTTTTTTTTCTGTGTAAAAAAACACACCTGTGTTGCAGCGATAGAAAGCTTCACGGCTCCTCACGCGGAGAGACGAGCAGTAACGCGTTACAGCACTGTAACAAATGACATGTTCAGGATTATTATTGCAGTTGTTGCATTTGGCATCAGCTTCTCCGGGTCTCAGATGGAGGCCGAGTTGGAGACCATCCCTGATACTCGCTGCGGAGCGCTCCGAAATAATTTGGTGATTAATGACTGCAAGGCTGACCTTTACCGGGAAGGAGTTTCCCACTGCTTTGATTTTATCGGTCCAAAGGATGACACGAACACTGCACATTTGCCTCTCCCGGTTATTAATAGGACCAGTGATTTTTAAATGTAAGATAGGCCGAAATGGAACACGTTGTAATGCCGTTTGATAAAGTGCTCCGCACTAAGAGAAACGTCTAATATTATTCTATCAAAGTGGTATAATGTAACGCACTACTTTTATTTGTGGCGTACGGAGCCCGGTACTGATAGGAGGTGAAAGCGAAGCGAATCGTCCAATTAAATCGCTCAAGAGCTGATGATTGATGGTGTCAGCTGCTCTGCTTCTAATTAACGTTTAAATTAAGCCAGAACCAAATAACTTTCTGACCATCGCTGCTTCACTTCAGACCCTGAAGCTCATTGGACCGTTTGGGGAGCTCTCAGGGATATTCATCTTAAAATACATTGTAGGTTAATAATCTACAGCAGCGTGGGTCCAGACGTTCTACAGTGACCGGAACACTTTAATCGTTGTGGACATCAAATCTGTAGAATTAACAGTAAAATAAAATCAGCAGGTTTTCCTCCCCTCTCATAATGTGACATGACCCCAGTGTGGATGATAGAGGCCTGCAGGGATAATGTCAAATTATCCAAATCTAGTATAACCATTATTTTATTCTCTATTAGATCAAACATCTAGTCAAACAAAAAGAACAATTATATAATATATATATATATATATATATATATATATATATATAGTATATATAGTCATCCCTGCTATTTTTGTGAAATAAATCCTTTTTTATTTTCATTTTTTCAAATAATCCTTTTTCTTTGTGGCAAATGTGCAAAAAAAAAAAAAAAGCATTGTATAATCATTGTAGATTTGCACCATAATCCCTTTTACTTTTCAAACTCATTTTGAATTCACGTGTCATTGTACATCACGATCATCGTGATATTAATATCTACTCAGGCCAGCCGAAATGTTGAGCTACCTGCATGTTTCCGTCCAAATTCCCAAACTTAATTTATCCCCACAAACTCCTGCTTGTTATGGAGAAATATATATTCAAAGCAGCCACAAAGGGTGGACCTCCAAGGTAGCTAATAGAATTTCCTGCTGTTTTATAACTCTGTCCCTAAACCAATGTCACCATATGCTCCTGTTGGCACAATACTCTCTGCAGTGGGTTCCTGGGCGGCAGGCTTCATCCAAAGGGGTCAGAATAATCTGATTGTATTTTAAAAACATTAGTAATTCCCCAGTTTTATTCATATTTTTATTTTGTATTAGAAGTTAGCACATACATTACAATCCAGCTGATAAAAAAAAATAGATTGAATATTTTAATGTACAGAAGATTGTGTTCCATTTCGCGGATAACATGTCTATTTGCTTCCTTTGCATTTTTCTAATAACTGCAAACAGTATATTTCGTTCTGCCTGCAGGTTATATGCAATTTCTAAAATGCATTTAAACGAATAAAGGACCCAAGTGGCGACAACAGCTAAATGTGTTGAATTTCACCAGCCTGGAATAAAACAAGGTGTGTTTCCTCTGAGCAGACGTACCTGCTGCTCTCCTCGGCGTCCAACTCGTCCCCGTTTTGTCTCTCTAATCCGTTTCTCTCTTTACATTCTAAACCCCCCCATCAGTAAAATTCACATTTTCCGTCCTGAGACTCGGAGCATCAGCACGGCGTCACCTTTGTTATCCGCTTGTTTCACGCTACGCATTAAATTACACTGCAAACTCTCTATTTTACCTGCAGGGTCATAGTGACACACAAGTGATATTCTTAGGAGAAAATATATAAAACAAATAAACAGCATGAACAAATTCAACTGTGAAATTTGGAGGTGTTTATTTATTTTTCTTTGTGTTTTTTTGTTTTGTGTGTGGCTTCAGTTGCAGAAATGACACCTTTCCAATATCTCCAGGCATCAGAGTGATAAAGAAAATAAATATGATTCTTGATGCCAGCATTTAACATTTAAAACATATATATAGTGTATATATATATATATAGTATATAGTATATATATATATATATATATATATATATATGTATGTATGTTTTTGGGCTAAAGCTGTTATAGACAAAAAATTAAAAAATTAAAAGTCCATCACCTGTCGTGTTGCACAATAGGTTAACCTGAACAGCTTCTGTTTACTTGTAGGGAAATGATTTTAATAGACTTCACAATCATGTCCGTATGTGGTCATTGTGGCTATTTTAAAAACAACATTTCCGTGCAATATTGCTCCCTAATTACATTATGCATAACGCTCTATGCGTAATTACGCACAAAAACGACTAAATTAATATCACGGCTGGAGACCATTGTTGGCTCGGTGTTCCTCCAAACTTTTCCATAATGAAAAGATGCTGGTGGCAGTGTTTTAATGGCCATCGACTCTCCCTTTCTAACCGAATACACCAGCAGAGGGAAACAGATGCATAAACATTCAGGGTATCTTTCTCCTCGGCAGCAACAGACTCCTCCTATCCCCCACGTCCAATTAGTTATTATGGTCCGGCCCTTTAAGACGCAGCAGCGGGTCAGCAAGTAGTGTAGTGTTTCTCTAATTGAACTTCGCCCAATCAACAATAACTCGTTAGCAGTCGCTTTCTTTTTCTTGCTGCTTGAGACAGCTTTTTCACCCTTGCAGGGATTCACCCCCTCCAGTCTGTTACTTCCTAAAGATCTACATGGAGCTTGGCAGAGGAACTGCGACTCTCTGAGGGAATACAGTCCGGCTGCCTTTACAACTACGCCCGAAGCATGGTTATTTTGGAGGAAAGCTCTCAGGCGAGCTAAGTTTCGGCATTCGGTTTTAAGTGTCAACATATAGAGGGGGTCTACGAGAACACCGGGCACCAGAGGAAACACTTGTGGACACTTAAAACTGCCATTTGAATGAAATAATCAACTTTTCTGGAAGCAGCGTTTCTTCGGGACTGCGATGACCTCCAGTAAAGACATGAAGGCAGGTTCTGTGTTACAGTCGAGCGGCGAGGAGAGGAGACGGGCTCCCCTGGACCAGCTGCCGCCACCGGCCAACTCCAACAAGCCTTTAACGCCGTTCAGCATTGAGGATATCCTAAACAAACCCTCGGTAAAGAAGTCGGTCGCCAGTATCTGTCCGCCGAGAGTGTTGGAGAAAGTGACCGGCTCCAACACTGCGAGGAACGGGATCACCACTCCCTCCTCGCCGCTGTGCGCGCTGGAGGAGCTCGCCAGCAAAACGTTTAAGGGTCTGGAAGTCAGCGTTATCCAGGCAGCAGAAGGTAAAGACTTTCTGTATATTTAATGTGAAATATACACGTTCAGCTAGATTGAACAACTTTAAAACATGAAGGGAAGCACGCGGCATAATCACAGCTGGCATTAGTGCTACCTGGGTTTGTTTTGACTTTAAATGTGGGAATGCGTTGCGGTATTTATAAGAAATGGAAAATGACACATTTACACATTTACTTGTGATACAACAGGCGAATATACTCAGCGTGCTGTTAAAGTTCATCAGCCATCATGGCCTACTCCATGCAGTGCTATGTTGGATGAAAATGGACTGAAAGATAAACGTAAATAACACACTGACTGTATAAATGCGTGTTACACTGCAAAAATAATGAACGCAACAATTCTAATATTTGGTTAAATTATTGATTTGCTCAAAATATGGTGAGAAATGCGCCTTTTGGAGTACTTATTTCAATTATATTCCGTCTTCATTTATTTTGTGTGTGTGACAATGTTGACATCACGTTAGAAGGATCAGGCTCTTGACTCAGCAAATGTTTTTATCTAATTTGTCTCGTCGCCATTTAAATCAAGTCAAAAAATAAATATAACATTTTGCTTTAAGGCAAAAAAAAAAAAAGAAGAGAAAACGCAGGGCTGTGAGCAGTGGCCTCTGTTGCTGCTGTAGTGTTGGGGTGAAGTGACCCTTGCAGTTGTTTCATTCCTCTTGTGTGCTTTTTCTTCTTCCACCCCTCCAAGGTCGTGAGCATGTCAACGCTTTCGGACAGAGGCAGACGTCGAAAAAGAGGAGAAAGTCGCGGACAGCCTTCACGAACCACCAGATTTACGAGCTGGAGAAGAGGTTTTTGTACCAAAAGTACCTTTCTCCGGCCGATCGCGACCAGATCGCGCAGCAGCTGGGGCTCTCCAACGCGCAGGTGATCACCTGGTTTCAGAACCGCAGGGCCAAACTCAAGCGGGACCTGGAGGAGATGAAAGCGGACGTGGAGTCGCTAAAGAAAATCAACCCACAGACCCTGGAGAAGCTCGTCAGCATGGACAGCATTGAGGAGTCGCAGGGTGGGGGCCCCGAGGCCAGGTCGCCCAGTATCTCCCCGACCTCCCAAGGACACCGGGCCTTCCCACAGTCTCCCTCCTCATCCAGAGACCAAACTACGGATGAATTCTCGGAGGATGACGAGGAAATCGAGGTGGACGATTGACAGTCAGGGGGCCTGTGATTTTCATAAGCAACAACACAAAAGAATATTAAAAAAGGGGGTATTTTTTTCCTCCCAAACTTTTGCACGGATATTAACAAAAAAAAGGAGAATATATACATAAAAAAAACATTTCAGGAAAGTTTTTTTCTCTCCTCCTCTTTTTTTCTTCTTCTCCATTTTTTATTTATTAATCGGACCTGTAAAGCCTTCCACGTCTGTCGTTTAGGTTTCACCACAGTATTTGAGGAATATCTGGTTTCCTTGCATACAGCCCCAACTGTTATGGTACAGTAAGACTGAAAATTGTGTAAACATTTGAATTTTTTTTCACGTTCGTTTTTAAGGGGGCGGGGGGGCGGGGGGAAAGTTGTGCAATTATTTTTGTTTGTCATTTATTTGCATTTTACTGTTAAAGGAATCCGATCTGCCAAATATTTAAATCCCCCGTTGCTTTGTTTTTTTTTTTTTTTTTTTTTTTTTTTTTTTTTTACATGCACAGCCCGTGGTGGAAGTGTCAGTCCCTCCTTAATGTGTAAAATTATTTGTTTTCTTCTGAGCGAAACGTGTTTCTGCAAGCATGCAGGCCAGTTCGCAGCGCCATTAGTATCGACTGCAAACCTTTTCCACGCTCTGAGTTCTGTATATAGATCAAACATCCTATGCGATAATTTTATTGTAACATTCTATTTAATCAGCATCTATGTAAATAAAGGTTATATGATATTTCAACAAAT
Source organism: Bovichtus diacanthus (assembly GCA_943590825.1). Classification (NCBI taxonomy): domain Eukaryota; kingdom Metazoa; phylum Chordata; class Actinopteri; order Perciformes; family Bovichtidae; genus Bovichtus; species Bovichtus diacanthus. The sequence continues at coordinate 3,107,123 of CALSBV010000271.1, forward strand.
CTCTGCGGCGGGATTCGATGTGTGATTGTGCATAAAATGATACAATAATATAGCAATCCTAAATAAAATAAAAAACAGATAGGAATGTGTCAGTGTAGGGGTATTATAATTACAGCATAAGGAATGTGCTTTAAAGAGACACATACTTTATTGGAAGGTCACAAAAAAAAGAAGAATCATGTACTCCTAAACCCCTAAAGGCGTATTATAAGAACACTATGGATGTTGAAAATGACCTGTAAGCTCAATTCTGAGCACCACAGGCACCCTACAGGAATGCTATGAGATAAAGTCACACTCATTTCCTGTATGTACTTTTAGAAGAACACAATAACATGTGGATTTGTCCTGAGAGATAAAGAAAAGACATAAAATATTCACCCTAAAAAAAAAAAAATTTAAAAAGAAAGCCCTCGCTTGGTAAAAAGTTGCCCCTTTGAATAATTGACCCTTCTTTCAGCCTTGAAGTGCCATGACTTCAATTAGCTGCCGTCCACTGCCTTTATTCCCATTCTTTGGCCTCACTTTGAATACATCTTGTCACAAGAAGGTCCCGGTCTGGCCGCGGTGTTAAGAAACGCTTGCTCCCAGCCCTGCGCCATATGTTTTCTTCCTCCTTCCATGACTCGTCTTTAACACAACTAGTCAACGTGATTGATTAGGTTAACCCGCCTTTGCCTTACATAAAACAGCTTCCACCGAGCCGTGGGCAATAATGGCACGCATCTGCCACTCCTGACTCGGGTTTGTTTGGAAAGAGAGAAGGAAAAAAAAAAAGTCTCCCATGAATAGCAAATGGTTTAGTGTGAGGATCCTAATGAATAAAGCTCAATGGGAGGCAGTGGAAATGCGGCGTGCTGCTGCTGCTGCTGTGGGCCGACTGTTTGCAACAGTTTTGAGTTTGGTGTGTGTGTGTAAGTGTGTGTGTGAGGGAGGGCTGAGATGGGGTGTTATCGTAGTTATTTGGTGATAAAAATGCTATTTATTCCAAAAACAAATAGTATTTAACTAGTGTTCAATACAAACCGGTTTCGCACAAACACATTAAATGTATCTCATCAAATCAGTCATTTTACCTCCCGAGTTTATTTTATTCTTCATTTGGACAAACACATTATTTATTATTCGGGAATTGTAACGGAAGATGTTGAGTATATTCGAGGGGGATTCTTATTATTTTTTCCGGCTTTCAGGCGTTGACATTTATTTTATAAAACACTTTTTTCAGCTCTGTGGGATAAATACAGTATTTAAAGCAATTTTATTGACACAAATTATTTTTGACAAATATGTTCTGGATTATGAGCAAAACGCAAAGGAAACTAATGAAAGGCCCTCTCACTGCTCACTTACGCTTGAAAAAAATATATGTTTTTGAGACTAAAAGGAAACTAAAGGGCTTGTTAGGACAGATATTTTGGGTGGGCAGAGAAACAGAGCAGGCTGGCGCACACAATAGAAGCAATCGGCTGGAATCGTGGAGGTGGAAAAGTCAAGCAGGCCTTTTATTATGGAGCCACTCTGCACTGGCAGGAGGAAGATCACCGTGGATGGAGCTTTAAATAAAAGTCAGTGGACAAACGGTCCAATATAAAAATATACACAAAAACATTAGCACTGTTTGGGACCCCCAGACTTTAAATGTAAATTGTACTAAACCTAATGATGATCATTTTATTCCTTTATCTCAGTGACACTGACGTTTTATTTAATTATTTAATTATTACATTTTAAACTGAAGGTTGTAACAACTAAGCCACTTAGCCCCTGTATTTTAATAGTACAATGACTTTTTCCACACTGTTTCAATAACATTATTTGTTCATCATCGCAGCTATAAGGACTGTGTTTCCTTAAATGGCATTCAATCTGAATAATCTGAGTTATACACACAAGCAGTGAATGTCTCTACAAAATCAGAGGTCCCCTTGGTTGGGGGACACATTAAGATGCACATTATTCCAGGGTGTTATCAGAAAAAATGAAGCCCAGAGGTGCCAAAAAAAAAAGACAAGATGCAATCTAACCCAGCGGTCCACCAGGAACTTGACATTCTTTATTTTGACCTAAAAAGGTCACAGCTTTAGGGGATTATTGTTTTTTTCAACATGCAGTGCGCTGAAGGGACTTGTTCAGGCTTTATAAGGGTGGCTGAGGGGAAACCCATAACATGCATGTGTGTGTGTGTGTGTGTGTGTGTGTGTGTGTGTGTGTGTGTGTGTAGGTTTACAGGGAGTTCATTTTATTGGTCATTTAAAAACGTGGCCACAGGGGCCTGATTTGAAAAAGCCCAAAAGGTTCAAATTAACTTCCAAGATGTTATTAAGGTTATGGATCTTCAGAAATATCGTATAGCCAAACAAAGCAGAAATTGCTTCTAGAAAATGAGACTTCAAATGTCATCCTCAAAACGGTCATTAATCCTTTCTGACATCTCTCCTTCAGCTGTGAGAAGATCCAACAAGTCTTTACTCCACACCTGCTTTATTCCACGTATTCGACCTCTGCAGTATGTTGGAAAAATTGCTCTGCCCTTGATGAACACATGGCCTTATTTTATATGAAATCTAAACTCCATGTCTAGCCTTTGACCTTTAAGAGACACACACACACACACCAAGCACTGATATGCGTCTTTGTACAGTGGGACACACATCAACACTAAATGTGTTTACGACACAATGCTATCCCGATGTTAGAAACTCATTGAGCACATTCACGTTATTCTGTACTCAAGATGCCGCTCGTGCAACTTGTAGTGCTGCTGAAACGATCCGGCTGCTGCAGCACGGTCTACTTAGAAAGTAGATACAGAATAAGATACAAGGCTTGTATATATTATCGGCCCATGTCAGGTTATCAGAGTCTTTCCTTTCACTCTGGACAAGATCACACACGCGCATCAAAGCTTTCCCTCCTGCCTGCAGTCTGAAGAGCACCAAGTGTGCCACCTAGTGCTAAACCGGGAGGATTGTTTCTGCAGCCGGTGCAACACGGGAGTTGGTTTCAGAGAAGTGGGGTTCTGGGACATTGTGCACGGATGAAGACACTGGACGGACACACGTTTTTGTTTTTGAACAACATGTGCGGGGGGGGGGGGGGGGCAACAATCCTTGTCGAGCCTTCACCGTGCAGACCGCAGTGATCCACCAGACCTTTTCTCTGCAAGCTTCTAAAGTGTGCAATAAAATATCACCACAGTTAGTGTGTCACATAAACATTTAGGAGATGATAAGAAATGCCAGATGGCGGGGGTTGCTCTCACATTTTGTGATGGCAACTATGCTGCTTAAAAGGGGAAGTCGCGGGTTTACACATCATAAGAAGGAATACATGTGAAAAGATGTGTGTGAAGAGGAGAGTCATCCCGGACCTTCCTTACGAACTGGGGCTGTGAGTTTGAAAAGATGTGGGCACTAATCGGGCATGCAGGGTCTAATGAAAGATGCCATTGAATTGCATTATTGGAAATGTAGATTCCAGCATTTTTTTTTGACGTTTGGCACGCACTGGGGATGGAGTCAGGATAGCTCGGCAATTCTTTTTAAAATCAGTCTCTTCAACTTAAAAGTTCCGTTTAAGTCAACAAAAAACGTACGTGTAATATTACCATCAGAATTTCTAGGCTTCCCACATTTTATATATATATATATATATATATAAAGAAGAAGAAGCAAAACCATGCTGCTTTAATTAGTCTAATAAAGAAACTAAAAGCAGGCCTTAAATAGCAAATGTCCATAGACTGTGATTAAAGTGATAGACTGTGATTAAAGTCAGGAAGGATTGAGATATACTAGTGCCTGGCTAAAGGTTGGAACAACAAAAGTCCCTTTAAATATCCAAGTAGAGACAATAGAACACAAAAAATAAAAATAAATGGATTATTGTAAGTATTTGCCCACCTTGCTTTGACATATACCTAAAATCACCAGTACAGTTTTTTCTTTTTACAAATTGTTCAATAAGTGAGTGAGTCAGTGAGCATAGTAATGTTAAATACACCTGCAGGTCATCATGAAAATACACAGCATTACAAAGAAATCTGTGACACGTTTACTGAAAACTACCACCGAGGGGAGGGATTCAAGACAATTTCTAAAAAGGAACTGAATATCGCTCGGATTACAGTAAGGTCAATTACAAATATAGATGGGACATGGCAGAGCTGTAAATCTGCCTGGAGCAGGCTGCGAGCACTATGAGGAGGCCGCAGAGACCTGGACACCGAAGGAGCTACGAGTTACACAGTCGTGATAAGAGACACATGAAACGACTGCTGCTGAGATTCACCAGTCGCAGCTTTATGACTCTGACTCGGTTATGGTTAGTGTTTGCCAGAGGGCAGGAAGGAGACTGAAACAAAGCGGAGTAACTAAAGATCTGATGAAAAGGGACCATCATATTACTCAGTAGGTTTGGTGTATTCATAAACACTTTAGTAAATCTTTAGCATCTTGCTGTTTCTCTGTAGCAGGCCCCACATGGCCATTATGTAGAAACTTAAAACAAATAAAGTAAAATCAGTGCAGGAATACAGAACATTTCTAAAAAGGAAAACCTGCAGCAGTCTGCAAAAGAACTGCAAGGGAGGAGATTTAGTTTTCGGTAAACAATAATCCCAAACATAAAGCCAGAGATGTACAGGAATGGCTTCTAAATAACGATGGTCGGCCAAGCCAGTCCAGAATTTGTGTTCACTTCACTGACAGTCCCTATGATACTTGACAAGAGCGTCAGCAGATCTGTAAAGAATGGGGGAACATGCAGTGTCCACAAACTCAGGAGTTTAACCGTTGCCAGAAGTGCTGCGACAGATCGCCTTCAATTGGCCGAGTAAGAGATTTGTTACACTTTCTTTGTGATAAAAACTACAAAAACCTCCGATTTAAAACAAAACAGTGAAAACTCCATGACAGAAAACCACTCGACAACACATTTTGTTCAAATGTGTGAGTCATTGCTTGACTAATATGTATAAAAAAACTATTTTGGAGTATAGCTTGTATCTATCACACCTGCAGGGTAACATTGACTTGACTCATGTTAAAAATATTTAATCATCTCTATTTGGTTGTAACATGTTGGTGGTTCATACTTATTTTTTCCTCAATATTAACAAAAAAAAATAGCACATTTTGTTGCTAATAACTGACTACAAGTGAGATTTGCAAAGAAAGCTGATAGCAAAAATCAATCATTTAAAAGCTCTTTATAAAGCATAAGACATCCCGAAATATAAGAAACTACTGAGGTATTAAAATGTGCGTGAACATGAAATAAAACTGCAACAGGTAAAAACATTTAAAATATTATAAACCTATCCAAATACTTTAAGTGTGGTTTAGGTGTTGATCCTTTTCTGTTTATCTATAAGCAGATGGAAGCATACTCTAGTGTAACCAAGTAATACAAAATATTATTTTTCCCATTTAAAATTTATTTTCAAAAATACAAAACAAGGAAAATAAGTATATGTACACAAACACTATTAAAATAGAATATGTATTGTACAAAATATGTACAGCTGTCCTCAGTGAAAACATGTCCTATCTGGTCCTTTTGTCCTTGATGGTGTAGTGAAGGACTAATGGTTGGGCCTAGGGGAGAAAAGATTTTATATATTATATGTGGGATGGAAACATTTAAAGTGAGGTATATTAACATCTTCTAAATAAAGACATAAAAAAGTGAATTCTTTTTTTTCCCTTCCTCATGTGTCAAATCCAACATTGTGCTACATCTGGGTCACAATATCACCGGATAGAAAATGTTTACTTTAATTTGAAACTATGTAAAGTTAAATATGAGAACGGAATAATATGATTAGTTTTACCCCCAAATAAGGATTGAAATTTTCTCGCCCACCACCCCCCGTTACACATCTTCAGTAAACGTTATCCCGATTTTGCAAATGAACAACAGTACAAAGAACATTTGTTAAAGCATGAAAGAATGTATTGTTGGCTCTAGTTAACAGTTGCTGTACTGTACCTTGCCAAACCAGTGCGAGAGCCATAACCGTTTCATGGTCATGTGATCGGGCAGAGACTCGTTATTGAACAACATCTGGACCTATAGGGAGACCACACAAACAGATGTGAAGGGGATTCTGAGAGGAACATCTGCGATTAGTTTTAATATGAGAAACCTGTTTGCTGCTGGGTTATAAAATGCTACGAGGAAGCAGAAATCCCCCCATATATATATATGTGTGTGTGTGTGTGTGTGTGTGTGTGTGTGTGTGTGTGTGTGTGTGTGTGTGTGTGTGTGTGTATATATATATATATATATATATATATATATATATATATATATATAT
>CALSBV010000271.1:3113844-3132366 GCA_943590825.1 Bovichtus diacanthus
TATATATATATATAAATATAAGTCACAGGATATCCACCAGGGGACCACGACCGCAAATCTGGACACAACTAGACCTTCAGAGCCATTAGTCAAAAGTCACTCAGATTTCTGCACTGTCCCGTTTCTTATCCTGTAGTGATTCTGTTTACTGAAACACATTAATCAAGACGGCCAACACAGCCATTTAATTCAATGTTCGGTTGGCAATTTTAGCCAGTTCTATGCAATTAACAGCACACAACAATACTGCCTCAGAGCGCATGGACGGAAATTGTCACTCATATTTTAAAGCAGGTTTTCAGTTTGACCCATGGTCGGTCAGCAATAACCATAAGTACTGTTGCTATGGTTACCTATGGTTAATATTCTACACCTTGGCACCGATATGAGAGCGTCTACCAATGTGAGTTTACCAAACGTGTGCCAAACAATCAAGTATTATTTTCCGTAGCGACTGTTTGACGGGCTTTGTATGAACAGTGAGAGGTGGGGGTCGACATTTCATTTCACACATTAATCTTATTCGCAAAATCATAGCCAATAAGGCCTTCAAAAAAATGTAGAATGAGTGACGTCTTTCTTAGTTCGACGTTGTAGAAATTGTCAGCAGCCAAGCCGAATAATGATTGAATAACAGTGTGTGAAAGTAAAGAGTACGTTTACAGGCACATTGACAGATATGTATAATTATCCAATAAATCCTTTTCTTCCACAACTTGCTCTCATAACATAGCAGAAGCAGTTTGTCTTTTGAAGAGTTTATAATGCAGCTCAAAAGCCATTTCACACATTTGTCTTTCTTAGCACAAGAAATATAAAAAAAATAAGTATTGAACGATCTATAATGTGATGCCATGTGCAGCATAACGTCTTCTTTCATCAGATCAATGATGATTATTGACTGACCTGGTGTTTTTCCACGTTTAGCCGATGACAGAGCACTTTCCGTAAGTGTCTCACCTCCGCTCGGACAGAACAGCGGACAAACTTCTGCTGCAGAGAAGAGGTCGAAACAGATGCACTGTAAAACTTCAGAGGAGCAATGTGATCGGTCAATGACACGCTGTAATCATCAATTGAATTTCAATAACTCATGACCAGCTGTACATCTGCGATTATTACTCCAACTCTTGTGACGACAGCGGAGCAAGTCAGGGCCTCGTCTCAGTCACTCTCGTCTATAAAGCAGTTTAAAATGTCCAATTAACTCCAGTAGTCAACACTGTGCCATGGAAAAGTGTCACTCATTGCATGTTTGGATTTGTTGCTCTGGTTCAGTGGTACCACCTGTGGCGAAACTAACTTATTGCTCAGAGAGTGGAAAGATATTTTTGGTTTTGTTATAGATAATTCAAAAAGTGTGCCGGTTATAAATGTCTCTTTAGTTTTGCTTGTAACACTAGAAGTAAAGGCTGCCGTCTCTTGAGTGCTGCTATTGATTTTAGCATTGAATTTATTTTTATATATAATGTCTAAAGTTCACTGTCAAAAACTGTAACAAAACACATTTCCAGCACACAAGAAATGTAACCTAGCGTACTCCTGTTCCATTTAGATTTACAGTGAAGAAAACACAGCTTTCCGGTCCCAACAGACTTATTACATTGCATTTTTCCACCTGAATGCAGCGCAAGACAGGATTTCTTGAAAAGCCAAGCAGAAAATTGTTTGACTGAATTTCCACCGCAGTAAAAACAGTGGATTATGATTGGACGTGCAGGGGAGAGAACAAAGCATGTAACAAAAAGGTTAAGAGTCAAAAATCTATTCAAATATTTTAAACCTATTTTTTTACAAGTTACACAGAGGTTAGAGTGAAACACAGCTGCTGCATATATCAAGAGCCAGGAATGGAACCATGCACCAATAAGGTAACATTAGACAACAATAAACAACATTTCAGTTTGACATCGAGGTCAAAGAGGACATGGGGGGGGGGGGTGATGCCCTAACGCTCGTAGCAGTCATCAAATCTCTTCACTAAAACTCCAAATTCACATCCCGTGTGCCTTTTTTCCAATTCATGAATATTCCTTTCATACTGTAAAGTCAGATTAAAAGCCCACAACAACAAGACCCTTGTTTAAATATAGCTAGACATCTAACCCAAGTATAATAAAAGATCTCATCTGGAAACGTAGGAAAATGACTGACGGCCTGTGCAGGTCCGTTAAAATGTGCTATAGTGAAAACATAATAAAAACAAACAAAATCTGAAATCTTGATTGGAGTCCAAACTTGGTTGAGAGACATGGGTCCCGTAAAGGCGTGTGTTAAACAAGGGCGCCCTCTGCTGGCAGGCTGAAGTCTCTGCAGTATGTGTAACGAAGTTGGCTGGGCAGTGTGGATAATAAGCACAGTGGACATTCTGTGTTTTACTGACAAAGCTTCCCCAATGACTTTTGTTTAAGTCTTGATTAAGTTAAAGCTGGGCATTATACACTTCCCTTGTCACACACACACACTCCAACATGTCCCTCGACAAATAGGCCTGTCAAGAGGATCCAGCCACATCGGGAAAACCCCAGTAAAAACTGACGAGGCACTTTTTTCAGTTTAGTGGGTTTGAAATTGCTTAACAAGCTGCGTTTAAAAAAAACCCACATTTAAATTGCCACGATGTAAATTTGTATGAACAGGCAACGAGGAAAGACTGTAAGAAGAATGATACGATACTGTGATACTATAAGACACGCATGCAGACATAAAACAATCAATGTAAAGCCGAGCCATCGCTAATGGCACTGTTGGAGTCACTGTCATAATCAAGTTTTGTTCTATGACAAATAGTATTTAACATTTTTATACCTGCCTTTATTGTTCTTTTATGCCACATTTGGAGAGTTTGCCAAAAAAGGATTAATTTAGTTTAGATACTAACTGGCAGTCCAGCGCCCAAGTCAATTTATTAAAAGACTATAAAAAAACGGTATAAAAAGTGTGATGTTTGTATTGATACATTTCTCTGATCCTAAGTCCTAAGCATTAATTACCAAACACTGAGTCAACATTTTGGTCATCCAGCCATAACATGGTGGTTAAAAACACCACAAGCAATTATAAAGTCTCCCAATTACTGAGAAACTAGCGGTCTGCTTGAGAAATAAAGCATAATTATATGCCTCACTGGTGGTCTCGTTCCACTTAGCCCCGTCTCTCTGTGAGTATGAGGCAGTCAGAGGAACCAGCTCTGAGTGCTGAATTCTGCCGTTGCTGCAGATGTCATTGTGCCATGTATTTGCTTAGCAGTTAAGGGTAGAAAATTACTTGCTCAGGCTTCAAAATTGTGCCCCTGGAGACGTGTTTTGCACGGTTGTTCAAACCTGTGAGCAGAGCCGCTTTGAAAGCATCCATAACCAGCTCAACTATTCCACTAAGGACAGAGACTGTACTCAAGTAGAATACTAAATATATCTAGGATCATTTAATGGGGTACAGCACTTACCTGGAGAGTGAGTTTCGTCTTATCTTTTCCAGCAAGCGATGAACTGTAAAGACAAAACAGAACATACCGTTTGGTTAAACTTGAAAGTCCAACGCACATAGCACCGCATTTTATTTACATTATAACAATGTTATCGCATAAGGAATGCAACAACATCAAAAATACACACAATCCAGCAGAGACTAAAGCTCACCTTAGCCTTTCTAAACACAGCGAAACCTGCTCATCATATCTGTAGAAGTGGGCTTTTGAATGGTCGAAGCTTGTGTACGGTAAACCTGTAGCGTCGGGTACAGCATCTAGTGAGAAGGGGAACATTTTAAATGTACAATTCAAATCCCACATTCATCCCCATTTATTTGACTGGGCAGGTTGTTGCAATGTAGTCCATCAAAAAAAAACAACAGCAACTAGCTGCAAACGGCAGGTTTGATACAGCAGTTTGAATCTGCCACTGCCCAACCAAAACTGTTCAGGAATCACACGCAATGCACACAATCATATCTGCCTGGGAACACAGTGACAGTTGATGAACTTTAGAATGCATTTGCAAGTGTGGTCATTGCACAAATTAGTTCCATGCATCAGCAAAGACATAACTAAAAGGGTAATCATCCGTGTCAGTAACACATACAAACAGCAGATTTACACTATCCCGCCAAATGATCAAAACAAATAACAATTAAACCTACAGCTACTTCATGTTTGGCAGTGGAGAAAACCCTGGGACATACAGGATGTGGTGCATTTTTCTTTGGTATTGTACATGCGTGTCTAATTGCATGTACTGCACATGACATTAAGACTTATATTGTCATGGAGATGCTCCAAAAAACATGTTGATATATGGCCTCTTTGAGCTTATTGGCCTACTACAGGAAAAAGATGCATCTTGAAAGAAATTTGAAGGCAAGTGATGTCACAGTGCTGCCCCTTTGGACTACAGTCATGTGACCCCTGAGAAGTGCACTACAGAAACATCACAGCAATCACTGTGTGGCGCCTAAGAACAAAGCGATTTAAAAATCAGACTGAGACGTTTTTAAAATTGAAGACTTACCGTCTCCAGTCGGTTGGATGACTCGCTCTAACCCGCGGGACTGATAAAATTCCTTTATTCTTTTGTCTTCACCTGGTCAAACAGGAAAATAGATATTTGACAAAAATGGCCGATGCAATGACAATACGGATTTCCAAATAATAAAAACAGGTGGTATTTACAAAATTAATATAGTCAATAGTTAACTAGTCTGAAGCTGTAAAACACCATTTATATTCTAGTAAAACATTTTCTCTTTAGCTATTATTTAGGAATCTAAATATTGACCCCCATGGGAATTTATAATTTAGGTCACATCTGTTTGTAACACCGATACAGGCAGCAAGGATTATTATTATTGTTTATTTTTTTAACATACTTTCTTGTAGTCCAGGCACCAGTTTGTAGACAATGTCCTGCATCACTCGATCCAGTTTGAGGTTGAGTAAAGGTTGTGTTTCATGGATTTTGATGTTGCACATTGGACAATACTTGCTCGTTTGCAGGTATTTCACGATACAACTTTTACAGACTGTAGAGCAGAAAGAAAAGAAGAGCGAGGTTATGATGACTTCATCCAGCTACACATTAGCCTGTACTTTCAGTTAACAACATGTGAATTATTTTGTCCAGCGCCGTTTGAACTCACAGGTGTGCAAACACTCTGTAATTGTTGTGGCATCGATGAAGTAACCGGCACAAAGGTAGCAGACTATGTGTTCGTTCAGGTCCTTGATCTTCAACTTGACCTCTTCCTGTCAAGACAAACAAAAAGGTGTTATGCATATTTAAAAAAAGTTTATTTATCCCCTAAACAAAATGTAAAGCGGACAACCTGTCTAAACCTAAAGCACACATCTCATCTCAGCAAAAGATACAGCCGACATATCAAGTTTTGTTCGGTAGGATCATAAACAATGGAACTATAAAATCAGCGACTCCACACATATTTGCATACTTTTTCGGTAAAAAGAGAAAACTGCTTTACTTTGTGGCTCATTTTTAAAGAAAATTGGATGAGCTGCACCTCTATTTTATTATATACTAAACATACGAGTGACCGAACTTAAAGTTGTGTTATGATGGCTAGGTAATGAGCATCAAACTGCGGATTCAGAAACACATACTTGATCGTAAACTTAAATACACATCTACTTAAATCCCCTGCAGATATGTGGACACCATTCGGCTCAAAGAGAAAACGGCTTTACTTTGTGGCTTCTTTTAAAAGCGCACTGGATGAGCATCCCCTCTACTGTGTGATGCATGAACAGTTGACTCATTATATGATGAATTGGCACTGTATCTGCCAAAGTGTGAGCCAGGACAAGACAGATGACCCTGACCTTTGACCTCCGTGTAAAAAAACAAAATGACGAGAAATGTTACAACCAGTTAATATCACCGTAAACACACGCGAGCTTTAATGTGGAGGGTTTTTGACGTTTTATTTGTATTATTACTATTTGGACTGAGGGCGCCAGTTGAGACGAACGTCACGCAGATAACAGCACATTCAACGAAACTGAACAAACAGCGTGTTGGAACAAGGCGGCGCGCTCACGTCAAACACAAACCAACGGCAGTTCGAAACAAACCGCCGTCACTCTGTTATTCCGAACACAGTGCGGCGGCCGTTAGCGTCCCAGTACACGTCCCAGTCCGCCTCCCAATTCACGTCCCAGTTCACACACGTCTCGCTTGCACTACAAGTAAAAACTTCCAGTTGAGCTGATGAATACATCCGAATGTGGTTTAACATGAGCAGAAATCATTTACTTGATGTTCGGCATGCTGCCCCACTGTCGAGGCAGAACAACACGGGTGGACTCTCACCGTCCACGCATGCTCAAACGCGGCTCCCTTCACAGCGCTTCAGTGTTGCTCTCCATCAGCGCCGCGGAGGCGACAACGAACTCCAGCTAACGCGTGTGTTTATCTCGTCTCTGCTGCAGTTTGCCTCCCCGTACGTTTCTACCCCAGTGCGGACGAGCTCGAATAACGTGCCCACTCACCTCGTTCCTCAGCGGGTCCAGTTTGTAGACGGACTGTAGCTGATTTCGTAGCCGCATCGCTATGGCCATCGGACCTTGTTCCGCCATCTTTGGGAATTTTGCTTAGTTCCGGGTAAACCGGAAGTGGCTTTTTCTGCAAACTGAAGGAGGCGGGTAAAATATAAACGACAAAAAAAGACACAAATAATTAAACATAAAGATGAATGAAAAGCCATCTTACCAAGCCAAACAGTTAAAAAAAAAAAAAAAGATAAATAGTCACGTTAACTGATGCAGGGCTACATATTACATTGACATTTTCTAAAAACAAACGTAAAATGCTCCACTTTCTACATTCTTAAAATAAACTGTCAAGTGGCCCATCACAATAAGGGTCGTATGCACAGAGATTGCATAACTGTAGTAGACAATTTAAACATTAATTTGTGCTATCAAAGGACCTTTATTATTAATTTAACGTGCAAACTCTTTATTCTTTGTTTGGATTATTTGGAAATGTAGGGGTTTGCTCCACATTTGCAGGGGTTCACGTCAGGTTTGAGGTTATTTAACTGACAATAAATGGATAGCAATATAATAATTTTTTCGTTTTTATTTTTAAATGTAAACCCTCTAAAACTTTTTTTTCGAGCCAACTCTACATTTCATTTGAAGGTTATTTCAATGGATTAGCTGCATGGTTTAAGTTTTTTTTTTAAAGGGAATTTAATTTTTCAATTAAATTCAGGGTTTCGCCCCAAAGTTGAAAATAAAAAATAATATTGTTCTGCTTTTTGTCCAAAAAGATCTTAGCATAAATTTAATGTTAACGCAGATGTTTCCATAACATCATTGTGAGCTCAAACAGCCGCTGCTGACGGGTTAAAACTCCTCTGCAGCTCTGATACATCTGAGATATGAGTCACTTCACAAGTTAGGAAAGATGATAAAATGCTTTTACTCTTCGTCCTAAAAGAAGAACCAAATGTCACTTTGAGAACTTTCTCTATGTTGGACTGTTCTCCTCCTATGAAACGTTTTAAAGGTTATGTTTGTGCAACTTTAGTCTGATCTTCTTTCTCTCGCTGGTTTGCAAAGTTGAACAGTGTTGAAGATCCAGTGGTTAAGGACAGGTGGTGACTGGAGACGAGATGTGAGTTCAAACCCATCTCCGACATGAGGTATTTAACACAGGTATGTGTAATAAATGTGTGTGTGGTTTCAAATGTCTGCTCACAACAACAACTAAAAACAATCTTTGCAGTCACAAAAATCACTTGCTTGTGTCAATTGTAACTTGCAAATTTCCAGAACCAACAAGGAAGGAACAGAGAAAATGTTAAATAAAAACAAATGTGCCCAGAGATAGCTAGCTTAGTAAACTAGCTTGATCTGCAATTTACTTTTGTTATCACTTTACAAAATCTTCAGTGATTTAATCTGAAGGCTTTAAAAACCCCTTAAAGACTTAAGTCCGTCTTTTATTTTGAGCTGATCTCATAAGGGTTTAGTCATGAATTATCTCAATGATATGAGGTTTTTAAGAGGGAAAAAAAAAATCATATAAAATAGTATTAAAGTCACCTCACAACTTTCGTCTTAATTTAAAATGAATTGGTATTTAAGAGGTAACAATTTCTTAAAATGTAGTTGAAATGATCAAGGCCCTCTTAATGTCTTTAGTTGGTCCAACTTCATACAACAATTCATTTTGCAGAGAGAAGCAGAGCAGCTTCAGGATTAACTCTGCGTTCACCCACTTGTTAGTCTCTTCTCTTGGCAATAGAGGGCACTGCAGGCACACACTTCAGCCAATTGGTTGCAGCCTTTGGCATCTGCTGATATTTAAGTAGCATCAAATAAAGCAATGTCATTTAGTTATTCATGCACTCAGGGATTTAATGTAGCTGTCGAAAAGGAGATGCAATTAAAACATCTGAATGTACTACTTGCACAGTGGGTCAGGCCTTTGAGTTGTATTTACACATGTGTGCACACACAGTCTCCATCACTTAAACCATTGGGGACTTTGGCATTATATCCTGAATGTATTTTCGTTTTTTAATTTAATTTTATTACCCATGCAAATCCACTTATGATGGGATCATGTAGGATGAATAGGTTGTATACAGTAGTCTGTATTGGCTTAGACGCCTGCTGATAAGACCATTTTGAATTTATGTTGGCAATAATGATGCACCACTGCTGGGACTAAAACCCACATAACATGGGGAAAAGAATGCAAAGATACCTTACCTGAAGGTGTTCCAAGATACAAGGTGAAGTGTGAGAAAAACACTGTTCAACCACACAATCCTCAGCAACACACAGAACACGGCGGGTCTTGTAACCTGACTCCTCTGACATCTTGAGACCTACAGTACTCAGGCGCTCGCCACTCCACGCAATCCCATTAGGTCTGGTAAGTTATGTCAAACACCCTGATAGGGATCTCATTAATATCTAATCAGTAATACAGCGTCAAAAGATAAATCAAAACGTGCTGCAACAAAAATCTTCATTAAAATATTGCAAAAACAACCACAAACCCACATAACAAGACCTAGCAAATGTTCAGCAAGTACAAATAATGAAGGTGCAAATATACACATGTATTTGATGTGCAACCCATAGAAGACTTCTCCTATTACAATGCACATTAAGCATTTCTATCAGCGAAATTAGGTTGAAAATGTATGTTTTTATGAATAAAACAGAAAAGCTAAACTGAGTTTAATTGGCTTTACGTATCCAACCTTTGCAGCGGTGACCCTTTCACTTAAAAGAGAGCTTGTGACTGAAGTGTTTGAACCCCCCAGAACGTTGAATGAGCACTTCTCTCCCCTCCCTGAACAACAACCATCGAAGGGCTCTTGAGAAAAGAAGTGAAACATTGGTTCTGTGGGCAGCAGTAGAGGCCTGTGGTCGTCCTGGGCAGCTCCCAGACCCATGTTTAAATATGTATGAATATAAGGTAGTGTGTTGAAATGAAAGAGTGTGTGAGCTCCGCAAACATTTCCCTAGATAATCCCGCGGCCTATGTATTTGGGACAAAAATATTTAAATCAACAGCTTGCATTGTGTTGAGCCGTAATTTTGGTATTCACTCGGCTTTTGCAGTGGTGAGATGTCTTATGCTTTTATACATGTAATATATCTGAGGTTTTTACACAGACATGGGCTAAAACCAGTTTATTTTTCCTCCAATTACCTTCAATCATTTAATCATTGGAAGAATGAAAAGTATAGCTTTGTGGAAAGATGTATTTTCAAAAGGTTGAGGAAAATGTATTCCTGGTTGTGGCTGAGTTGCATCTGAATTAGCGCCTACCCTGTTTCAACAGGTCGTCGTATTGGTATTATATGTGGAGGTCTCCTTGATCCCTCCCAGAGGGCTTCCAACCTGTGGACCACCCAAAAGCCGCCGTTCTAAACAAAGACTCGCCCTTCATTCATCCTTTTGTAATTTCCCAATGTAACGGAATGACTGGCAAGTTTGTCTTATTCCAACCACCTCAGTGAGTCTGTAGCAGCCCAAATGGCTATGTGCAAGCCCTTTATTGAGACTGTGAAATCTGGCATGAATGCTTTGTTTATGGGTGTCCATCATTGGTAATTAAGACTCATAATTTATGCAGTTTCCTTTGGAGACTAAGAACTTTAACCGCAGCCTTATAACATTGGTTTTCCAATTGTACGTGAAACATTTTACAAAGCATCGTTCATTCTTAAGAAATCTTCCTGTTTCCATTCATCCTTTTTGTGAGTGAAAACCTGTAACACCCTGGAGTTTTTTTTCTTTGTTCACATGAAAAGACAAGCACTTGCCACTGAAGTCCAAATCAGATCAAGTCAATCTTAATTGAAAGAAAAAAAAGAAAAAAGGTACAAGCAATATATTTTCATTCTTGGCAGCCTTTTTTTTTAGTTTGAAGAGCCGTTGTGATCAGTCTCGCTTCACCGAGCCTTCATAGTCAGGCCTTGTGTCCCCTGCTGTCTGCCATTTCCTCTTGCCATGTAACGTCTTATCTGTTGGACCTGCGAGGTCACTGCTTATCTGATTGACAGGGCTTTGACTCCACGCAATATCCAAATAACCTGAGGGCCTGGAGGCGCAGGAGGATCACAGCAGGGCAAAATCCAACGGTCGGGAGAGCTGGAGAGAGTGAGTGAAGAGGCAAAAGAGCCGACGAGAAGGGAGAGGATCAAGACGAATCCAAGCCTTTCATTTGTTGTCATTGCTTCATGTCAAAATCATGGACAATAGAACCCCTATTTTCTTGAAGGGTCTGCAAATCCGCCAGTTATTTCTCCTGTCCTTCACTTTCATTGGGAATGATTAGTTTATCTGATGGATCAAACACCTGCCAGGACTACAAAGACGCTGCTATTATGAAGAATTTGAGGATTATTTTTCATTGAGAAGTGACAGAAATAAAAAAAAGAAAAGAAGTGAGGGCGTATTACAAACTTCTTCTTCTCTGTGTCTGTCCGCAGGTCGGATGTAAGCTCTTATTCCGCGTGATGAAATCATGCGTGAGGAAACTCCTTTAAACCATGAGGGTCTGAATCAACTGAAAACTCACTGAGCTGATAGAGACCCCATTTACCTTTGTCCTGGACATCCTGTGCCAAAACAAGCACACAACCACCCTGCTACTAGAATCTACGGTCCACCATGCCAAAAGGAGGCCCCTATCTCTCTCTCTGTCTGTCTCTCTCTCTCTCTCTCTCTCTCTCTCTCTCTTTCTCCCTCTCCCTCTCTCCCTCCCTTTCTCTCTCTCTCTCTCTCCCTCCCTTTCTCTCTCTCTCTCTCTCTCTCTCTCTCCCTCTCACTCTCTCACCCTCTCTCCCTCTTTTTCTCTCTCTCTCCCTCTCTCTCCCTCTCCCCCTCTCTCTCTCTCTCTCTCTCCCTCCCTCTCTCTCTCTCCCTCCCTCTCTCCCTCTTTTTCTCTCTCTCTCCCGCTCTCTCTCTCTCTCTCTCCCTCTCTCTCTCCCCCTCCCTCTCTCAGAGCAATCAGAGCATGCAGGGGTGGACTGCAGCTTTTGTCTCTTTTGCTCCAGCAATTGGCCGCCAAGTGGCAAGCTAATGACGAGAGCCCTCTTGGACTGACTCCAGAGCAGTACAGCTTGTGCTGCTTGATGGGCAAGGGCATAATGAATGATGTAGGGCAAGCCCTTAGGCCTCCCCCTGGCACAAAACCCAAACTCCCAATATCACAATCTGAATCACTTCAAATGCTGGACAAAATACATGCACAGGAATTTGTCTTACTGAGAAACTGATGCCAGGATTTGGTGATGAGTCACATAATTGCATAGCATGTGCAAACATACACAGTGCAATGAATTAAGGAGTCAAATGCAATGCAAAAGAACAAAATACACAAGAGGGCAGTTGTTTATACGTATCACTGTCCGTATAAATCCAAACACACAATGCTGTACAATGTGTGTTCTAGTTTTGTCTGTTTGTGCATTTGGTCGTCACATTAGATCAAAGCGGAGCAGAAACTGGATCAATTTCATTCCTCTTTTTTCAGTTTATTTGACAGAGAGAACGCCCATAGATTAACATGTGACATCCCACACTCATATCCTGTTTGTCATAGTCTGTAAAACTTCAGAGCAACATTTGATCATTAGCACACCTTTGACATCAGCATGCCTCTTTTGCGCTGGAATAAACGTGCAAATAATGAAAACAGTTCATGCACATAGATATCTGGCACTTGCTTTGACCATCAATCGTTCATGTCTTGTTGTAATAAAACCTCTAGCATTTCATTTTACTCTTAAAATGCAGCTGCAACTTTCTCATTTCCCTGCTTGTGGGAGTCAGGATGCCTTGAAAACTGTAGTCCTCAGTTTAGATAAGCTAGAGGCCAAATAATGAATGACACGATTGGAAGATGCTGAGATAAGACGAGTTTGCCAGCAAGAACAAGTTGGCTTGCCACTGTCGGAGAAAAAGAAAGCTCCGTATTAAATCTTATTAATGTGGCACAATAGAGCTTTGTCTGTCATCTATTGAATTTTCATTAATCACGTGCGTGTGCGTGTGTGCAGCTTTGTGGGGAGTGTATCTGTGTGCTCAGGCCTGTGTGCTGTGTGTGTGTCAAGTGCACACAAATGCACACACAAGATGCAGTGATCCGTGATAACTTTCAAGCGTCTCGGTTATCTCAGGATTATCAAAGGAATTTGAATTTTTATCCACAAGGAGGATGAAACGTGAACTTTTTAATTGTCAAATAATAGAAAAAAACATTTTAGGATGATGGTTTAGTGAATCCTGAGACCAAACTGGGAAGATTGAACAAGTAAGTAAGTATTACTTGATATTGAGCAATGCACAGAACCTGTTTCAGTACTACATTAGATTCTCCCAACCTCCCTAAAATATGTTGGTAGTAGACTCTCTCTCTCTCTCTCTCTCTTACACACACACTGACACACACAGACACACACACACATACACACACACACACACAGAGTCAGATAAGGTGATTTGTTCTATGTGCTCATAATCCACCCACTCATAACAAGAAACAAATCATGTTATTTATTGATAAGGGTATGTTGCATAACAGAGAATATCTGTAGCTTTTACAAAGATATAAATGACAATAACCCATCTAATTCTGATTTCCACGATTGCTCCTCTCTCACGTGATGTGACCAAAATGTTTCAGTCCATTCATTCAAAGATTCCCAGCTCAACCTGCCCACACTGATCTCTCTTTGAAATGTAAGACCCACAAAGAGGACGGGCACACTTGCTCGTCTTGTCCTCCGCTGTATCTGCTCTGTGCAGGGAGGCGCACGCTCGCTTATCGCACAGCCATCTTACTGTATCTTCATGGCCATTTAAGAGAATAAGGGTGAAGTGATAACAAACTCAGCAGAGCGGAAGCGTCGCCGAAATCCCAATGAAGGCTGTCTAGGCCAGGGCTCGACCGATATCATGTTTTCTTTTGTCAGTATTGGACTAATATATATGATAGTATTTGCCAGTTATAAAGTCTAATGTATATTCCCTCTTGATAACAACATAAACAACTTTTGAATTGTCTTGATTGTTTCGTCATATTTTATACACTGTTTCAAATTATAATTTGTGTTTAAGAAGAAAAACAATTCTTAATTTTAAGGTAATTACATACTGTATACCAACATTTAAAGATACCTTGTTGTGTTTCTGACCACCAGAGGTGCTATAGAGCAACTTTCTTTCATGCTGTAGCACACGTATGATGTGCAGGCGGGTGACACGATACACATTCCACAATATTCAACTCACTGTTGGTGATGGAAACATAGTTATGGACCAGCAAAAGGCAGGGAAAAAGAAGAATCCAAGTTTTTCAGAATATTTGAAAAATCCCCTTTGCAAATGTTTTACGACAGATATTTTGTACAAGAAAAACCCAACAGGACACCTTCAATAAGTTACATGGGTCATGCAGATCCGCTAACCCTAAAGTTTCCTCAGTTTGGGTTCTAGTGGAGAGATCTAGTGCCCCCAAATGGTCCACATTTCCAGAAACTTCTGAAAATAAGTCCTTTTGACAGGAAACACTGAATATTTGTAAGATCTCGGTATAAAATTGGGTCAAGTGACAAAAATAAAAATACAAAGCTGTAACAAATGAGTCGTATTTCATTGGGCATCTGTGCCTTAAGAGACAGCGGAGAGTGAACAGGAGACGAGGGGAGGGAAATAAAGGATGACATGCAACAAAGGTCCCCAGCTGGACTCGAAGCTGGGATGTTGTTATTACATCAATATCACCAGGACGTACCCAAATTGGGAGCCTTAATACACAAATAATGACAGGGCAAAACCATGCCATCTAGCTGCACCTACGTGCTCAAGACCGAGGACAATACACAAGGATGGATTCAAGGATATCTTTTCCCAAATCTCAATGTTGAAATGCTGTGGACAAGGTTTTCCTTTTTATGCTGTCGACACAAACATCGGTATCGGTCTTCTTCAAGCAGCCGACTGCTTAAACCCGCTGGCCCTGTAACACCAGTTTGCAACATCCAGATAAATGCACATCAAAGCATTACGGTGCCAAGATGCCTCTGAGAGTGCCGTGAGCTTATGTGTGTGTGTGTGTGTGTGTGTATGCACGTGTATTTGTGTGAGATAATGTCAATCCTTTGATGCCCGAGAGTGATTTGGTTCAAGCTTTCTGGCGCATTATTTCCCTTTTGTAACTTTGATGAGGACACAGAAGAGAAGACCCTTATTGCCTGCACTTACTGTGCCAATAAGGGAATTGTTTTGGAGATTTCTACCCCGTCTCATCTTCTTCTCTTCCAGCCTCACATGCAGGCAGTCTTTCATCTATCTTTGCTATCTTCTTTCGTAGCATGCAACTGTGGAGATCGCAAGCCTGCGCCGCCACCTCTTGGAGGAAGCAGAGTTATCTGCACGAGTCGCCTTGATGACGCTCAGCGCTCACTCTCACTGACACACACAGGAAAGGAGCTTAAGAGTGTTGTGTTTATACAACGTATTCATAACATGCATACAATCCATAGGGAAAAAGACACAGTTAGATGACATTAAGCAACATGGTACAGACAAATGGGCATCTACCATTTAAAGCCACAATGTCTAGAATTTTAGATTAGATTAGATTCAACTTTATTGTCATTGTACAGAGTGCAGATACTGAGACAACGAAATGCAGTTTAGCATCTAACCGGAAGTGCAGAAAGCAGTTAAGTGCAGCGTGATTAGAGACACAAGATTGTGATTCAACAACATCAATAAGCAGCTGTATGTTCAGAGCCTGTAATAAACATTATATTGAAGATTTATGCTATTTTTATTTCAATAATTGTACAGGTTTAAAGGTCCTCTTAACATTTAAACCAACCAAACTGGATTGATCTTTTACCTTCGTTCTTGGCCACCATAACGTGCAGTAACCAGAGCCGAGTCACTAATTCCTCCTTAAATTAATAAACATTGTTAAAGGCCATGCATCAATTTTCAGGCTCTGCCTAACAAAGCGGCTGCTTCAAGTAATTACAGGGAATCAAAGACTAAGTGGTGTAAGATCAAAGGAAGGCATTCTTCTGTAATCCTGGGGTGTTGCAAATCTTTTGTAATCTGCTTGCTGCGTTCCACCACTGTTTGACATCTATTTACTGTATAAAAAGAAACGGTGCCATCAATTATGGGCCTGCTAGTGCTGTTGTTTACTTTTGACAAGCCCTGAGTGCCGGGGCCCGCTTTGTGAAATATAGATCTCCCCTCTCCCCTGTTTGCTCACCGCAGTCGAAGGTGTGCTCCCCTGCTTGCCCTTGGCTTTGGGTTGGGGGTTGTCTGGCTGCTTCCTGGTCTGTGATGTAGGCTGAGAGATTAAGGGGGATAGAGTTTTGGCAGCTCTCAGGTTTTGTATGTTTGTTCAATGTTGAGATGTGGAAACTGACATGTTCCCGTCTGTCAACTGGCTGCAGGGGCTGCACGACCGGCTGCACCATCTGCACGGTCTGCACTGTTTTCTCTTGTTCTGCTGTATAGTTTGGGATGCCTGGAATACCGTAATCTAAGAGTGCAACAAATGCGCAATAACGACATGTGTTTACATTCAGGTGACAAAGTCTTCTTGTTTGTGGGGAGCAAAGAAGGAAGTGGTCTGATGTTGCAGGGCCACAAAGTCCACTGAAGTAAGAGGTCGGGTGGTGGTCCGATGTCATAGTCTGCTCCTAAATCTGAGACTTTTTCACAGAAGATCAAGGTTCACTTTGTGTGTCCTGCTGATAAAAACCGAATCATGATCTTTTCATAACCCTCTTCAAGTCGCTTTAGTGCCTAAACCAAACTTTAAGTAGAGCGGTGTCAGATGATAAAACATTTTCGCAAATCAAATGTCCAACTGGAGAACGTTCCAGTTTTATCCCTTTCTTCTAACACAAAAAGAAAACATTGGCTTAAATGCAACCATATAATGACAACATCCTGCGTTCGGATCTGGCCTCTGATCCTAGTTGCATGCCATCTGTGTCTCTTTAATGGATCAAATAAACTCATTCCTTTATTTGATATAAAAGTGTGTTTGTCAGAGAAAGATACAGAGATCAAAAGATGCCAGATTTAAACCAAGCCTCTGACCTGGAGTCAGACTGAGTGTACCTATTGTCTGGTCCTATTCCTCCGCTGTAATGCTTGGCCACAGCTGGTAATGGTGGAGGTTTGGCGAGGACAACCAGTCCAGTGCACACATTTCCCAGCTAATGGAGAATTTGTGAGTGAGAGCCTTTAATTTAATTCCAATAGGTGGGTGGATCAAAGATATGATATGATTAA
The DNA here is from genome assembly GCA_943590825.1 of Bovichtus diacanthus. NCBI lineage: Eukaryota > Metazoa > Chordata > Actinopteri > Perciformes > Bovichtidae > Bovichtus > Bovichtus diacanthus. The sequence continues at coordinate 3,130,656 of CALSBV010000271.1, forward strand.
AGGAGAACTAAAGCACAATGTTCCATGTGAAATAAGTGGACAGGGGATTCTTCTGGAATTTTTGTTGTATGTACTCACCCTCTTTGAAGCATGGGTTGCATTGAAACAAGTGATTTTATAACAATGGATTTAATCATTTTCACAGGCATTCCTTCTTTCTATTTTTATATAAACTCAGTCGTCTTCTGTTGTTAATAGAGCTAAAATAAATCACAAGCTATTTTAGTCCTTTGTAGATAAACAGGATCATTACCTAACTTTGTATTCGAGCCTCCAGCAACTATAATAACGCTATTGAATAACTACTGATTGCTTCCTGTACTGTCAATTGTGTTGTGCAAATCAAAAATTCTCCAAACGGAAGTAATTAGACCTTACCTGTCCTGCCATAAAAAAGCACACAGTGTCCATTTATCAGTGAATATTGACAAATACTCCATAACATCTGGTTCTGCTCTCCAGAAAGTAAGCAGGGCACCACTTGATCCCACACCAAAAGAGTTTACTCAGTTACATTTTCATGACGTCACAGGTATAAGTCATACTTCCCTGGTTTCATGCCTTGTGATTAAGCGCTGTTTATCTCTGATTTCTAGCTTGGGGTAGGAGTTGGTCATATTCTAAATTACTGGTCTTTACAGACAACATGAATGATACATTAACTCATCCTTTATCAACTGAACTTAAATCATTTTACATTCCTGTTTAATCAAAGATTCCTAATCAGCACTCCTGCTGCCAGAGTTTGATAAGCCAGAGGAGCCAGTCTGCTGAGAACTGAGTAAATCTGCTCGACCGGGCGCTGAATCATCTGTAGGTGGTCTAATCATCTCAGCTCCTCACCCAGACTCATCCTCACTGGCATGTTTTCCCCCCCATGGTGACTTCACTTGATGCTGTGACACACATACACACACACACACACGTCCCACTTATGTGGTGGTGCTGACCCAAGAAGACAAATCAGAAAAGCCTTGGGGCTCGGCCTGCCCGACCAAAGAGATGAGGTCATCCGACAGAACCTAATTTTCCCTCAAATTGCACCTCTGATCAGTGCGGTGTTTCCTGCAACAATTACACTGACCCCAAGTCCTCATTAGCGAATAGTGTGGAGGAAAAGAAGAAAAAAAAAAAGGGACAAAGACCACTTGGTTTGTGAAGAGCAGGATGTTTAGTTTAGACAGTGTTTTTCTATCCCTCGTCTATATCTCGCATCATGTCTTGAGGCTTCTTCTCAACATCACCGTCTGATTAGTGAGTCTGAGGTTCTGCATCATGTGCCGGGAGTCTGGTGATGAAAGAGTTACAGTAAGGTGGGGGTCACGTCCCTCACAAGAAGCCAGTTTAAGCTTTGGACAAATGTATAGACTGATTCCTAAAAACGGGATTTTGTGCATTTTAAAAGAATATCCTGCAAAAGGAATCAACAGACATGAAAGTAAAGTACATTTAGGTTGTGAGCTTTTTGAGTTCGAATCACCTTCTGCATATTTTTTTCTATCTTTTTTATTTTCTTTCTTTCTTTCTTTCTTTCTGTCTTTCCTTCTTAGTTTCCTTCAAAATGAGTGGCTTGTTGAAACGTTAACTCATATTGCAATGAATCTACAACTCTGAAAACATGCTACTAAAGCATCCAATTAGGAGGCTCATATTTCTCCCAAACACGGTGCACGCACACACACACACACACACACACACACACACACACACA
>CALSBV010000271.1:3132376-3156761 GCA_943590825.1 Bovichtus diacanthus
CACACACACACACACACACACACACACACACACACACAAGACAAACACAAACACACAGGCAGACTCTTTTAAAAGACAGTATGCACCTGGCATCTTGGAGGTCAGATTCAGGACAACTACAGTATCATGTGTTTATTATCTTTTAGCTGCACTTGCAGGTTAGCTTTATGAACGGCAGGGTCCACCACTTTGTCCAGACCCCTTGAACGTAAGCGCTATTTTCTCTTATCCAGTGAAATATCTCAAACATTTACTGGATGGATTGGCACATTCCTGGTTCAATATGTCCCTGAGACTTTGGTGTTCCCCCTCCATGAGGTTGACACTTGTGGTTTTTAGTTACATACCTTGACAACTATTGGACAAATGGCCATGAAATTCGACCAACGTTCGTGTCCCACACAAAATAACCTCTAATAACTGTTTTACTTTAACGCTATCAGCTTAAAGTTTACATTTTGATGCTTCTTTATGGTGGCATTAATTCAAATAAAACAATATTTTCAGGCAGAGATCACTAAATAACGTCAATTTTGAGCCTCTGATTACTTTTTGTAAGTCACGGACAGAATATTTCTCAGTGTTGTCTTCCTAAAATAATTATGATCACTTTGTTTTTGCGACGCTCAAACAAAACGAATGAGCAAGTGCCACTGCACCCACGTTTTGTTTGCAGAAATATATGATTTTAGAGCTGACCACAACGGGATTTGCTAAGATGGACAGTTTGGCGATGTAGGAACTTGATTCATCCCAAAACACGGGGGCCCTCCAGGCTAAAGCTGGAAACTGTTATAATTCATCAGTGCTGCTCCAGGCCAAACAGCTCCCACTTGAGTCAGTATGATCTACGAGTGTCCATGAGCCCCAGACACATGTAAATGTACACCAAACTAATTGGTGCCGCAACAGTCAGGGGTTTTAAATCAGCAGTTATATCACCTGTTGTTTCAAACCAGAGGAGGGAGAGAAGAGAAACACCTTTGGAGATTATTTTATGATTTGTTTCAATTCCCCATAACTATATGTATAGTTGACTGTTTTCCCAGTTTAATCTTTGACCTGTGTTTTTTGAAGCAACATTTTTCAAGTCAATATTCTTTTGAAATATGAGGTTTTAAAAATGTTCTTGAAGAGAAAATGTTAAGACAATTACATACTCATGGCTTGAACTTGCTCATGACAGAAACACAATTAATTTGCAACTCCCAAAATGTTTATATAGTTTTTATTTATTCAAGCTCTGCAGCGGTGAGGGTGCATAAGGTTTTAGGGGGTAAAAGAAACAGAAACTTTACATAACAATACAATAATCTGTTACTTTATTACTGTGCAATACAATCATGTGCAAAACACATCTGCAATACATCTTTTTTTACTATGTATTATTGTTATTACTGGCTGCTAGTGTATTACTCTCACATGTTCACTTACTGTATTATGTTAAACTGCTACTTATTTACCACGGTTGTTGTTTTTTTATTCTAATTTGTACTTGTTTTATTTTTGTCCTTTTATCTGCACTGTCCCTTTGCAGTTGTAGCGCTGTAAATTTCCCCGCTGTGGGACGAATAAAGATTTTTCTGATTCTGATTCTGAATAACAAAGACAAAAATAAATGTATTCAGATTTCCTTTAACAAAGAATGTGGCAAGAATGTGTTAGCATGAAGGTAGGAAAAAAAACTGCAAGGGAAGCACAAGGCAACACCAGATGATGCCTTGATGATGCAAAACAAAGGCTCACATGGGATGTACCTCCGGCTTGGTCGAACACCAAGAGCAGCACAGGGCTGTGAAGCATATTTGGCGTCGTGGCCAAAGTTGAAATGACAAGTTATGTCACAGACATAATGGCCAAAAATACTTTGTTCCATATGCAATCATTACAAAAGAATGAAATGAGGCATCTTAAGGCATTTTATGCCTTTCTAAGATAGTCAATAGCAATGGTCCCGAGCGAGAATCTAACTGTGGACATTTTTATTCATGGTTGGCGCCCTAACCTCAGGCCACCAGAGTGCTGTGAAGGACTGTAATGCACATGCTCTCTGACCATAAAATGCAGAAGCCTTTTCGGTCAACTTTTATTGGACTAAATGAGGTGCCATATTTGAACATAGCGTCTCTTAAAAGGTCCAGTGTGTAGGGTTTAGTGGCATCTCGTGGTGAGGTTGCAGAACCAACTGAATACACCTCCGCTCACTCCTCCCTATCCAAGACCGTCAGAGGACGACAGTGGCCTTCAAGTAATCTAAAAACTAAGCGGCAACGTCCGGGGCTGAGCAGTGTAGCCGATGCCCAGGTGTCAAAAACTGCAGTTCAGCGAATGGACACTTGAGGCTGGCTGCAAAGGGGAATCAACCCCCCCTTGATGTCAAAATGGTGGCGACAGCTAGAGCCAACCACTTACAGCTTCACAATGGCTCCTCAGAAACCTATGGATGACGGCACATATTTAATACAGTCTATGGTAAAAACGTGAACGGCCCTCTCTAGAGCCAGTTGTCCGTTCTGGGCTCCCTATGTAGAGATTATACACTAACGAAAACATACTTGTGAATATTATATTCCAGTTCTGCTAATAGCTCACCTAAATCCTACAAACTGGACCTTTAATACATCCATGGTTCCAACGAACATTGACAGTGTATTTCAGTAGGTAAGCAGGCGAGTGAAACCGGTTGAATGGAGCGTGTACAGCAGTAAATGAACTGTGTGTGAAGAGGGGAAATGTCTGAACCTGATAACTGTCCAGCTCTTGTTCTACTCTTCCTTTCCCCCCCGTCTTCAGCTGGTTCCCTTTCTTCTTCACCACAACAAATTGGCCTCATCTCTAACTCATAATTCAGGATCATTCATTGCAGCAACCTACCATCAAGCACTGACAAAACAGTTTTTGACATTCAAAATATTTTGTCCTTCTCATTACTGCCTCATTGTTCGTCTCTTACGGCGTCATTGTATCATGGGATCCTCTGACAGAATTTGACCCAGCAATGTAAAAGCCTGTCAAACAGAGTATGCTTTCATTTATCTTTTCCGTGTAAACTTGACACCGTACCTCAACTGTCACATAAAAAATGGGTGGGGATAGATTCAATATTTGACCTTTGCTAAAGAAAATATTAACATATTTCTGTAGTGATCTTTCGCTGGCTGCCACGTTCGTCACAGAAAAATAGAAACTCTCAGTGTTTGTTTGGATGACGTTGAATCTAATGTCCTTGCGGTTCTCTTTCATGTGCAAAGTTCGTGTTAGCGTGTAGAGACAGCTAATGCAGCCCATACCTGAACTGTACCTGAGTGACAAAACATGTTGGAGAAGCTGTCCACATAGAAATGATCAATAGAGCATTATAAAAGGCAGACACAGGTTTCGACACCCTCTTGGTCAGTTGAGCTGTTACATCAAGGGATTGTAGACTTCATGAGCGCTGTGCACTTCTGTTTAACTCAGCAGCTCATAGTTGATATGCACAGTAAACTCTCAAGACACTGAGTTGCAGCGCTAACTAGCCAGCAGGCTAAGCCATCAGTGTTTGTTTCCATGCTGTGAATGCTAGCCGCTGTACAATTACGTGTGCACATAAAATTTGAAAACCGGGATTCAATTGCGTAAATATATCACAATGAAATAATCCGTTCCCTATTAAATCTGCAATTGCATTTGAATTCTGCTGATCTTTTAGTGCCTTCATGGTATTTTATGCAAGTAAGCGTCAGACGGTTTGGCTTTATATGCATGCATTTTACTAGGAGGTTATGTCATTCTTAAATATTTAAGATCATATTTTGCAAACCGCCTCAATTTTAAAAAAGTACAAAAACAAAGTACAGTATGGAAATAAATAATACATCTTTGAATGCAATTGTGTTACATTTCCATGATAATGCAGTACAGTCTGCCCTTACAACTGCGTTACTGTGCAAAAGCCAGAGCAATAACTCATTTTCTACTCAATTTATATGCAAATTACAGTGAGGAATTTGTAGTGATTCAGCCAATCCTATATATCCATAAAAAACCTAAAGTCTTATTGCTGAAGTAACTCGTTTACTGGCAGCATCAATTGGTCAGATGTGTGTATTTGTCAGTTAGCAACAACACCGCCAACATTATTGCCATTTTTTACACGTCTGTAAAGGCTAAAGCATACAGCCTAATCCCCATCATGAAAACATTTCCCGCATCTTCTTTGTTCCTCCATCCTATCCGTCAGTAAGGATGATGGAGATCCTCATTGGCAGTTTTTGTCCAGCCTAAAACAAACCTTTCAAATCAAGTCACACCCCAATATACAGCCAGAATTTCATGCAGAAACACAACAACGAATGAGAATTATGATCTCATAGCTATTTCATGCCACTTATAATGGATTAAAAGATAGACAAAAGTATTTATAGTTTATTATGTCTGAAGTTCTGCTACATGCTCTGTTTTTGTAAGAACTTCTCCTTGGTGAAAACATACCTGGCTGGCAAATGTTTGACGACTCTCAGCAAGTTTTCTGTTCCTGCGTCGCTTTTTTGACAGTACAAATGGTCTCTGAAGACGAACAATACAAATGTCCAAACGAGTTGTCAGAGTCAAAAGCATGTGCCATGTTTCAGTTTATCATCTCGTCCAACGTGTAACCTCACTCCTACGTGGCAAGCTGACACCACTTTTGTGTTCTTCAAATTGTTTTTATCCTTTTCTGTACAACTGACACATCAGTTGACTGGTACGCTGATCAGGTGCCTTTGCACATGCTCGTGCTTGCTCCCTGACACACGTTGAAGCCGACTTGCCAGCAAAGACGGTGGTGCTGTCACTGCAGACACCTGATTAAAAAATGTTGCAAATAGTTTGCAAGCAGATATGTGCTCGTTGGCAGAGTCGCAATGCTTTTTGTGGTTCAACAAGAGGCAACTGAATCCAGAAGGAGAGGCTTCCATGCAGAGGTAGACAGAGAAGTGCACGCACACGCAGCTGCATGTGCGAGGACATCTCAAGGATTCTTAACAACAGAGGAGATTTGTGAAAAGGAGGAAATGCTCTTTATTGTACAGAGAGTAGAGAGAGAGATAAAGAATAATTCTGCACTTTCCTTGATGCCTTTCAAGCACTTGCACTACAGGATACGGGGGAAAATGCAATTTACAGAACAGAACATGCAAGAGACAGGAATATTTTACACATTAATAATGTATTACAGAACTGTTTGAAATGCATTCTTTTTCACTTAATAAAAATTGATTGATTGATTCAGGTTTTGAATGAAGTCTTTCATTGATTAACTTGGGGAAGTTAGCCATTGTTTTATTTCATAGCTGTGTTCAGCTCTGTTTGTTATACACATTAAACATCCGCCCCAACAATTTCATTGTAGCGTAAGTTCGGTCTGTCTTGTAATTAAACGCTACAAGACAATGAAGAACAGTTTCCCGGCTCTGTTGTGACTACGGCCGCCCTGTTGTTCTCTGCTCGGTTGGGAGAAAATCATCTGTCTGTTTTGGGGGAACTACACTCCTGCAACATGGCAAAGCCAAACGAAGGGTAACGGTCTTACATCTCCATCGTCCGTCCAGAGATCAAGCACTTGCAGGACTCCTTGGAAGATGATATCCAATGCCACCCAGGGACTGTAACAAATTACTCAATATTTCTGAGCATCAAAGCCACCGTATGCAATGTGGTGTCTGACCTGCGAGGTCGCTGGACTCCATGACATCAGACCCAGTATCACGTAATGGTCAACATCAGCCCGAGTGCTAATTAACACCAGACTGAGGGATCATGGACAAAGCTCAGGGCATTACCATTCATCACTGAGCAGCTTACTTTGTTTATTTGCAGATGTAGAAGGGAGAATAATAACAGATTGTGCAAATTAGAGGAAAGAAAACCCAAAGGATGTATGAATTAACAAATAAAAAAGGTGGGTAAACTTAGTGTAGGAGGTTTCACCGTCTGCTACATCCCCGTATCCCTGCCACGGTCTCCTCGGCACTGCAGGCTCCTCTCTCATGTGACCCAGCGGTCCGTGAAGTGTCATCAACCTTTATGAGATGGACGGGCTCAGAACAGAGGCCTAAAAGCTTGTACATGAAAGAGACCGTGTTTGCTTTGCTGCCTTTAAATAGACTCAGCACAGAGCAGTGGAGAGAAGAAGAAATGAAGGAGGAGAAATGGAGGAAAACAGATGCAACTGATTTGTGGAAGATCTTTCTCTAAACAGTGAGCAACAAGTCCTCCCTGTGCTTTTAAACATGAATTAATGTAGATTCCAGGCGTATTTTAAGTCTGTGACGCCTCGACTCACCGGCGTGCTGGAATTTCGTAGGGGTGCGAGAATCTTGCTGTAATGGGCATTCCAGCGCAGCAACATTACCACTATTTCCCTGCAATCAATCATGGTCAGTGTGCTTCAGGGGAGAAAGTAACAAAGATACTGCACGAGTCTCTCTGTTGTGTGTGTGAGCACGTTACTCTTGGTGGTATTTAAAAAGGAAAACAGTTCATCTAATGTAAAGTAAGTTGTCAATCACATCAATCTTTGAAGACCTTCAAACACAAACTATCTATCGCTCCCAAGTTGCCTGAAATAAATGCTGTTTAACGCAGGAGAGGTAGCCATAGACAATGAAAAACACATTTTTACACCAGACAACTTTCCTACAGTACATCCTTATACACTAAGAAGTTATCTTAACTTGTATGTCACATATAAATCAATGAGCGGGGCGTAACACTGCCAAGGTTAGGAGTTTAACTCCTTCTGGTGCCACCCATATTACAAAATGTATGCAACCATGGTGATGCGAGTGGCAGCGGTCTTCCTGTGTGTTGTTGCGCTTTTCAAAACGAAGGTGAATATCATTTGCATTTGCAGGAGGTTTTGCTTGGTTAAAACAGGCAGCTTAAAGAACAACTCACACTGACAGCTGTTGTGGCAGTAACTGCAAAAAGAGTGTGGCCTGCTGAAGGCTGCCTGGGTCGATTAAACAATAATAGTGACTAAATGATGGTGCTAAGACTACTGTTACCTTCTGCCCCCACACACAGCACGTGGGTTTCATCTTCTCCAGCCATAAAAGGAAACCCCATAGAAGCTAAATCATTCCAGCATTTTGCTTCGCAGTGCATGACCTTTCTACTCACACTGACTCATCTGTGTGATATAAAGGTGACTTTACTGTTAGTGTCGTGCAGAAACCTGCTGTTACAGTTTCTGCTGAATACTGATAAAGAAAAGGCCTAACTTACTTTGATCCCTTTTGATGGCCACCGCCCCCATTTGATTACGCACAATATGTACACACCCTCCTGTTGTAGATCAGAAAAGTGCACTGTTCATTTCTCCCATGCTTAGGTAAGTATGTAGCACGGTTTATATCCTTTCTCCTGCCCATCATTGATTTACAGCATAGCCAGGGAAGAAGCCCAGCGATTACTAATGTGCAATTTCACAACTTTTGCTGTAAAAAATGTGCAAGTTGCAGACACAATGTGCTTTATGTGTGCATTCAAAATCTGTAAACCAGGTATTTTCACATCTTGCACTGTTTATACAACCAGTATTGTTATTTTGATTTTCCGTCCAGCCTATTTCATTTTTGCACATCACCTTATCTGATTTTACTTCATCAAAGTCATGCTTTCTTCATTTATTTTTCGCTCATTCATTTGTTTTTATCTTTTTTGCTGGTTTTCCAATCGAAATCAGCTTTCGACATTCAAGCAAAGGTACTTTGGTATGTAAGAAACATAAGTAAGGGTGCATGCACTTGAGATATTTCTTCCTCCACGGTTCATTTGTGAAAGCAGGACCCTCTGTGATCAGCGAAGCAATGTCATGATCCCAACAAAGCAAATACACTGAGTTAGGGAGGCTTTAAGTACAGTGGCTGCTCAGATGTTTAGGTGTGACCTATATAGTTTCGTCCAGGCGGAACATTGTAGCACTCCTAAAAAGACTAACTTTTTGGCCGATTCTTTCTGTTGAAACAGATAATTATGTGACAGAAGTTCACGGACCCTTTGCTGTTTCCTGTTAGTGAGGTTTGAGGGCGGTTGCAGAGTTAAAGCGCTGAGGTGCAGGGCAGCTCCTGACTATTTGACAGTGACACTGCACATATGTACATTTTCACATCGGGGACGGCCGGCACATGTGCTCCACTCGCCGTCAGATCACGTTCAACCCAAACAGAGGAGGGAGGTGGACGATGTTGAGAAGCAGAACAAAAGGGCGTTCACCGCCGTGTTCCACACATTCTCAGCTAATCAGGAACTGCCCTGCTTGGAGACACAGCGTCCACTGAATAACAGCATGCAGTGATAAGGTCACCAAATTAACTAAAGCTGGAATCAAGAATCTGAAGCCTTCTCTAATCCGTGACCAACAAGATTAGAGGGCTTCCACTCAACATACAGTGTTGGTCGCTGGAGGAATCACTCAGGGACCTGAGCTGTTGGACACAGAGTGGAGCCCGCTTTTTGAGAGATTTGCTCCAAAATAAAACGTCCACCTTCAAATCAAAGTTATAGACTGGCGACCCACTCAAGAGCTGGCCGTGCAGTAATTGTGGGGACTGCCCATTGTTCAATAGTTTAAAAATGTCCTTTTTGGACAGAAAGCCTGTTATCCCAAAAAAAAACAAAAGCCCCCTGCTCGCTCTGAGAATACATTCTGGAGTTAAAGTACAGTGACTAGCAGCCTTACTACTTTCCAGACTCCGTTAACATATTAATCAATTTAACAGATAACGTATGAACCGTAGAGTAAATCATAACGTATGGCTTTGTATGACTCCCAAAGAAAAACGTTTCTTTTCAGCTGATATTTAACTTTAACAGCTCTTCTGTGAACTATGTTAAATAAACTAAAGTGGGCTTTTTGTTTCCTGGATAAAAGCCTGTCCACCTATGGGCTTTGGGTCCAATAGGACATTTTTCTAACTATTAGGGTTCCGGTAATCCTAGGGTTTGTGGTTGGACTCTCAGCCAACACCATAAAGTCTCGTTGAGCTTATTGTTTTAAAAGCACCTGGTAAACAAAGTCACTGAACAATCTAATAAAACTGATATAAACATTGTGTCTGTGCATGTAGATGTTTTAAACTACAAGGACCCATTTCAGTTTACGCAGTAGCCGGTCCCCACTTCTTCAAAGAGCTGCTTGAGGATCACAACTTGGATTTTTTTTTACAGTGAAGGCTTTAAAGGTGAACTAAGATTAAAGTTTTAATGGAAATCTTCTAGAAATCTGAAACATTCAGTGGTCTTCCTTCAGAGAAAAAAAAAGCACAAAGAGACAGTGAGAAGATTTTGTGTCTGGTAATAGCTGTGCAATATGCTAAACAAGTCTGTGTCTTTCCCAAAGCAAAGGCAGCCTCGTTTCTGAAAAGGTTCCATACATGAGGTAGCGAGGAGAATGCCACACAGGCTAAAAAAGACGAACTGGGGAGAGGAGAGAATACACTTTCTCCCTCCCTCTCCTTGCTCAGTGATCCAGCACAGTGAACACAAAAGCTACTGTTTGCCAGTGTGCCGAGGAATCCAACCAGTCAATGACAGAAAAGCCTGAAAAGTGCTTCCCATAGAAAACACGGGCCTGTAAACGATGCAATGGATCAAAACTCGGGAAGACAGGACTCAATGGAAAGTGAGATATGTCATTTGACGTAAAAAAAAAAATAGCAAGGAATTATGAAACTCAGGGTCCACTTACAATTACACCAAATACAATTTAGCGATATGAATGTCAAGGTATCACATTACGTTTTAATACAATTACATGGTGAGCGTCTTAAACCTTTCGCCCAAAAGGACGGCCAGCAAATGTATTTTGACACTTTTCTTCGTTTTCTCACAGTTATTGTAATAAACATGTTGCTCTCTTAAAAAAAGAAAGTGGGGACGACACGATATTATCACATCTCTTTTTGCAAGAAGTCAGCATCTTACCTTAACATTTCACTCTCTTTGAGGGCAAAACATCTTAAAGTTCTGCCACCTAAAGAGTATTTAACCCACTTTCTTCCCATGATGAATCCTCAATGCTGCTTTTAGAGGAACATAATTCTTACATGCTGAGTTGTTTTTTTTTATTATCACTGAGTCTTTGTCCTGGCAACATATCCCCGCGGGGCAAAATGGAACATAGAAGTAGGAGATGACATTTATCTTCATCTCCTGCGTTTCGCCTTTACTCACCACTTAAACTGAACACCTCAGTCTGAAGGGAAAAGAAGCGCTCACACATGATAATCATATTATCAGCCAGATAAGACCTGACGATGTGGTTTACAAGTACCACCGCGTTCAGAAGGTCCTTTTCTATCAACACAGTTTTGTGTTGCAACACACACCTTGTCAAGGTTTGATGAGTGAGATTACAGGGTTTTAGTTTAGGATGTGGCTTGATATGTTACAATGCACAGTTCAACAAGGAAAACATTAAGAGATGAAGTTATTAGTCCCGGATTCTCAATGGCATTTAGAAACTGATATCAATGTCGAAATCACCTTGTTTCATCAAGAATAGCTGACTTCAGGCCTTGATTTGCGCAACACTTTCACAGATTGTATCCTGGATATTTCATATTTCAGAGACGATGAATGATGGAATTCGAAAAAATACATTTGTACTTTCCTCTACAAAAATAGATATTTGGCATTTAAGAAATGCACTTCAGTTTATTTTATTTTTCACCTGGAGCAACTGTCTCTCCTGGGTTTTATTTAGACGTGCATTCCAACTGGCCCACATTTAGAGAAGGTTTATCATACCTGTCATACTTTCAGAGCCATTTCCCTCCCTTATGAAGCCTAATATGCTCAGTCACATACTCGGGATGAGACCACACAGCGTCTTATACAACAGACAGCTGCAGCCAAGCCACCTGATTGGTCACTGATGCGTTCCAGCCGTGCCGGTATTCCCACAATGCACTGGCTGGATGTAATGAAAAATGGAAATGGTTTCGATACTAACTCATGGTAACGAGGGAGCTCGAAGACGATCTGTCTCGCCTCTCCACTGTGTCAGTCTCATACTTGTTATTTATTCACACCGACTGTTTTAAAGAAACGTCGTCATTGTACACAACATCCCGCTAAAGAATCCTCTCTTGGATTTTATTGCTATAATAAAGACTTTCAACACTCTGCTCAAAGTCTGCTTTTTCCACTGGACGATGTTGTTCTCCTGTACACATGTTGTCACAGCACACAGTGTTTTCCTTTTTATTTATTTATTTTTCCTTTTTTTGTTTCTGTGCAGTGTATGTAAGGTGGATGGATTAGTCAACTATACATTGTCTTATACCAATGGCCAGTGTGGTTCTTTTTCAATAAAGACTTTTTCACTAACCTTAACAAGTAGTTTTTTTTTTTTTTATACCCAAACCGATCATTAAAACAATCGTTTGTACAGGTTTTTGAATGCACTGAAAAACAATGTCGCTCGTACTAATAGGGGACGCCTGATCAGAAAACCCTTGTACGGGTCATTTTATAAGGCTATGACTTTTCGTAGTACTTGTTGGTAAGATTGTACTTATGTATATCTGCGAGCAAGCTGTCAGTATGTCACACAGAAACCAGCGGAATTGAAAATCACCATTTCATCTTTTAACTTGTGTAGAAAAATGTGTCTAATGTGGAGGGTTGCAGAAAAAAGAATAAGAAAAACAAAGCCAAATATCAGAAAACAACAAAACGGTCAACAAAGAAATACACGACCCCGCAAGAAAATGCAAATGACCAATTGCAAAATTAAAAGCGACTTTTTTTTTCTGAAATAAAATGTTATAATTACTAATAATGAATTACCCAAATACTGTTTTAGTTTGAGCCCTGTTCCCAATAGACAAGACAGTATGTTGATGTTTACCGCTTGTGCTGTTGCTATAGTAACTTGTGGCCACTACTTTCAGGGTACTATGCTTTCAAAATTGCATCATAAAACTAAATGTTATGGACCGATTTGTGCCAAACCATGCAGACTCAGCTCAGGTGCCGTTGGGAAAACTCACCATGTAACCATTTTTAATAGTAATTTTATCATTTTAAGACCATACAGTGTCATTTTCTTATATCAGTTAAATGCACAATGGACTTTGATGTAATGATTATGTCGTGCAGATGGGCCTGGATGTAATGAGTTAAACCGTGACTTTATCACAAACCAATCCAGCAACAGAAAGCTGAAGACCAGCACAACAATATGCCATTCATTTTGGATCTCAGCATCCCTCTTATCAAAATATTTTTGCTCCGCCTTCAACAAAATACCTCAGTAACCTTGGAATCTGTCAAAACATTTCGGGTGCACTGGGTTTACCTGACGGCGTCCGATTCCATCCGAACAGATGAATATTCCAACGTTACAGATTAGTGGGTGTTTTGTTAAACAAAGGCGTGTTTGATTCTGAGCAGAGTTCGGCACTCCACCTCTCCAGCGTGAGCCTCCACTTGGCAACGTCTGCCCGTAACGCCGCTCCATGAGAACTTGTCTGAGCAATGCTAAACCAGTGACCCCACTTACACTTATACCCCACATCACCCTAACCCCCCCCCCCTACAGGCCTCATTCTCCTCATTTCAGTATTTCTCCTCCCTTCCTCCCTTCCTCCCTCTCCTTTTCCTCTTCCACAGCTCATCTTGTGTTCAATTGTATTTTAATATTCAGCTGTTCATCATTATATTTCTTCATTAACGGCAAGCATAGTGGAAGAACGTTACAACAATGTAAAAAAAAAAACAATAAGATTGTCGAATTCATTTCGTGGAATAAAAGTATAAAATGAGGGATGTAACATTAAATGGAGATACTTGAGTACAATATAATTACTTCACAATTGTACTTAGATGTACAACACTTATGTAAATCTATTTATTTCTGTTTCACCATACATTTCATATTAGTAGTTGTACAAGTAGCAGTAGTAGTAGTATGAGTATGAGTATTATTATTATTATTATTAGTAGTAGTAGTAGTATTAGTAGTAGTAGTATTATTATTAGTAGTAGTATTATGAGTATTATTATTATTAGTAGTAGTATTAGTAGTGGTAGTATTAGTAGTAGTATTAGTAGTAGTAGTAGTAGAAGTAGTATGGGTAGTAGTATTATTAGTATTATTTTTATTATTAGTAGTAGTAGTAGTAGTAGTATTGGTAGTAGTATTATTAGTATTCTTTTTATTATTATTAGTAGTAGTATTATTATTATTATTATTATTATTAGTAGGAGTAGTATTACTAGTAGTAGTAGTATGAGTACTATTATTATTATTATTATTAGTAGTAGTAGTAGTGCAGCAGTACAGCAGTAATACTCTTTGTAGTAGTAGTAGTAGTTGTGATGGTAGTAGTTGTACTTCTACTTCCTGTTGTTTCTGAGTCTGGCTCCGTCTCTCCTCCTGCCTGCTAAGACTTGCAGTATGGCAGGTACAGGCGGTACACTTTGTACCATAACATAATCTGTGATAGTGTATCCTCAAATCTCTCTCATCCTATTTATTTTGCGTGTCCTTGCATACTCTCACAACTCTCCTGTCACTTATTTAATCACACATCAAAAGGCTGCTCTGCTTGATCACAGCGAATCAAGTCATATCAAAATATCATCGCTGTCACCGGCTCTGTTGTTGTTAAGAGTGATGGCGCTCTCGTCCGCGCTCTTCGCATACTTTTGGTGGAGCGTAGCCAAGTGAGCAGCTATAGTGATGTCACCTAAAGTTGTTTCCAGTCACCCATTCACTTGTAACTGCCACTCTGAACGTGTCAAATATTGGACACGAGTTTCAATTTTAAAGATAGAGACACAAGAAGGACGACAGAAAAGACAGAATATCAAACCACACACACATGGAGTGTCCCAGCTATACCATACTTAACCCCCGGCTGTTTCTTCCTGCATGATTCCAATGAAAGTATTTGTTAATAGCGAAGACAACATGGAGGAAGTTGAACCTCTCGTTTTTAGCAATGTTAGACAGATTTGCGTCTAGCAATGCCTTTCAACTGCAATGTGTCTCTCTTTATGGCCTGCAGTGAATCAAAGAGACACAATTACTTATGTAAAGTCGTGATTGCATGGCTCAACAATTGTTTCAGTTTTTTGTATTTTGGCAGCTTGCAATACAAGACGATTATACCTACTCCAGATGGTGTTTGTCTCCGCCAAGGCCGTTTCCACAGGTGAAAGAACAATGGGTGTATCCGCTCCGTGATTCAGAACCGCTGCAGAATTTATTGGGTTCTTCGTTTGCCTATGGTGAACCTTTCCACCGAGCTTCATGAAAATCGGGCCAGTAGTTTTTTTTCATAATCCTGCTGACAAACAGAACCAAAAACAGAACCTCCTCGGTGGATAAGACATTATTACTTTGTGATATAGTGATTGCATGGCTCAACAATTGTTTCGATAGTTTGTATTTTGGCATTTTGCAATACAGGACAGTTATACCTCCTCCTTATGGTGATTGTCTCTCCATTACATATATTGAATAAGAGAATATAAACAAGATTATTTTGGGTTCATAATAAATAACATGTATCTAGCGGAGAGTTAGACTAGACCACCAGACCACCTCAACAGAGACGCATAAATCACATTTTACACTTTTGGCCGCAGCAGGAGCAAATAGCTGCAGGAGCAGTATGAAGGGTCTTGTTCAAGGACACCGCCCAGGAGTTGTTGTTGTCCTGAGTGTGTGTATGTCTACTTGTATTAATCGCACTGTGGGGACATAAACCTGTTCAACTTTAGTGAAGCCTATGGTGAAGCCAGAAAGCTCATAGTTAAACTGGCCATCTTGATCAATCATTACAGATGCTTTTCTGAGCTCATAACATATAAACAGAGGGAGATTTGTGCGCTTTCGTGTGTGCCCGATAGTTTATTTCAACTTGGTTCAATTCAGCCAGGTTTGGTTAAGTGGTTAACCTGCTCCATTAGCCCCACCCCGAGCTCAAATCATGGCCATAGCTGGGCGGACCTCCCCGCCCACCGTCCCGCTCAGTGACAGACCAATCATTGTCTCTCCACCTCTGCAGCAGCCGAGGATTCTTTGGAGATTGAATAAACGCAGGTGAGTTACTGCTTTGACAGGGAAGTGAAATATTCCTATATTGTATAAACATTACATCACCCTCCCTATAAGCTGTAACTGGCAATTGTCCACAAGTTATTAGATGAAGGAATCCGATGCTTTGTCTCTGGGGTCTCGGTAATCCCCTTTGTGGCTCTTTTTAACTGACGGACAATCTACAATGAAATATATATATATTTCTTTATGGTTATGGGGATGAAAACTATTTGCAACATTCTTTTAAGTATTTCAGTTAAAACATGTTTTTTTTTTGTTTTTGCTTGATAACCTGAACACATCAAGCTTCATAAACCAAATGGATAGTTTTAGCTATCAGATTTTAAACAAATCAGTTTTAGTGACTTGAAAAATGGATAAGCTTCCTAAATGATATGTACATAGCTGACTGTGTTTGTAGAGATTAATTTTCATTTAACTTTAACCATCTGAACACTCCCTCTGCCTCTGTGCTGCCCCCTTCTGCATGTCAGCGAATCGAATGAAACCTCATTGCCAGTTGACCAACACCGCAGCTCTATTGGGGCTGATGACAGACAAATATTAAATTCATCTAGAGGAAAAGCTCTGTCTAAGACCACGAGATTTTCTTGTATTACCACTTGGCACTTTTAAAAACATTCCACTTATTTTATCCCCCCTCCACTCATCCATAAACATCTGATAAAGTAACCAGACTTGAGCACTTTGGAAGCGACTGAACATCTTTTTTTTTTTTTGGTGCAAGTGACACAGTACATGCCCCCTTTTTACGTGTGTGGTGCACTCTTCAATGTAAACCAGACGTTTATTAGTTTTAGCAGATCTGTGGGAAAAAAAAGTAAGAAAACCACATTCAAAACAAAAGGTCACAAATCTGTGAAGGCATTTATATAATATGTTCCCTCCCGGGACAGAAGGAGTTGACACAGGCATACATCTGCCATACTTTTTTGACACTGTCAAGTGATACTTTTTAAACACTGTTATGGTTATGCTTATATTTATGCCTAAGAATCTGTGAGAAAGTATTTCGACATGCATTCTCAAGATAGGAGGAAGATATAACATGTTGCCATGGGTTTTATTGTGGATGAGAGAGAACAATGTATAGGTGACGTCAAGTTGTTCATAAAAAAACATGGCACCCATTCACTCCACTTCTTTTTCTGGTCGTTTTTCTGCGTTTTTCATTGCCCATATGGGTTATTATCTACCTTCCTCTGAGGGGAAGATGTTGTTTTTGTAGTTTTTTTTGTGCAGTACCAGTGTTAGTCACTTGGAAACACTGCAAGGCTGACTCACCACTCTTTCTGCATCTCCCTTGTGGTAATAAAAAAGTTATTTCTCCAATACACATGTAGTCGCCAGCCATTGCAGGAATCAGTGTATTCATGTGGGGACCCATTAACCGCTATAAGAAACAGCTAACTAAGAGAATCATTTTGAAGGAGCACACAAAATTTAGCATGAATATGACGCTGAGTTCAATCAATACACGGTAATTGTCTTATTTTTTGCAAACACAACTGCCATCATAATCACTTTAATTATCTAATCACATACAATTGTACACATTCACAAATAATGGATCACCATGATTTGCGCATCACTTGCAATGGCTATCTGCCCCTTCTCAAGGTCCAATTCACAAAAGATATTGCACTAATGATATTACAGGTCAAACAGCGCCAGAACGTTTTGTAGCTGAGTGCAATTTGCCCTTTTTTTTTGCGTTTGATTGCAATTATCCATGTGGCAAAGTATAAATGTTGCGGCAGAAACACAGTAGGCAGAACAATGGCAGAGAAAAATGTAAATGTAACTTTCAGACAGCGAGCTACAGGTCCTAGGCGAGGAATTTAAACGTGACATGATCACTGGGAAGTCTGAGTATGACACCTCTTATAAATGCGCTAAGGCGCGAATACTTTCACTATAACTGCGTGAGGCTATTAACACAGATATTTGTGAATTTGGAGCTTTTTGCAATGAGGTTCATTTGCATAGAAAGGGGACAATTTTGCACCCAAACTATGCATGTTACCTCATTTAAATACATACAAATAGGACAGGAGCTACGAGGTGCTATCTTCTCGGTGGCGCAGTTCCGGGTGCATTTCACTCTCTGCTTTGAGAATTACACGGTTTCTTTAGGTCCGATTTGTGCAGGGCAAGCGGCAAAAAATGCCACACAATCCTTCCGTGAATTGGTCCCATATCTGGATACACTGAGGAATGATTTAAGTCAAGTAACTACTAGAAAGTTGTTCATTGCTATTTCTTTCTACTGCAATAATTCCCCATTTTCCCCAGAGCTTGGTCAAATCATCCCGGACTGAGAGGCAGTCTGGTCTTCCACCCATAACAGCGGACGGGTCAGCAGGAGCTGTAATCTGATCACAGAGAACCTGTGGGATCATACGTCACAGCTGTATGAAAACAGTCTCAGTTTTGAACTCCTCCAACTTCTTGTTTGACTCTGTGCAAACAAAAACCCTATGACGGGTAATCCGTCACTATCCGTGCAACCCATACATGACAAAGCAACAAATTGCATTTGAATTGCTTGCTGCGGGTGAAATCCCAGCTTCAGGGGAGAGTTTTTCTCCTACTCTTTCAAAGCAATGAATCATAAAAATGTGACAAATATGGTTTGACATTGCTTTTTGGGGCTGATTAATGAGTGTAGCTATAGTCACGGTGGAAAATCCCCCACAGACAGGTTTGAAGATTTCTGTTTAGCACTGGAGCAGTAAAGAAAAGCCTCTTCATGTGTGTCCTGGCGTTGAGCACAGGTTGGCTGGGTGTCATGCAATCAGGCTGTTCCCCTTACGTGAACCTTACAATTCACTTTAAAGCTTTTCACTGTTCCCATAGCAACATCCAAATGCTCAATTAGTCATCTATATATTGATACTTCAGTATAGAATGATGTCGTAGAAATGATGGTAGAAACAGAGGTGGTAGCAGTTTTTATGACTGGTAGTGTAGCATTGGTAACAATAACGATTGTTCTCATTTGATTGCATGATTAGAATTTTACTTTTGATACTTTAAGTACATTTTGCTGCTGATACGTATGTATTTTTACTCCTTACTTCCCTAAAATCTGCGATTCAAATGTACCCAGGTCAAGTGAGATCAGGCGTGTCACAAATTCGATACAAGAAATGCCAACACATAACACAAAATAGAGAGCGAGACACAGAAAACATGAACCCACCAACACAGTAGTAGTGTTGTACGTACAGAGAGTTTGAATTAGCATAGCGAAAGGTTTTGACAGCAATCTTGGGCTAGTGTGCAGCTTTGAATGTAAACTGAACCCTGGAGCTTCTTTCCATATCTACCAAAAAATCCCAAACCAGGTAGTGGTAGTTGCAGAAAAAGTTGATTACAGTCGAGCATTAAAGTATCACTCGGGCTAGCAGTAGTATGTAATATAGTATTATTACTGGAAGTTATGAAGTCTTCTGTGAAACAGGAAACTGCAGGTTCCTGCATTGTATCAGAGCTTCACCACACAGAGGGGACCTGTTTTAATGCTCGCTGGATATTTCACGGCTGAAGAGTTACAGCAGATAAGTATGTTAAATATGATATCGTCATCTTCAACTATAAAAAGCTGCTGGTATTTCTGGTGTCTGCGCCTGTGATAGTAACCATGACTTCTCACTGAGCTGTTTGGAAACAACCTCTTCATATTCGCTAAACTCTCACTGGTTTATTTTATTTGTCACCTGTAGCAACATGTTCGTCTGTGTTTTATTTAGACGTGCATTCCAACTGGACTACATTTAGAGAAAGGTTTATCATACCTGTCATACTTTCAGAGCCATTTTCCTCCCTTATGAAGCCTAATATGCTCAGTCAGACCACACAGACCACACAGCTTATTATGCAACACACAAAAGTGATCGGCCAGTGAGGCGTTCCAGCCGCGCCGGTAATTCTCACAATGCACTGCAGCGCTGTGCTCTACAAAAACTAACTTGTTGCTGCGATAGCTAAAAGCGACAAGGTAAAAAAAGTCAGGAGAAAACGTACAACATGATGACAGTAAAGAACACTTTCTTTGGGATTTAAAAGCATGTGTTTCTTAATGTTCAGGTATGTATTCAGTACTGTAAAGGCTGGAAACATTGCAGTTATAATGAGTCACGTAACAGCTCACATTTCACAGCATTTCCCGTCCTAAAATCTGACAGTGAAGCATATAGATATCAACAATGTCATTGTTCAGCATGAACAGTGGAATATCTTCTGAAAACAGCTTGGGAACTCAAATGTATTACAGCCCATTCTTACATTACCTCCAGGTTTGCTGATTCCGGCTCCTAAAATAAATGAAAAAACCAAGACAAATAATGACGAGATGAATACATTGTGTCAGTTGGCCAGCTGGGCTGCACTTACGAACATACACAGGTGTTGATTGGACATGTTTGCGTGTGTGTTTGGGGGTATGGCATGCGTGTCCCTACAGAGCTTTGTTGAGATGGAAACTGCAGAACGCTCACTGTCAATGGTTTCCAGATTGTTTTAATTCTTTAAACTAGAGCACAGTTACATGTAAAAACCTCTTGGTAAACTAACTCCATCAAATTATGGGAGTTTGGTGATCTGTTCAAGCTTTGATGAGCAGCCTCGGACCAGAGCTGTGTGCACATGCTCGCACTAACGAGGACCGACACAGGTGACTGAAACAAATCCTGTTTAACTTTGTCTCGTACTCGGCAGCTAAAACGTCCCTAATCCTCATTTAAGGATTCAATTAGATGATAAACTACACCGTTAAATTGCCTTTTTTCTTTTCCGCAGAATGGGTTGCTGTGGACGTGTCGGTCAAACCTGACTTGTGAAATCAAAAGTCAGACGTAACAAACGTACTTATTTTAAGCCAAACCATGATGTTTTACTAGACCAAACCAAGTAGTTTTGTTGCATTTTTTCTTTTCTTTTCCTTCAATTTAAACGTTAACTACGTGTTTAAAGGACAGTATTAAAGGAAAAAAATAAGTTTCCTTCAAAAACGTAATTGAGAATGCAGCTTAGTTGTGTGGGAACTTCATTTTGTAGGAGACAGGGTTGGAATATAACCAAGCCTTCATTTTATTAGTAAAAACCTGTGTTTTTCCTAATATGACAAGTCAAAATTTCTGTCATGAAAAAGGCCTATTTAAGCTCTTTGAGCTATTTTGAGCTCTTCAAAACAAAAAGCAATACAGAAACAACCATCCCAGGAGACTTCTGACAAAAAATGCAACCATAGTAGTGAAGACAAGAATGTGTTCTTACTTCCTAAGAGAAGTGTGTTTGTGGTACACGGTTTTGACTGCACAGAAACAAATTAGGACATTTTTGTTGATGAAATCCCAGGTTTTTAATCATCAACACAATCATGGTGATACATGTAGGTCATAGATATCTGCCTTTAAATAAAGAATTATTACAATTAAAAAACTGTCCATCATATTAGTAATTGTAAAAGATGACCTGACAATACCAAACATAATAAAAAAGTAATAGGATTTTTTTTAATCCTTGACTCAACGGCGTCTGCACGATGCAACAATGAGAAATTAATTTTTAATACTTCTGGAGTTAACATATGTGAAGAAAGACATATACACAATAAAATATTCTTTGAAGAGCAAAACATCTGCTGTGAAGAAAATCTACTGACATTTTTTATTCTGCCTTTTTACTATGACTGAAAATTCACAAGGTACTGAGGTAATGTTGTGATACTCAGGGACTTGAAATCTGTTAAAACGCCGCTGTATTTATTTAAAAGAAACTCCTTGTTGTCTATAAAATAAGCATTCTTTTCTTTGTGGTTTTTGTGCACCAGCTGCAAAATAGCTGTAATAACTCTTGTCCCATTACAACAGACTGTGTGATTTCAGCATTGTTTGGGAATTTCCCTGAAGAATCTTGTAGAATATTATTAAGCCGCAAGACTTCATGAAGACTTTGGCTTTGGAAAAGGTGGAGATAATTTTTCAGATGATTTAGCTGCTACAATAATAAACATTGACATTCCTTTCTTTATCTCGCTATCTAGAGTTTCACATACGCTGCCAAAACGAGCATGGTGTTTTATTCTTATGATGTGTGATATATATGATTATACACGAGAATATTTGTTGCGAGTCTTGTGAGGACACTGTGCCCTTGACCCTTGCTCTCCGTGTGAGTAGTTGCGTGTAAACCTTTTGCGAACGAAGCAGTAAATAATCTTAACATTCTGCTCATGTGTTCGTGCATGTTTGCCGACATTTTTAGGAACTTATCGGCAAACAAAATGTTCAAAATGCTCATATTGAACATTGAGTGATTCTTTTTTTTTTCTTTCGTTTCGCTCATGGCAACTAAAAACACAGTAAAGATGCGATCAAGGTAAAGCAATTCAAAAACATTTGGTTAACCAAGTCCATCTAATTATAGGATTTCAGTGATCTGCTGCAGCTTAGCTGAGCAGCCTCGAGCTGAGCTGTGAGCACACTAACGAGGACGAACACAGGTGATTGAAATGAACCTTGTTAAACGTCGACCAGCGTTCCATAGTGAAGACGTCACCGAGCCAAATTCGAAAATGAGTCTCAGGAAGGATTAACTGTTGCAGATAAAAGCCTACACTCGCTTTAATGTATATTCTTTCCAGGAAGCTGACTCAACTGGTAAGTAAGGCCGCATGCTCTTGGCGGTTTACGCAGAAGATATTTTGAAATAGAGAAACACACAGAGTCGTCATTAGTGTAATTAGTAACACCTGTGCTTTACAGTATAACGTCTGTAAACTGGGCCCCCGAAAGAGCCACCCTGATACTTTAAATACTTCACTGATAATACAAAGGTTGAAGCTGCATTGACTCGTTTGTGTGGCCACTCGAGGGCAGCAGAAAAAGCTGCAAACACGACACTGACATGTTATCGCCTCATGAAGTTGTGTGGCAAACTCAAGTAAACGGACTTTTTACACATCCCGCAAACCCTCTCCTTGTCGTACTTTTTTTTTGGTCACCACCTAAGTCCTAAAGCCTACAACTAAACTGCATTCTTAATTACCTTTTTAGAGGGAAACACCAAAAAAATAACAAATAATCAATTTCTCACGGATTACGGTTGCAGTTTTAAACACATGGTTAACGTTGTAAATTGAAACAAATGTTTCATGTTTAGGCAACAAAACTATTTAGTTAGGTTCAAGCGGCAACCAGCAACTTAGCAGTGAAGCCTAAACTGTGTTTAAGTGCCAACAACTGCAGTTCATTGAATGGCCACTTGAGGCTGGCTCCGAAATGGAATCAAGGTCCCATGTTAAAATGTCCAACTTTTACAGCAGAAAACATGTTTACAGCTTAGTACAAAAAACGGTTTTGGTCTCTTTAGCGAAGTTATTTAGGCTTAAAGTTACACATCATTAGCAGCGTGGCCGCTTTGAATGACAGGTGGGTACAGCCTCAGGTTGCCAGCTGCTTGCTGTCTGCTCTGCTGCCTCCCCTGGGCCGGCCTCAACTTCAGCGACAATGGCCATTTTTGGGATTAGCCGGTAGTTAGACGGTGGCATTACTGCCAAGATGGGGACGGCCGGAGCCACCAACTTTAAGCATCCAAACGGATCTTCAGAAACCTTTGGGTGACGTCACGGTGACTAGGTCCATCTTTTTTTTCTATGGTAAGGTTTAGTATAATATCATGGTTTGGCTTAAAACATGTATGTTCGTTACGTTACGCAAGTTACGGACGTAAATTAAAATAAGTTAACACGAGACACGAACATCTGTCTCCTGGGCGTTTGTCTGACCCAACCTCGTATTTGTAATACCTCAAAAACAAATACGTTTCCCTCAAAACGATTGTAATTGTATTGTGTCGATTCATTGTATGGTAACTTAATTTTTAGGAGACCAGGCTGCCATTATTTTCACCAGCTGGCAGCTGACTTTGTCTCTCTGCTGTATAGCGCTGGACTGCTAGCATGGCGGTTTATTCTTCAAAGATTATTGGCTGCTTACTCCGGCTTCAATGAAAAAAAAAAAAAGTAATACAAAGAGTGGGTAGACGCTGTAGATTCAAGCTAGTTTAGCCAAATAAAATCCCTGTATCAGAATAAAGCCTTATCCACCATGTTGTCAACGTCTAGCTGTTATTGATACATAGCAATGTGCATATTTGGACAACGCAGCACAAAAATATAACATTTTATTCTCAAAAACCTTTTAACTCAATACCGATCACAGTGGATGAATACGAGTTCGTCCAGTCGTAGCGAAGTGCTGCTGGCATTCTGTGTCGCTGTGATTGGCGGTGTTGATATGTTTCATTAAGAGGTAACTCTAGAAGCTCATACCTCTGTTTCATCCACAGAGCCTCCTGGGAGTGTGCTAGAAAACAAAGGCTGCAGGGTCCTTTGTGGGGTACACTTAGGACTGGTTCAGTTTACTGTAAACACAGTGGCAGGGGCATCACAGAGGTCACATACGAGTGTTTGTGTGTGGGTGTGGAGGCTTTTGTCACGGTGCTTTTCATAGAGTTAAGTTGCAGTTGGTAATGGAGGATGAAAAGAAGGGGAAAAGATCACTTCTCTTTAGAAAACTGGAGAGGAAGTGGAGAAGAGAAGACTATTCTTGATGCAGTGAGTGAGTTTGACGGGTATCAGTTTTACATTTTATTTATTTTTTTTGTACTTAAGATAACCATAGCTGAAGTTCTTGTGATGATACATTTTTAAGGCTCGAAAAGTACTCAGAAATGTGTTTCTTCAAAGTATAATGTATAATTTATGATCGGGTTTTTCTGATTATTTTGACACTTGGAATTTTTTTTTTTTTTGTATGTGTTCTTATGTTGGACTGGATCTATGAAGAATATTGTATTTTGGCATATTTCGCCTTAATTCGACAGAGTAAAGGCAGAGTGGACACGGAGGAAGAGAGCAGGCTATGACACGCAACAAAGCTCCCAAGCCTGGAGTCAAACCACTCGGTTACCGAGGTGCTCCGATTAAAAACATTTTTAACCTTTTTTGTTCTTGTGGTATTTAGATAAGTTATCATAAAACAGCAGTTGTAAAACCACTTTAAACTAAGTGTAAATGTTGGTTTGAGATGTATGTTAGTCGTACAAATAGGAGAAAAGCTGTGTTTGGCTCCAGCAGTGACCTTTAACAGGAGGCCGGTTAATTGTTGGCTGACTAGTTAGCGTGTGATCACCTCAGTGTCACCTTGACCCTCAGCCGTTCTACAAAGTGTGTGTGTGTGTGTGTGTGTGTGTGTGTGTGTGTGTGTGTGTGTG